>JAQMCX010000025.1:2361704-2400076 GCA_029814765.1 Acanthurus leucopareius
CAAACGTTTTTGATCTGACATCAGATGTGAGGGACAATTAATATAGATACAAATGTATATGCTGGTTCAGACGGTTAAATTAAATAGTGGTTGCTGTGATTGTTTATTGCATTGAAATTAGCCTGACACTCTGGAAACCTGCCTGTGAGGTTTTGGTGACTTGTGAACACTGCGCGCCTGTCAGCCAAATTACCACTACACCAGGCGCGCTTCGCCTGCACCGAGAATAGACCAGGTTGGAGCTGGTGGGCTTTCAGCACACCTTCTGCGCAATGTTTTGGCACAAAATTGTCACTGCGCCAAGCTGAATCTGTCGACACTTCCCCCTGGTGCACCGCCACACCCATCTCAGCGCAGCCCGGTCTACCAAATTGCCAAATTGGCTGTGCATGGTGGTGTGCCGGACAAAATTACCACTGCACGGGGTGCGCCATGCTCTGCCACCCTGCGCCACCCTGCACTGCGCCACAAAATTAGAGCCCCAGGTATTTAAGAGGAAAAAAATGTGAGGATAATTGAAATCTTCACCCCTGCTACGATCTTCATCCCACCCACTGACATAAAGTTTATTAATACAGGAGAGCAGCAAAGAATAACTCATTATATAAGTAGTCCTAATTGGTGGTAGTTGAACCTGTTATTATTCAAGCTAAAGATAGAAAATAGTCCTTTTCAGCACCTTATTCCCATGTATCTGTGTCAGTGGGCTGATAGTCATTTCACATGCGGTGCTCCAGTTTAATATGCTCTATTTTAACCAGCCAAAAACTCAACTTTGTGAGAAAATGTGTCTTTATAGCTAAAAAGTGGCACTTTTACTTGAAAGTGCTCTAAAATTTAAATGTATAAAAGTAAATCTATGGATATAGTTACACATTTTTACCATTTGCTATCCTTTCCACAATAATTAAGTTCACCTGTGTTAGAATCTGGGTCTGATTTTATAACCACCTTTTTGAAGCCTTTGCATGCTGGGTTGTTTCTTAGGGAAAATTTTTACACACAAATTTTGCTCATGTGCAATGCAAATCAATTCTAAGTCATTTTTCATGCTAGTCAGCAGAGGCCCATGCTCTAGTGGTGTTGGTAATTTATTGCTTTTATGCCTCTTGAGCAGAGTGTTTTTATTGTTTGAAGGAATTCATAATCTTTGTTGAGTGTGAGCGTGAAAAAGACTTGTTTCTTCTCCTAAATACTGACCTTTTTTGATGGCTTGCTGTAACAGTGGCATCCACCCTTTGTGATGGCCAAGATAATTAACTATGTAAGATGTGAAAAATTATGACAAAGTCCCATTCTTGTTTGTGTTCTTGTGTGTGTATGTAATTTAGCTGCAGCAGGGGATCGGCAGGCCCAGTGTGTATCATGCAGTGGTGGTGATCTTCCTGGAGTTCTTCGCCTGGGGGTTACTCACCACGCCCATGCTCACTGTAAGTAACACTACATGAAGATGGTGGTCACATGCTTCACATCCTAGCTGTTGACTGAGGTCACACAGAGTCATGCTACAATACTAATGTGATGATGTGATTGAGTAAATTTCTGAATTAAATTCATGTCACTGGAACAGCATCAGTGTCCAGCTCTTTGCCTCTACCAAAGAAAGTCCAGTAACTGTGTCTTTTAGAGGGAGAAACAGAAAGCCAAATGTAAAGATCTGTGACATTGTCTTGTTCTTCTGACTTCTGTCTGGGTTTCGTTTTTGAATAAAGTGTTAAGTGCCAAGTGTTCTGTTTCATCTGTCTCACTGCCACAGATGGTAGAAAATGGAAATTTTATTTTATTTATTTATTTTATTACATAATCATCCCTGGCAACCATTCAGAACTTAGAGAGCCATAAGGCCCTATTGTACACTTTCCGCCGTTGGGCGGGGAAAGTTTCAAATTAATTCAGGGGAGTTTCCAGGTCAACCTTTGCCACCTTGTTCCAGGAGCAGCGGAGGAATCCTGCTCTTACCTCGCCACTGGTGCACAGCGGATAGTCCTATCAGCTGTGTAGAATCATGTTATTAATTCATAGGTGTTTCATGGGTGTTTCTTTGGCCAAAAAAGGCATGAACCAACCGGAGAATCCGTTCTCATCCCGTTCAAAAACTGGTTCCGCCGTGCGCAAGTGGCGCAGGCGTATTGCTATCTTACACCCGGCGTAAACGTAAACAGCTGAACTACAAGGATTTATTTATTAGGGCCCGAGCACTGTGAAACGGTGCGAAAGCCCTATTGTATCTGTACTGTTTCTTTCTCATATCGCTTTGAACCTTAATTTGACCCCCTAAACATGCTCAAAAACTCACCAAATTTGGCATGCACACCAGGTCTGGTGAAAAATTTGTTAAAATGGAAAAACTGACCCCTATGGTCCAATAATGTGCTCTGTAGCGCCACCTAGGCACACAAAAACGCCCACTGCGGCCCACAGGAATGTTGTAGAATGTAAGCTGCATAGTTTGGATTTCACTCCTTCATGAGCTCAGAACAAATGAAGAGATCTGCTTAACTTTACTTTTGATGGGGTTTTTTTCCCCTCTCTTTGAAGGTTTTACATGAAACGTTTCCCCAGCACACCTTCCTGATGAATGGCCTCATTCAGGGTGTGAAGGTAAGAGTTTCAGCACTTCTGTTTTTGTTTTTTTTCACTCTGTAGATATTAATATATTAATAGATAGATTAATATCTTTAAATAGAGCTTGGTTTAGATTTGCGAGTTGATTAAGTCGGATGCACAGGAAATAAACAGATAAACATCAAAGTTTGTTTCTAGCTTATGTCAGGCTCTGAATCACTTGATCCCATATTTCTCATAACGCAACTCTGACTGGTTAACACTCACATCTTTGAACCCTAATGGGTTGTGCCTACATCACTATGACATCATCAGGGTAATTTTATCAGGAATTAACACAGAGTTACTATAACTACTTACTATAATAACAAAAGGAATAAGTTTCACTGTTGCAGACTGTTCTGTTAGTGACCTTTGTTTGCGTTATCACTGACTTGACCTTTTCATTTCTAAAGGGATTACTATCATTCATGTCTGCTCCCCTGATTGGTGCATTGTCGGACGTGTGGGGGAGGCGGTCCTTCCTGTTGGTCACTGTCTTCTTCACCTGTGCCCCCATCCCTCTGATGAGGCTCAGCCCCTGGTAGGACCCTCTGTTCTCTGCAGACACAATAATGTTAATGTCATACAAAGAGAGACAGATTCAATGTAGCAGTGAAGTTAAGGGAGTCCCTTAAATAAGCACAGGAGTTATAACGTGGTCATAAACTGATCAGAGAACTGTCTGGTTACTAGCACAGTCAAATAGCAAAATCCTAAGGAGAACTCCAGTTAACAAAAAAGCTAATTTACTTGTTGCAGGGATTTTCGCCCATTCAAGCATGAAAGTATTTGTAAGGTTGGAAACTGATGTTGAATGCGGAAGTCTAGCAACCAAAATGCAGATGGACAAAACATTTTAACTATATCGACCAACAAGGAGACTCTTAAGTACATTATATAAACATAAACTCCATATTTCCATCACATTTCCAGCTGGTTTTCAATTTGTATGAGTTTGTACAGTCTCACACTGCACAGTGATTATTATGAGCTAATGGATCAAACTCAAGTCATATGATTCATGTCTGAAAGTGGAGTTTTTCTCTCACCTGCTTCATCTGCAGGTGGTACTTCGCCATGATCTCCATGTCTGGAGCTTTCTCCGTCACTTTCTCGGTCATCTTCGCCTACGTTGCTGATGTGACGGACGAGAGGGAGAGGAGTACAGCATACGGTCTGGTAAGGACTCCTGTTTGATGTGTATCCCTGAATTTCAGCAAAATATAAACATCCTAAAAAAATGATGTCTTAAAATCTGACATCAAAAATCTTAACACCTGGTAATCCAACTTTGTGTGGATATGACGTTTACTCAATAAAAGGTGTAAATTAATAAAAACCATTAGGTAATAAAGCACATAGTTGAAAAATTGAAAAAGAATACTTTGAAGTAGAATGAAGTAAAAAAAAAGTTTTAAGTAAATGCAGTAAGAAAAAAGTTTGGAAAAAAAACTGAAAGGATGAACATTCTCCTGAGGTCTGTCAAGTGTCACAAAGGTCAGATATAGCAAGTGAGATCAGCATCACAGTGACCGCTTACTGTCAGACAGACAGACAGATGAATAGACAGACAGACAGGTGGGTGGCAGTGTTGAATGACTGACACTGAGTCTGCAACCTCAGAGCAAAAACTGACAGGTCAGCTTGGTCACATCTGATCAGAGCAGGAAAATATCAGAGGAGACAACAACCCTGTGTTTGTGTTTCCTTGTAAAAGCACTTTATACTTACAATGGACTCACACTATTAAAAAATACGGTCAAAAGGGAAAGGCTAGAACAAAAAACTGACTAAATGTAAGGCAAGACATGACAACATCAAGGAAAAAGCACAAGTTTCAGTGTTAGATTCCATCAAAACTGTGCCAGTGAATTACTGGGTGCATTTACACGAGATAGATGTTGATCTTAGACTGATCAGATAATGATGATAAAATAAACCATTTTATAAAATGACTGAGCTATAATGTCTGTCTTAGTGAAAAAAGCAGTAAGTCAGCATCAGCTAATGGTGTCAAAGTGGCCTTTTTTGTTGTTGTTGTATTTTATAATTTATTGATATTTATTTTCTAGTAAGCAGTATTTTACACTGAGTTACTGGATTTTTGATAATACTTCACTTGCTGCAGCAAATGAAGTGAAACCTTAATTCAGTTTTCATCTTCCCCTCCATCCTCTTCTCTCCTCATAACGTGTAGGTATCGGCTACTTTCGCAGCCAGCCTGGTGACGAGTCCGGCCATCGGGGCGTACCTGTCGGCCTGGTATGGAGACAACCTGGTTGTTCTTGTGGCCACACTGATCGCTTTGGCCGACATCTGCTTCATCCTGCTGGCTGTGCCCGAGTCTCTGCCGGACAAGATGAGGCTCAACACCTGGGGAGCACCCATATCCTGGGAGCAGGCCGACCCATTCGCTGTCAGTAACTAATATAGCACTGACATGGAATATTTATCTGATTGTTTAGTAGAATATTTAACTCACAGCAGATTATTTTGTATTAACTTGTACTAGTATGAAGTTCTATCCCTATGATTTAATTCTTGTTCTGTCTTTAGACACAGTGTTTGAGCAAAGGGACCTCAGCGCTGTAAAATACAGTAATATTATGTTAATAATTGAATGATGCTGTTGAAATGCAGTATGTGTGGAAGCCCTTGCTGCTAGGATAACATACAGATTATGATCAGATGCATTTCCCTGTAACATTGACTCTTTGAGTCCCTGCCATTCATTCGAGACAAACTAATAGTCTGACAGCACCGGTGTTGTATTTTCTGTCTCCCTGTCTCCCTCTCTCTCTGTCTGTCTGTCTCCCTCTCTCTCCATCAGTCTCTGAGGAAAGTGGGTCAGGACTCGACTGTCTTGCTGATCTGTATCACTGTGTTCCTGTCTTACCTGCCAGAGGCCGGACAATATTCCAGCTTCTTTCTCTACCTGAGACAGGTGAGACACACTGCTGCCCAATGTGTTTTCTTTTAAATACCAGCAAAACTGCAAGTACTGACATCAGTACTGCTATTACAACTAGCCGCTTCGGCAGACAACAAAGTCTCATGTCTACAGGATGTCAAAAAATAATACAACAAACTTTTTAAAGACAAACAAATGAATATCTGCAAATCTCAGTATAAGTTGTCACACCTTCGACAAGCTTATCTAAATAAGTTGCTTGACTTTAACAGTGTTTGGACTTTGGTTTGATCTTAGACAGAAATACATGGAATTACAGAGGATTTAATGTTTTAAAAAATGTTGTTTTGGCATTTAAATTCCTGACAATTTGCTATTTCCTTTTATTTATGTATGAAGAATATAAAATATTTATATTCTTCTCCTTGTGACACCTGCCAGGCCCTTTAATTGGTAAAAAGTAATAATCATCTCTGTTTGTCCCTCCAGGTCATTAATTTCTCCTCCACAACCATCGCTGTATTTATCGGAGTGGTGGGCATTCTGTCTATCGTAGCACAGGTAACACACACAAAACACTCCAGAGGATATTTATAACCTATTTCCACTCAGGCCCCATTTTCACTTGTCCTGTCAAGTGTCACATATCCTGATTAAATATAGATGCAATTTGATACACTTTTGTTTACATGAAGCTTTTAGAATAAACATCTTGGTTAGCCACTTTACAAATCTGGCTTACAAATGTCTCAGGATTCCAACAACAAAGGCAAATCAGTGCAGGCTCTGCTCCATTTAACCTGCGCCTGTTAGCTAACTGCCAAAAATGCAAAAGAGGAAGAGCTTCTGCACACTGGCGTAATAACACTGTGTAGTTATGACAACAACAGACATTATGTAAAGAAGTAAAGTGTTAATGGTGATGAAATGAATAATACACATTTCTTACATAAGTTCAAAGTTTAAAGAAAGTGTTCCCTTCCTCTCCCTCCCTGCGTCCTCAGACTCTCTTCCTCACTCTGCTGATGAGGACTCTGGGTAATAAAAACACAGTTCTGTTGGGTTTGGGCTTCCAGATCCTTCAGCTGGCCTGGTACGGCTTTGGATCAGAGCCATGGTGAGATCTGTGTGTGTGTGTATGTGTCTGTCTGCGTGTGCGTTAGTGTGTGTGTGTGTGTGTGTGTGTGTGTGTGTTCTGGTCTTGTGTAAAGTTACACTCACTCTGGCTTTGTAAAGCTGCTCTTTCACAGAAAAGTTTCCTGCTTCACATAAACATCAGTGGTCTGGACTTTGATTGAAGCAGAGTTTTTATATTTATTTTAAAAAATTAAACTGCCAGAAAGAGGTACACTGTATAATGCAGAGTAAATTAACTCCTGCAACATTTTCACGTTTTTTTCTATGGTTCTTTGTGATTTTTGCTTGATGAGATACACTATTAATTAGTGTATCTCATCTGTGTGCACTAAGCCCGGACCTGATACTTATTTTTGTTTTACCTGTCAATCTTTCATCACACAAATGCAGTTAACAGTGATGACAGAGGCCAATTAACATTTAAGTGCAGTATGTAGTTCTGATTGTATACATTAAGCCGTGTGTCCTGGGAAAAAATTTATGATAAATTAATCCTGTTTGACTCTGGAGCTTACATACTTATTAATTTGTTGTAATGAAATGGTAGGCTCTCAATTTTAATATTTAAAGATGGAAATGTTATTGATTAGGACTAACTGATGTGTTTTTCAGGAGAGGTTTGTTGGGGTTGCTTGAGTGTAAGACTGATGTCACGAAACACAGTAATAAACAGTGTGGACGATATCACAGAGCTCTGACATGTATACACTTAACTCTGTGTGTGTGTGTGTGTGTGTGTGTGTTAATAGGATGATGTGGGCAGCTGGTGCTGTAGCAGCGATGTCCTCCATCACCTTCCCAGCAGTCTCTGCTCTGGTGTCACAGTCTGCTGATCCTGATAAACAAGGTGATAAATAAAATCTCCTCATCCTCTCTTCTCCTCCCTCCTCTTCTCCCCTTACCTCTCTTTTTCTCTCCCCTCTCTCTGTCTTTTCCTTTTTAAATCAATAGGTCAATATGTTATTATGGATTTTTTTCAGATTGAAGTTTGCATTACTTAACCAGCATTGAAATCAATCCACTGCCGGCTATATATATCACCAGATTCAGTTTTCACTGTATCAGCAGCAAAATGTCTCCAGTGTTGTGACCACTAACATGACCTGTCCTCTCCACCTCTGTAGGTGTGGTCCAGGGGATGATAACAGGGATCAGAGGGTTGTGTAACGGTCTGGGTCCAGCTCTATACGGATTTATCTTCTTCCTCTTCAACGTCGAGCTCAACACCATGGACCCCATCCAGGGAGACTTCAACATCGACCCCCTGCCTCTGCACAGTCCCACTGAGGTACCACATGCATTAAACTAAAGCCTCCAAGTTGCCCTTTATCTCTGCTGCAAACTGTGCAACACTCCTTGCTGGCATCAAACTAACTTCACATAGCTGTGCCTCTACTTTGTTTCCTTTTTGAGTAAAAAATCCTGTGGGAAAGTTCATGTTTTTAGTCCTTGTTATTTTCCAGCCTCTTTTTAGTGATCATGATTTGACAGAGAAGTAAAAAAGATCCATTTCGCCCATGCAATCTTTAGAAATCTCTGTCTGACAAGAAGTGCTCAGTTTTAGCATTAGCTTACTGCTGCCAGAGAATAAGAAAGAAAACAAACCACTGAGGCTCCTGCTGCAACACTGTGCTGGTGAGTGTGTAATAACGAATCATATGCAGAGGTTATAGCTGTGGCACTACATCACAATGGATACAGTGTAAGTAACTGAGAAAAGACAGTATTGATTTTGGATGGATACACATTAGCTAATGTAAATCTGATGATACTCTGCTAAAATCAATGATTGATGAGTTGACTGCTTCCCAAAGTGTGGACTAGTGGTTTAATTGCGCACTACACAGAGAAGGCCATCTGTCACCATTTGTGAATGTGTGCCACCCCAGATAAGGCAATGTGACAGTTGGCCTTTGTTGCCACTAATTTTTGATGTTGGTTTTTATAAGTCAAGGGTATAAGCCAATAGTGGAAGCCAGCTGATACCAGATTTCTTTTGCTTTTTTCTTTCTTTTTTTACTTTTTTTTTTCCTCATTGAAACATCATAAAACATTTGTTAATTAAAGAAGGACCCAAGCCTGGAGAGAGTGCATTATTAAATTATTACGTTATTACATAATTATGGCTATGTATGTGTTTATACATGCACATATAATAATTGGTCAAAAAATAGTTAAACATGGGTTATCAAAGCCAAAACGGTACAAAATGAAATGCCACTGGTAACCAGAGGAGCCAGCAGTTCCTACTGAACAGACCCAAGTGATGTGGCTCACTAAAAAACAGCTGTAATTTTCATCACTAGTTTGGGAAAACCCTTGGATTGCTGTTAGCTCTCCATCTATATGGAGTTAGTAATTTTGCTTTGTTTTGTTTTTCCACAGCCAACAGAATGCTTTTGTTTTAGATCATACTTGCATAAAGCAGTGACGTCGTAGGCAGAGCACATGGTCACACTGAGTCAGAAGGCGGCCAGACAACACAAGAGTCTCCTTCTCAATCAGTAACAAGAACATGCTTACTGCATAAGCAATGAAATAAACATTCACTGAGGAGAAGTGCAGTGTGATTGTGTGTTGAAAATCTGCAAATATCTGTCTTAGTGTCTTTGTGGGTCTCTCAAAGAAGAGTTAGAGGGGTTTAGGTACAGCTGCACTTCTCCACTGAGACTGGAGAGCTGACAGTATTCTGTTCTATTACAAGAGCTAATCAGCTGCTCAACTGCAGCATATTAAACAGCTTAAAGATGTTGCTGCAAAAGTGATTTCAGTCCTGTGAGATGTTGGTGTGGTCCTTCACAGTCTTCAGTACTACTTACACACTGCCTGTATAAGTCATGAAGGCTACAGTGCAAGTTTGCATATTTTGTCTCTGAGTTTCTCTCTATTTCTACAGTGCCCCTCCCCTCCTCCAACAACTACACTGCTTTCCTCCTTAACTTAAAATTATATGTGACTAGGGGTCGCTAAGGGGTGATAAAGTGTGATTTCAGTGTGACTTTGTGTGTGGGTTAGGGTTAGTTTTTACAGTCGACATAGTTTGGGTCAGTGGTTCTGAAAACTCTGTTTTTTATATAAAGTACATTCAACCTCAAATTAGATGTGCTTTATAAATTAACTTCCTTGTCATGTTTACCTCTATTGGAAATGCTTTAGCTGTGCTTCAGATGAAAGAGAAGAAAATGAAAAGAAACATTTTGTCTTTGTTTCTCTGTTCCTCTCTCAGAGAGCACTCATCCCCGGCCCGCCCTTCCTGCTGGGGGCCTGTACTGTGGTCGTTGCCTTCCTTGTTGCTCTCTTCATCCCTGAGAAACCCTCCAGCGCCACCTCCTCCTCCTCCTCCCAGCTGTCCCTCAGTGACAAGCCCCACCCAGACAGCAAAGAGTCCATGTCCTCGCTGGCTGGCATCCACATCAACACGCCCCTCCCAGGTAGTGACGAGGAGAACCCTCCAACTGCCAGCGACGAAGACTTTGAGCCGCTGTTGCAGGACAGCATTGTTTGATGGACAGCTGAAAAGACCACTGAGGGTGTGGCTTACGTTGTTGATTGGTTGATTGATTGACATTTTGTAACAAAGACAAAGAACCAGTAACACATTTTCTTTGTCGGACAATGTGTACTTTATTGTAATAAGATCGCTATGGACAGCAAGAAGCTCCAATAGCATTATTCTTTGCCAGAAGGCAGTATTGCATATTACTTCCCTGGCCTGCAGCGGAAGCAGTAACATCTTCTGAGCAACCAATAAGGATGTTTTATTAATGAGAGGGCGGAGCAAAGAGCTGCAAGTAACCATGTAATTTTTTTGATTTGAAAGAAGATAGAAAGATTATTATTTCACTAAAAGGAGGACAGAAGGGGCCAACAGGGACAACATAGCTTGAATGGATGCCATTGTTTGATTGACAAGAGGAGGGTCCAGATGATTTTGTTTTGTTTTGTTTTGTTTTGTTTTTGTTTTCATGGAATGGCTCTACCAGTTTTTGATACGCCCATATAAAATTTCCTGAAGGGAAAGAGAAGGACAGTATTTTGAGGGTTTTAATTGAAAGATTTTGTTTATCTTTAGGCTTGAAGTTGTTGATTGTTTTTGTCATAAACAAAAAAAGGTGTTTAACCTTCTGCTGTATCATTTTGAAGCCGTGTTTTTAATGCTGTGATTATTTTTATTGTTATTGTACAAAAGAAACATGTCTGCAACATAAGTACAGCAGCCAAATCATCAGTGTTGATTTGTACTCCTTTTTTTTTGTTTTTGAAGAAGAACAACTTTTTTTTTACAGTTTTTGCTTTTTTGGCAAATATAAGGGATTTTTATTCTTTTTAAGTGTACAGATTCTTTCTGGCTTTGAGATATTGATCGCTTACAAGGTATGAATGTGATGAGCTGAGAGATGAGTCAGCCATCCAAAACCCAAGATGTCAAAATATCAGTTATTCATCTCACATTCATTTAAATTTTAACTCACAATTATTTAAATTTTCATTTTACATCATTCATACAAGAAATTATGTTAATGGTTCAGGGTTTCCATGAACCCTTTTCTTTCTTTCATTATAGCGTGGGAACACGCCAAAAAATATATGTATTGTGTATATTTTGGAAAAATATTGGAAGCAAAATAATCATGAAAGATTCTGAAGTTAAATAAATAACCAAACATCTCACTGGATAGTTTATTTTGTCACTAAGATGAGCTGTTTTTAAATAACACTCAACATGGTGTAACTCATCTTCTGTTACATTTATTTTACTTTTATATCAGAGTCACTTTATGAAAGTGCTGCTGGCAGCTGGCAAAGGGAAAACCTCAGAACTGCAACTCTGGTATTTAGCTTGTCTGTACTAACAAGGTTTATTGTAAATGTTCATGGTTCAGATACTAATACTGTAATAATTTTAGTGAAAACTGGTCAAACAATGGGTCCCACAGTAACTGGCACTGTAACATTTTTTTTTTTGCTGTTAATTTATTTGAGATTGAATTATCATCCCTTTTAATTTTTACAGCTATCCATTCCGTGCTTTTTGAAAATAAGGTAGCAGTGTCATACATTTCTGAGTATTGTATGATAATATTAAAGATTCAGGTCAAGAGCATAATCTCAAAATGGCACCAAATTCGGAATTCTCATTGTACATGCTTTAGATTTTCCTCTCAGCTCACCAGAACTTTGTTTAAACGTCATTATATGTATTTTACACAACCTTTACGTCCTCCAGTATTGTAACCAAACTTAAACTTGTTGCATTTTTTTAAAAGAATATTTAACAATACTCAGCTTACTACGGTTTCATTGTCCTAGTGTCCCTTCAGAATGTAGGTGTAGCACCACTAGTTGGCAGCACAACACAATTAAGCTGCTCTAGAGCTACAGTGCTGCTGGCATGGCCCAGCTGTGCCAGGGTTACAATGGAAGAATATCTCTTAAAATATCTCAGGTTAACCATATTTCATGGTGTTAGTATTATCATTAATATTGCTCTTATTATTATAATGAATATTATTTATATAAGGTACAAAAAGAATGAAAAAAAATCAACTTTGATTGAACTAAAAGTTATTTTAATTTCACTAATTATGTCCTGGTGGACATGAATCTTAATATAAATTTAAAATGTTTTTAAATTTTATACAGTTCAATTAAATACTGTAGATAAGCCAGTATACATGATGATCAATTTAAATACCCCAGTATACCATGAAACCAATACATCTCCAATCCTACAGTGTGCCTTTGATTCCAGGTTGCACTGGGTACTTTGCCCAGTTTTCCACCTTTTTCTTGCAGGTCAATTTTTTGAGTCAACTGTGAGATCAGCTGTTATTTGTGTGTTAAGGGTGTGTCACAGTCAACAGGTCCTCTCTGTATAAATTTTAAGACTCAAGTTGATTTGACTTTCAAACATGTTGCAGATTTGAGGTCTTCCCCAGGTCAGCAGTGATATTCCTCTGAATAAACTTATACTTGAAGTATAAAAAAAGAGATTTTAAAAGAGGTCGAAAGAAAATTTAGGAACAAATGCTGAAGAGTTTAACATTATATAACTGACAGAGTGTAAATTCTTATTTACTTTATGACCTTAAAATGTAAATGTACATGTGAATGATACTATGATTTGTATATAACGTGAGTGATGAGTGAGATTGGCTTGTTTCTGTGGTTGATGTAAATGTTGTCCCTCAGTTTTCATTCCTGTGTGGCTCAATGACACTACCACAATCTGATATAAGGGTTTGATTCCCCCCTGTGCGGACCATCAATCATTCAGCTCTGATTTTTCATGCTGGTAAAGATTAGACAATGAAAAAAACTAATAATGCCCCCCTACTTGCTTGGATTAAAAAGAAAATAATAATCATGACATTTTTACTCCAAATGACATATTCTAAGTAGAATATTGGTGTGAATGTAAACACTCACAGATTTATTTGCTGCACCCACTTCATTTCTTCATTTGGCAGCAGTGAAACTGACTCAACAGTGTAAATATTGTATGAGGATTGGATGTCTGTACATGTAAAAAAAAAAAAAAAAAGGAAAGAAAAGAAAAGAAAAGAAAAGAAATGTACACTGAATTCACTGTAAATAAACTGTGTCTGTCGTCTTGTCTGGAAGTGTATCAGCCAGTTTGTTGCTGGATATTAAAACTGAACAACACTTTGCATCTGCATGACAGGTGTTTTTTCATTATGTCTGGTTTTTGTGTAGCCAAAAAAAAGGAATACAGAAAAATGAATACAGTCACAATATTTTCACTTTTTGTTTTAAAGCTCTTTGAGTAGGATATGAAGAGGTATGAAAAAAATATATATATTCATAATGCAACTGTACATATATTTTATTTACAGTACATTTTTTAACTTCTAGTTAAATTCATGCAAAAATATTACTTGGTTTTTTAAAAGAAATCAGATTTTTTTGTGAACGCTGTGTAAATATTAGTTATAATTTGACTGAACTATTATTTTTTGAGTGGGAGATCAGGTTTGACACAGGACAATACAGCTGACAGAATTCTTGCACCTCCAGATCTTTCAGTGGCTGTTCTGGACCATTAAATAAAGAAACATGACCTTCCTCTGTGAATACAGCTGCAGATGTCTTGTAACTGTACACTGTGTTTTTTGAGTACAACAGACTCCCTTTTTATCGAAAGTTGAGATTGAAGTTTAATTATTGAACTACTTAGCTACTGAACTTTTTTCAAGTCCTACTTTTAATGAAGATCATTATCTCGCAATTAATTTCAAATAAATGAATTTGATTTAAAAAAAAAACAAAATCTAATGCAAAACAGAAATACAACTGACCTTTAGGCAACAGAGCCCTCATCGAGGAGATAAACAAGAAGCACCTCAGCGACATCTACTGGGCAATTCATGACTAGAAATTGTCTAATCACAGCCTGCATTGTCGGTCATGTGACCTCGCGGCCAAGTAGAGGAAGGATTGAACGGCAACAACAAAAATGGAGGCGTCTCCGTTCAGCCTAACACCGGAGAGGTACTGGACGGAGGAGAAAGAGAGGGCGCTCATTTTATTTTTTTCGAGTAAGTGAAACACTCTACACCAGCAACTTTTCATTCCCAAAAGTTGTTGTGCTTTCATCGATGTGCTGTCGGTAGCTGCAATATCTGTGGGCAACCGTTGCTCGACTCGACCGACGGCTATTAGCAATGAGCAATACAGATAAATAAAAGCAGTGGCGTCTGCAACTGAAGTCAAGTTGGCTGTTTTTATCTAAAAATACGCTAAAAAGCATCTTGGTTTCATTGTCTGTTTTTACAAACGGTTCACCTGTAGGTTTTGATATGAAATGAAGTTAACGAAGTTTTTTTGGCCATCTTAATGTGTTCAACTTCATCTCTCGTATTTATGTTGTTAGCCACATTATAGTTGTAAAATTTTCCGGACATTTTTGTATCGTCTTCAGTACTTTCTTTAAAATCTCATCAGAACTATGGCTCACCTTGTAAATAAAACTGTCCGCTTAAAGTAATGAATAAAGACTCTTGATGCTTCCACAGATTTTCAACAGAGCGGTGTTAAAAACACTAACACACCTGACTAAAGAAACTTAATTAGTAATCTTAACAAACGTACCACGATATGTGACAACACCTGAGCTACACCACAAATGACAAATAGCCCCAAACCAGCACAAGTGAAACAACAGCATCACTGCTGATCTGACTACAACCCAGTGCACACTTTATTATGTATGTTTAATCGCTTTGTTGTTTGCCTGCAGTTTTGTCTTGAGTCAGTGAAGAGCATGCTCAGTTGGGTTGAGATCAGGTGACTGTCTTGGCCATTAACTAATATTCCATTTCTTAAGATTTAGAAGCCCTTGGGTAGCTTTCCCATTACTTATGAGTCTTTATCCATGTGCACTTTTATTGTTGTCCTGTGAATGCCCTCTTATTAGTTTTGCAGCATTTGGTTGAATCTAAGCATATAGTAATACACAAGTACCTAATAGATCAATTGCATGTGTTAGTTTCCTTTATCCTTTTTTTAAAAAATTGAATAGAGAGAAAGTTCCATTTGATATTAATTAGTAAAGATTTCTACATATCTCAGCTGGTGTAAGTAAAGTATGACTGAAACTCTTGCCTGAAATTTAATTTAAAGGTCTCCCTTTGTAGAGTCTCTTGTCTTGTTTACCTTCAGCCAGAACTGATATGGTTGTTAGGAACTGCTGAAGTGATTATCAGATTGACATCTTATTGGCACTGGCAGATAATAGGAAATTAAGATTATTATTTTATTTGTATGATAAAATTACAAAAAAAAAATCCACAATGTGAATCTTGAAGATGGCAGCCAATACATGCCAAAGCATTAAGGAATGCCGACCAATAATGCAGTTGTTGAAGATTTTATTTTATTTTAATTTCCCAGAGCACAGTTGTCTGTGGAACCACAAGTCAGAGAGCTACAAGAACCGACAGCTGCGATGGAAAACTCTGGAACAACTGAGTATCCTCCTGTCTGCTCATCCCCCACCTGTTCGTTTCACAGGTAAAGCTGCAGTCCCAGCCATTCATTCTCCATTCAATTTTTAACAGAAAAAAAATTTTAATCATATAATCTCTGTTTTATTTATTTCAGTGGAAGATATTAAGAACAAGTTCAAGAACCTTCGTACTACCTTTCAGCGCCAGTACAAAATGGTGAAGGCGAGCAAAGTGTGCAGGTCAGAGGACGTGTTTGTGCCGCAGTGGAAGCACTACCAGCAGCTGATGTTCCTGCAGGGCTGCTGGGACCAGGACGACGGCCCAGATGACCTGCCTTTCTCCCCTCTGACTGTTCAACAGGACGAGAGCCAGCCCATCCTCACATCCCCAGGACGAATCATCACCTTCATCCCCACCCCTTCCACCCAGTCCTCCTCAACATCCAGCGTCCCCTCCAACATGATGGTCAAATGTTACTGGACTGAAGAGAGGGAGCGTGCACTAATAGCTTTCTACTCTGGTAAACAAAAACTGATTAATATTTTGATTTAATTTAATCAATTAAAATATTTAGTCATTCTGACAGTGGTGTTGACATACAGAGACAAAACTTGCCTACAGTTTTTATTCTTACGGTGGCAGCGTGTTGTACTGATGGGTGTTGTTGTGTGTTGTTGTGAACAGAGCATAGCTGTCTCTGGAACAAGAGGTCAGAAAACCACAACAACCGTCAGCTCCGACTGAGGCTGCTGGAGACTCTGAGGAGCCAGCTGTCTGACCAGTCAGTGTCTTTCTCAGGTACATACAACATGATCCCACACACTGCATGTATTTACTGTCTGCAGGGACAAAATTCTGCCTTTTAACTTGCATATATTATCCATACTGTGGTGATACAAATCAAGACCTCAAGAATGCAAACAAATGTGTTCTGGTGAGTAACACTGACTGTAAACATAACGTAAGTTTCACAGGTGAAGTGAATTAAAGCTGTAACTAATAATGGCTGAGTGCAGTTACTTTGCAAAGTTTCTTGATGTCCCAGTGTGGTTGCCAGGTTTGGCACCACTGTGCCTGCAGGGAGGCCAAACTGTTGGATCATGTATTTTTACTGATTTTGACAGATCCAGACCAGCCTTTTTGGCCTTTTTCCACTCTTTATGTTAAACTAGACTAACTACACACAGACTCCAGCTCTGCAAATAACCCATGGGCATGAGATTGGTATTAATATTTTTTATTTTATTACAAGAATAAAGTAATTTCCAACAAGTAGTGCTATTCCTCCAGCTATTCCCCAAGCAGCCTGCTGACTGATGATATGTAAAGGTTTATTTCAATTAATGAGAATTATCCATCTGTAGTGTTAGCGTATTGCTAGAATCCTAGTGTGGACTTCAACCAAACTTACTATAAATGAGGGAAAGTAACATTTTTGCAGCAACGAAAAAAGATATTGAAACATTTTCTCCCTTCATCAGACAGTTGATTTAATAGTTATGAATTTAAAAACAGATGCCCTCAAACATTTTCTTAGAGGCAATGGCAATATAAACACCAAAACATTAAAGGTGCATGAAGTGATTTTTGAACATTATGTGACAGAAAATATCCTGACTTAAATACAATGTTGATATAATGTCAGCTTGTAATGGCTAGTATGTTAGCAAACAGGTGCATACATCCACATCCAGCAAACACAGAGCAACATTATTGCTCCATTGGTGGTCTTTTTCTGTCCACCTGATAAATTCAAGTCCAGTCTTTACTCTCACTTAAGCCTGTTTGGTCTTCACTTAATTTTGAGAGAACACATCTGAGTCTTTAGCTACCAGATGTTTCGCTTCAGTAAATTTGAAAACATCATTTTGTATCTGTGAAACACAAACAGACTTGTGAGTGTTTATTTGTAAAAGGTGACTCATTTGTTGCTATGTTGCAGTTGAAGACATCAAATGCAAGTTCAAGAACCTACGGACCGTTTTTAACCGTGAATACAAGGCAGTCCAGGCTAGTAGAGCATCTGACAAACCATACGTGTCCAAATGGAAACACTACCAGCAGCTGCTCTTCCTCTGCGAGTGCTGCGATGAAGAAGAAAGCCCTGACGACCTGCAGATACTGATGCCACAGGAGGACAAGGACCTGGAGCATGGAAACCAAACACCCTCCTCCACCCTGAGCAGCCTCTCCTCCAGCTCCGCCCAAACCAACAGCAACAAATTCCAAAACCCCTCCACTGTCTCCAGCAATGCCAAAACCAACACTAGTACTTCATACCAAATCTTCCTATCTGTGTCTCCAGATCATCTTAAACTAGCAAACCAAACAACTGCTCCCACATTCTCTGCCTCTCCGTCCAGTTCACTGGTGGACACCAAAACTTGCACAAACCCCTCCTCTCTAAATTTCCCCACGTTGGGTTCAGCCCATTCAGACAGCAGACCGAGTGTTGACTCTCGCTGCCACTGGAACGAGGCCAAAATTCAGCAGCTCATCTCATTTTACTCTGGTTGGTGGCATACTTCACATTGCTATTGGATTGTGTTAAGATAAAGGACCTCATGGTTCTGTCCTGATCAGGCTTGATTGATATTCCCCTCACTCTCCTGTTAGCTTTGTTTCACTTTTTAGTAAGGGCCAATGTAAGTTCTTTTTTGTACCGTTTTGTTCAGATGAATGTTTATAGCAGAATCATTTTTTAAAAAGGAATTAACTAATTTACCTGGTAACTTTTTATTATAAGTAAAGAAAACCACTTCTTTTTGCCAAAAAACAGTCCAGCAACTATTGTCATTTAGGGCTATACTCTAAAAGTATCTTATTTTATGTTATCGTTTAAGATTCCTAAAAAATGATGACAAATGTTCCAAGCTAAGAGTTTCCTCCAGAGACCTTTTCATGTTGATGAACTGATAGAACTCCAAAAGAAGAGAGGCAGGGTTGACGTCAATGAAGTTGTTTGCTGTGTTTATGAGGGCTGATTGATACGTTGCTGGCCCAAGATAGTCAATGTAAGATAACTAAGCACATTTAATTTTTCAGTAAAATCTCCTCCTACATTTTACACACTAAGTCTAGTGATAGTGGAGCACATGGATCCCTTCTTTGTAGAAGTCAGCGTCTTGGACCTCTTGAAACTGGTCCACAGTAGCATCATCATCAGTATCAGCATCACTGCCAAATTTGCAGCCCACTGAGCTCCCTCTTCAACCTGGAAAAGAGGTAGAATCAGAGGGTTCCAAGAAGAAGAAGAATTGAGTGAGTGTTGGACAAGTTTAAATCCACATTTTTAGATGAGGGCTGATGTTGTCCATTTTCTCCAACAGTAATGATGTGCAGTTTTCAATAACCTGAAACAGAAATACCACAAAAGTTATCAACTTCAACCTATTTCGTAATAAATCAAAGCATTAAACTTGTATCTAACAAGAACTATATAACTCATTTAGCTCTATCAAAGGCCACAAACTTATCAATCACCCTTGTACTGAAATTGATGGATAGTTGAGTGGTCTGTGATGGTACATTCAACCACAAGAAACAGAATAAATGAAATATATTGCAGATATTCTAGAAACCTTATCACAGATTTAATACACTAAACCAAGTAAAAAAATGGTGTTTCTGGTTTCAAACACCATCTGCAGGTTAATATTTTTCCCACAGATCTGTCTTTATCCGTTAGTAAGGTTATTCTATGTGTGGTTCCAGTTTTCCAGGGCAACCCAACAGTTCCCATAAAATTGGCCTTCTTATTTCATTAATTATATTTGGGGATTGTTTAATGTAGTGCATTTACAGGCACCATTGCACAAAGCGGGTTGTAAAAGGTGCATTTTTGGCTGAAAAAGTGTCTGGTTGCTGGTTTTAATTTTGTTGGGGTATATGTGAGCAATTGAAAATGATTTAAGATAAAACAGGAGAAAGAGCTTAGTTTTTATTGTGTTTATCTGAGAATTAAAGGTTTTTCTTTTTTTTTTTCCTAGAGCACACCTGTCTGTGGAACCACAAAACAGAGAGCTACAGGAACAGACTGTTGAGACAGAGTCTGCTGGAGACGCTGAGCAGCCTGTTGTCTGACAATGAGCCCATCCCATTCACAGGTAACACTGATGGTGCTATCATTCTCGTGTTGTGCTGTGGATGCAGGAACTTCATTCACAGCAAGATAAACATTTCATACATTTGATTAAACTAAATTTTATGTACCAGAGTAAACAAATAAAAACAGCAGTACTTGAGAGGCTGATGTCAGCATACTTGAGTTGATTGGTGTCTCTCTCAGGCTTTACAAGCTCCCAAAGCTGTTTTATGTGTTGAGGCTTAAATGCTCTTTTAATCTTTTTCAGTGGAGGACATAAAGACAAAGTTCAGGAACTTGCGAACCACCTTCCAACGTGAACACAAGGCAGTGAGCTCGAACAAAACATGTGGCTCAGAGGACTTTTACCTTCCGAAGTGGAAACACTACCGCGATTTAATGTTCCTCTGCGACTCCTGTGACGAGGATGAGCAACCTGGAGACCTGCACTTCCACCAACTACAAGAGCCCCGCCTCCTCCGCCTGGACTGCCATGCTCCCTCCTCTCTGCATTTCCATGACACCACTCAAACTTCTGCCAACCTGAACCTCACATCACAAAGCCTCGAAGCCCCTCCCTCACCTACTCCCCCAGACTCCCAGCATTCCTCCCCCTTCTCCTCCCCATCCCCATCCTCCTCCCACACGGACAGCAGAGTGTCAGGACGCAAGCGAGCGAGTCGGTGTCGGCCAACTACAACTAGTGAGGTGCTTGACTTCATGAGGATGTTCTGCCACAGCCAGACGGTGTCACCACACGCAGGGTTCCTGAAGTATGTGGAGGAATGTTTGAATGAGACCCCACCACACAAAGTAAAGAAACTGAAGAAGAAGATAATTGAGACAATCCACAGGGAATCAGAGGAAGTTTAGTGTTTCAGTTTGTTTAGCTCCGTTCACTCTCACTGGGTTTGTTTTTATCTTTTCTCCTTTGCTTACTAAAACCTGTGATTACATTACTCACCATCTGTTATCTCCTTTCAAATTGGACCCAGTGAGAGTAGTTAGCCTGTAGGGGGAGCCATTACACCAAACTTTTAAAATCACAGCACAACCCTTGCAGGAAAACACTACAGCATGTCTGATTGTCATGAATTGTCAGAGAATTTCATTTACAGACATTCACACATTCAGACATCATTCAGAAATGATGGATACACCATGAAAAATAAGGATAGGCTGAAAAAATTTAAAGGATCTGCCCCAATACATGCAGTTTTGTAGTCTATGGTTTTCAAGTAGGCAAGTGTGTCCTCTGTCTGATATATGCTAACACAAAGTAAATAAAATGCACACTTTGTGCTCATTATTTGTAACGCAATTTTAATCCCACAATTCACCAGGGTCTGCTGCGTTACATTAGTTCATTTGTTGGCATTTGTCTGCCTTGAGGCTAGTGTAAGGACTGCCTTCTATAACAGATACGAAGAAATTCAAGTTTACGAGATGATGGATTCTGTCTGAAAACTGTTTAAATGTCTCAAGTTATTGCCAAACAGTTGGCTATCCCATAATATTAATCGGTTCTTGATGGGGCCAATGAAAATCATATTGTATTTCTGATATTGTCAAAATAGATGTTAAAAATCATATTCTGTAATCAGAGATTTCCAGGAAAGTGTTTCTTCCTTTATTATATCAGACAGCAGTTGTTAAAACATACATGCAGCACATACAGCAATTCCGTATGGTGTAATTTTGTTCTAACACATCATCTGAGTTGAATAATGTCACATGCAGTATTTGTAATTGCGTAAGTGACAGGATCTCCATATAAGCCCAACATGTCCCTGTGAGGTCTGATAAACTTCCACATACTTTAAGGGGCATGTGGAAGTGACTTCTCTCATAAACAAACAAAATGTTTATCCTGGTGTTTCTAACCAAAATATAGTGTATCTATGAGGCCTAAAAAACTGTACCTGGTAAAAACAGCAAGTGTGGGTACTGGTATGGACCCTAAAGATCCACAGCCACATTAGTGGTCTTGTGAATCTGTAATGTAATTTCATGTCAGAAAACAACTTCAAGAGGAACGTCTCAACTCAGACTCAGTTCAATATCTCAACATCAGTGGAAACTTGTTTTTGTCAGCCTCAACTGAACTTTAGATTTATTTTACCAAAGCAAAAGTTTTACATGTTGGCATGTTTTAAGCTTTAAGTAGACTTTAGCCAATCATGACATCCTGGCATCCTGTCAAGAAACAAAGTGATGGACATTTTTATCAGGTGTTGGCAAAAGTCAGGAGATCATTAGAGTCGTTTTTGGTGACCCCTTCCTCCTTAAGTCCATTTTGTGTTCACTCATTCGATGTTCACATTTAAGACATGCAAGAGTAAATCTTTGGGGTTTTCATAACAAAAGATTCTACTTGGTAGCATTTAGTAACAAAACAAGTCAGCTGTCTCTAGTTAGAAAAGCCACGCAACTGTGTCTTTTACAGCTACTTTTGTCAAGCTCAGAACATAAAGTGACTCAGCTGTTACAACTTTTTCATTCTTGATAGTCTACCAGTCCTTCACTGAAAATAACAAACATTCACTCAGAGGTGAAATTGAGACTTAGAGTTTAAGGATTCAGCCATTAAAGAATCTCTTCATTTTTTATTTTTATTTTATTAACTACTAAAATTCAGAAGGTCTGGACGAACACACAGCTTGCTGTGTATTGTACCTCTTTAATTTATTTTAGCTTTAGCACTTAATGAAATAACACAATATAACAAATGAATATGAGTTTGAATGTTATGTTTAGCTTTTCTTTGATTGTAAACTAGTGGAGGTTTTGCTACAACTGAAATTTTCTTTGTATCAGTATCATTCTTAAAAAAATAACTATGCATGTAAAGAAAACTAAATACTGTTTTTATTCAGTGTTAAACATAAAATTGCAATAATGGTTATTTTTAGTAATGTGTTTTATAAATATGTTTTTTTTTAAATTGCACATTAATATATGAATGATTTATATCCTCCCTTTTTGGTGTTTGAAAATGTTTTTTAAATTGTGCCTTAGAATCACAGTAACTGTATTGTGTGTAAATGTGGAGGAATTTGTGTTCTCAACTTTGGACTTTGTATGTACATTATTTAATGAAATGTTTATGTACAACATGATATAAAAAAACAAGGGAAAGTGTGCTTTAGTTTTTGTTTGTTTGTTTGTTTGGGTTTTTTTGTTCCTCCAGTTGACCTGTATAGAGGTCAACACTGATATCGGTGAAAGAGTTTGAAATAAAAATCAATAATAATAGAAATAATTATTCAGATATAACTACAGATTGCTCAACTTCAGCTCGCTAAAATAGAGAACCAAGTTTTTTGAAAGTAATGTGTTTAACTAGCGTGGACTATCATTAAGTTTAAGGAAAAGTGAGTGACTGAGCTTCACTCTGACATCGTTTAATATCTGTTGTATTGTAGTGATATTATCAAGTCTTTAGAATAACAGTAATTTTCATATGTTCCTTTAGATGGCGATCTCTAATCACTTACTGTGTACTTTGCTGCCTCCTCAGAACTGTACTTCCAAAAAAAAAAAAAATTTACAAACAGCAGTCAGATTGTTAGATTTCTTCCCTTGAGAAACAAAAGCTCTGTGGTTAAACTGCTCGTCATGGAGCTTTTGAAAGCATCACAGACAGTTGTTCAATAAGAAAAGGTTCTTTAGTCCTCTGTTGATAAAAATAAACAGAGTAAAGCTGACAACGATCAGTAAATTTTGCAGTGTCATCTGGTCTTATCAATAAGGGTAATTAGACTTTGAGACATTGAGAGCTACAGGGTGAACAGACAGACAGATGGATGAGCAGACAGACTGTTCTGACCCCACCTCGAGTTTGACCTAAATCCATCAGACTGAGCTTCAAGAGGAATTTTGACCATTCCTGAAGTCTCCTGATGTTTATCTGAACTACTGTGTGTCACCTGAAACTATTTCATCTAGACACCTTTCTACTCTTTATGAAACCCCTGTGGCCTTTGACCCCTGCCAGCTTACACTCGTGATGACCTTCCACCAAACCACATTCCTCCACAGAAAACTACAGACTGCTGCTTCACCAAGGGTCGGGTCTAAAATTTATTCAGATATGTGCAGGTAATACACTGACTACAGATTTTCAAAACTATGAACCTGAACTAGAAACCTGAGTGTGGTTCAGGAAAAAAAAACTAAATTCTCTGTGGGTTCATCACTGCAGACGGGCAGGTTGGATTCCCTTCATTTTTAGACTTGTTATGTCACCTGAAGATATTCGAAACACCTCCCTCTGGAACCACAAATAGGTTCAAACTACCCACCTCACATATGTAGTAGTACTCCATAAGATCTGTGCACTGCACTGAATATGCTAACTCACAATTGCCAATTCGGCTTTAAGAAGTGAAAACAGTGGTGTTAGCTTAGATGTGAGCACAGATCATCACAGCAGTATGCACATGACAGTAACTAACCATGTGAGCAACATGGATGTACAGTTTGATGCTTTTATTCCAAACTTAAATGTCTGTACTATCTGATGAACAACATGAAATTTAGCTCAGACATTTGGGCTCAAAGATGGTGAATTCAGATGACTTTTAATTTTGCCCCACCATGCAGCCAACATTCATGGTTATTCTTAAATGTGTCAAAAACTAATGGATGGATTGCCACAAATTTTGGTTCACTTGTTAATGTTGCTCTCACTGCGGCTGGTTGAAACATCTCAAATGCTTTTGAGAAAAACTGTAATTGTGCGGTTTTCTTAATATGTAAAATTTATTGTGTACTACTATAATGATAAATAAAAGATGGAGAGTCCTTAGAGAGATTGTGAAAGCAGTGGGATGCAGCCAGTAGGATGTTATGACAGCAACCTTTTCACTTTCACTGGAGTGTGATGGTTCAGTCCAGCTGTAAATACTGTGACTTTAGAGGTGGCAAGTCAGCACTTCCTTTGAACTTGATGAAACATTTCCTACCGCACATGTACCACATCATTAGACAGCTGATGTAAACTCTGGTTGTCAGTTTACTGTGAGCCATGTAAACGATTTGATCCACCAGGCAGTTTAATGTGGTTCTCCACAGTAATCTGGTGTCTGTGTGAATGGAAGTGGTGTCACATCGGCTGATGCAGAGCTGAGCACCGCTGTGGAGGATTGGATTACAACTCATCAGCACACACAGAGGAAACACAGGAATCCTTTGCTCTCAGTCCTGTATGCATCTTTTATTCACAGCTCTTCTCTTTTTTCATATTTTAATTATTCCCATTCAATTAGAGTTTCTCCCATTTTTTCTTTATTACCTCTCCCTTCCATTACGTCTTCTTACTTCCTCCTTTATTTCTTTCATTTTGTCTTTATCTTACTTCTCTCTGTCATCCTTCATTCATTTCTTCTTTCCTAATTTCACCTTTTTTTTCCTTTTCATCCTCCTTTCTATCTTCTTCTATCCTTTCTAACCCCATTCATTTCCCCCTTGCTTGCCTACCTCTCTCTCCTCTCTCTTGTCCCCTATTTCTTTCTCTCTCACCCTGCCTCACTCCACCTCTCTCTCACTCTGTGTCTGTCTGACTCTCTCACTCTGCAGTCTCTTTTCTTTTCGCTCAGTGAGTCGCAGTAAATCCTATTGTGATGCAAAACTTATTTCGGAAGGGAGATAGAGAGACAAGGAGAGAGAGAGAGAGAGAGAGAGAGAGAGAGAGAGAGAGAGAGAGAGAGAGCAGTTTCAGATTTGTGTTTGAGCAGATCTGATCTGACCTTCCGTACAACTTCCTACTTGTAGTAAACTTTTTAACCTCCTCTCCATAGTCCAGCGGGTAGGTTCGGGGTGTTGTTGGAGTCCGTCTGCCGGAGGAACGACCGGTCTCCGCGCCTCAGGAATGCACTTTGCAGGAAACGCAGCTCGGTGCTCGGACACCTACTGCTTCGATTTTTTCTCTTTTTCTTAACATGGAATTACTTTACATGAATAAAGGATATGTGTTCGTGAGGGAGACTTCGTTTTGTTCACTCCTGCTATCCGCTCTATAGTCCGCCGGGCCGCTGCCGGGCTGAGGTCAGAGGAGCCCGTAGTGAGCGCTCGCCGGCCGGTCATGGAGAGCGGTGGCCGGGCGGGGCTCCAGCAGGCGGCGGGCGGACAGGAGGGAGGAGGCGGCTGGATGCTCGTTGAGGCCCGGCTACAGGGAGGCGCGCCGTGGGGCTTCACCCTGCAGGGTGGCCTGGAACACGAAGAGCCGCTCATCATTTCCAAGGTACTAGACAGGAAACACTGAGCCTACTTTACTGTGTCTTTTTACAACCTGTGTGATATCAGGCTGTGAAACACGCTAGATCTAGTTATGGCATGAAATAGGCTACAATAGTGAGACCGGCAATACAGCTAAGAGAACAGTTATTGACATTATGGTTGATCCAATCTATTTTTTTTTCTTCTTAATCTAAAAAACGTATTTAAAAATGTGTGCTTAGCACAAATTATATTAGTATTAAAATGTGTTTCAATGTGACAGGTGACTAATTGTTAACTTTTTTTTTTACATCACTGAGACTGTACTTTAAAGGAATACCTACTCCAGATATTATAAAATTTTACGTTCATAAAGAGTACTGTAAGAGAGAGTTTTTGAAGGATGATCAAAATCCAAAGGCAAAAAATTTGGTCTATCCTAGGCTATTCTGTTTATTTATTGGCAAGGGGCAAACCGCAACATCTGGGGCTGTTATCATTTTCTGATATGGAAGTGCCAAAAACTGCAGTTCTTCAAGCAGCCACTTCAGGCTATCTCTAAAAGTGAGCACAGCCCCATAGACCCCATATTAACATGCCAAACCTCACAACAGAAATAAACATGCTTACATCCTAATATAAAACACAGTTTTGGTCTCAATAGCTAAAATATCCCTTGTATGTCAGTTGCATGAGGGCAAAATCAGTTGTTTAAATTATACTGAGGCTTATAATTATGAAAAATTTAGCTTATTTCAGTCACTTGACCTCTCCTTAAGTTCATCCAGCCCAACTGTGCCTGGGACTTACCCTGTTTTTTTTTCTAACCAGTCTCACTCCTCATGCCTAAACCCAACCAATCCAACCAACAAAGGTCACTAATCAGAGACAGAGTAGGGCAGGTTTTGCCAACAAAAGCAACAGGATCCATAATATTGTGTATTTAAGGCATTGTCAACCTCTCAGATCACTTCTTTGATCTGTTCACACACAGAAAATGAGCGCTGCTTTGTGAGTTTTAGCAAAAAATCAATTTTCCTCTGATCTGGGGCTTTTGTTGGTAATCTCTAAAATATATCTGAAAGATGACAATCAGGAATGTAATCCTGCAGTGTGAACTTGGTGTTAGAACAATGACACTGGAAAATTCTGACTTCAGTTTATCATGAGGTGTTTGTGGCGACATGGGCAACTGCTTTGATATGGTTAACTGGTCACAGGCATCACAGACACAAACACAAGAACTGAAAATAATATGATGTGACCACATTACACTGGACTGTCTATGTAGGCAAAGACTATCATTTTAAACAGCACAATGACACAGTCCATCTACTGCCCTTCAAACCTCAAAATGATACAAAGATTAATGTTCATCCTCAACAAAAGCATCGTCAGCCAAGCATACATAACACAAATTCCTGTGTCAAAGTCAGTTGCACCACTGATTTGTACTTCCTTACCTCCGCCTGCACCCAACCTAACCCCAGCACTTAACCAACACTATGAACTAGCACAGGAAGGAGACGCTTTAATATGTGCCATTTAATCAATATACAACACTTTCACAGTGTACATTTAAAAATGATACATTGGATATGACTGTAGGAGCTGGTATAGTGAGTGTTTCAGACTACAGTTTTTGATTAGCTGTTAAATTGCAATTCTAGCTTAGTTTAGGCACAGTGTGGCTACTGTACAGAAAGGACTGTACAGCAGCTCCTCTGCCTGCAGTAAAGAAAATGACCACTAATGATTCCCCTCCTGTCCTTACAGCCATCATGGCCTCATTTTATTAAAATGCAAATCAGCAGGCTGGTGCAAGTGTTTGTATTTAGTGTGTGTGTGTGTGTGTGTGTGTGTGTGTGTGTGTGTGTGTGTGTGTGTGTGTGTGTGTGTGTGTGTGTGTGTGTGCGGGTGTGTGCGTGAGTATGTGTGTAAGTTACTCTGGGATGGAGGCCAACGGCTATGAAATAGGACAAGAATGTGAATTATGTGTTTTCCTGGGTGCTTTTGAGCACACTCATGCTTTTATTTTGTACTGTTCTTAGATCAGTGTTAACATTGTTCTCCTTGTTTGACCAAACAACTGCCTGATGTCCAACTGTTGGCTTGACAGCCTCTCTCTCTTTCAAATTTCGTGTGTTTCTCAGTATGGCTTAATTTTTCTGTCATTATCTTTACTTCCTCTCCCTTTCGTTCTTCATCTTTTTGTCTGTCTCTACACACCCAGCTAATGTCTCTCTATTGTCTGACTCACTATCTTCTTATCTCTAAACCTGCTAACACAATCAGATTGATGCATCCACACTAGTTTTCAGGTAACTTTTGGAAAGTTTTCTGTCCACACTGAAATATATGAACAAAACAAAAACAAATGACTGAATTTCTTCTTCTTCTTCTTTCTCTGTTAATTAGGACTCGGCTGAACATAATTATGTGCTTAGAAGTGGGATATGGTTTGTGTCCTCTGCCATGTCCTCTGCTATGTCTCAGCTGATTCTGTTTCATCCTTCTCTACGTTATTATCTAATGTGTTCAAATACAAAAGTGGTGGAAAGTAACTAAGTACATGGTAGCTAACGATATCCAACAGTATATGGACAATAGAAAATTGGCAAAGTAACAATATAAGGCTTTTTGTGTGATAATGCTCCCCTAATGATACTCGGACAATTAATACTTATATATAAAAATACATAGAAAGGAACCATTAAGCTCAACAAGTACTTCTGGTACTTAAACCCATTTAGCCCATTGCCAATAAAACTTTTGTGTGATTATTTAATACAAATTTTGATTGTAAGACTTTTACTTGTAAAGGGTATTTTTACATGTAAAATTATAAAATATATAAGCACCTTTTTCAACACTGAAATACACTCAGTATAGTATATACCTAGTATATAGTAGTACATAGTATAGTATGGTACACTCAGTATATAGTCCTATTTTACTGAGTCTTACACTTGTTGTGACAGCTGAACAAGTAACATAAAGGACAGCTGCAGATACACACTGCCTCTGAATTTCAGATTTTCTGATGTATTGAAGTGGTTAAACAGAAGAGGCTTTTTTTCTGCAAGAGTATAATCAAGTCACTTTGCCCCCCTCATCTTGTTTATCATCAGGCTAAACAAGCATCAGCTTTTCTTGTGATACTGAGTTCATAGGTCACAGTCAAGGGTTCTGTTAATCCAAGCAGTTCAGGTTTAATAGTCTTAATAAGTCTTAATCTGAAAGTCTCATGACTGGCATCAAACTGCACTAACATTGACAGGGTTACACCTTCAAAATAAAGGTGAATGACAAAGTTGTAACCCAAACGTTCCACTGTAGACATCTACTGCATCAATTAAACTATGATCTACTCTGCTCACTGTAGTTGTGTGTACTGAAATAACTAGTGGCCCCATTGCAGTGCTGAATAGTTTAGTTTTATATATCAATATCTCTTAGAGGGCAACTCGTTAGTACAACTGACTGTTGGTGTTCAGGCACCAATATGGCCGCCTCCGGGACTAGTTACTAAGGGACAGATACAGGCTGTTGGGCCTCAGTTACATGAAACTAGAGAGTGAGGACTTCCACTTTAAAGATGTAGCATAGGACTAGCATACAGAATGAACCTTGGACTTGGTTTCTGTCCTTGGGATTTTGTATTGTGGGATCCTTAATTGGATCCTCAATACCACTAATTTGCACATGAAGCCAAAAAAATGACTTACAGTTATAATATTAACTAGATCTTCCACTTATCTTCTACATTTTGGGGCCTGTAGACCATGGACACTAGAGATGCCGACTGAGCAAGCCAGTGTCCAGTTTAGCCCTCGGCTATCTTGAACAGGGATAAAAATAATATAATCTTTTGGTTCTTCTAGACTTTCCAGATATTACTGGATCACATTCTGATAGTGAAATGTGCCATTTCACAGGGTTGTGACACTCAAAAAATGTATCCAGTCTATGAGAAAAAGTCTTTTTGGGCCCGTTAAGTGACACCTTTACTTCTATGGGGCTCTATGCGGCGATACTCCTGATGCCCTACATGTGGGACCACCATATTGCTATTGTAGCCCAGAATGGACAAACTGAACATTGGCTCTAGGCTTTCATACACTTAATGGTTCTCCCACATGATTTAAAGGTAAAATTCAATTTGAATGTTCTTTTTTTAGGTAGTGGCAGTGTAGACAGACCACACACTGACCTGAGAAGAAGGGTCAGAACTAGATATTGCCTCAATGTAAGTTCTTATAAGCCAACAAGGTTGAGTAAGACTGGACTTTTTCAAAAATTATTTCAGCACTTTTTTTACACACACACACACACACACACATACATACACGCACATACACACTGCTATCAGTGGATATTTTCCCAAATCACACAGTCTTTATTGATAAGAGGAGGTATGTTGTTTCAGTCACAGTATGAGCAGGCTGAGCTGCTCTGTTTGGATATCTCTGTCTGCAGGATAATGAATTTCAGCTGGAATACCAAAGTCAGTGACACACACACACACACACTGAGTTTTTCTGCTAGCCTTATTTGGGTATATTTATTCCTGAAAAAGGCAAACAGAGCAGGCATGTGCACTATTTTACAGAGCCGCTGAATGGTTTACATTTTAACACACTGTTTTTCTTTCGAAGCCCTGGGTGGATGTTTAATTTCTTTTACATCAGCACAGCTCACATTTGTATCTTTTGTTTTATTATTTAATGACATATCTACATGTCAGCAATGCAAATAGATCTAAAAACTTGTCTTTGTCAGTGACCAAGACTTTGCACTAATCCTGCATCTGTTGATGGATATTTCTGAGATTATGTTGTGTTTTGGCCAGTGATGTTGGATTTTGCCCGTTCAGAGCTGCTGTACGTTCGTGACTGAAGACAAGGATATATGATACATGAACTTGATCACCGTAGATTTGAAATGTTGCAGCTGCAGTGTGTGGGCCATATCCTATTATCCTTTTGTTTAAAAAGTCACACGTGTTATAATTCAGAAGGGGGTCAGACACACCCTGCAAGAAATTCTTGGCAGTTATTTTGACATTCACTGAGTCCCAAATGGGTGGGGTTTATTATTTCAGAACAGTGTTAGATACCTTTGTCAATCAGAAGAAAGTATGCGAAAACAACTTTTAATAAATGCTCTTTTTGATGTCAGTTACTGTATTTCTACCCCTCATGGAACCTGACCTTTGATCTGTCTGGTTATGTATCTACAGATGTTTCAAGTCTGGATTTTGAGTGTGATATGATCCTCTCAGGGAAACTATAAATCCTACGCTTTTTACTAAATTTTACACTCATGGCTATAACCATGGACTCTGGTAATTAGCAGTCTGTATCTGCAAGGAATATTGTACACAGCAGAGGGTCAGCACCCAGTTTAATGAATAGGAAATAGGATGAACACAAGATTAACACACTCTTGTTATCTTGGTATCTTGGTATCTTGATTCCACCCGCTTTTCAATTTAATTACATAAGACAAAGATGTTGGACCTTTGAACAAACATGGTGCATCTTGAAAAGCAATGTAGGTTAATGTTGAGGGCACACTACAACATGGTGAGGATCATGTCAGAGGTTGCAGAAAGCAGATAATCCAGATGTGGTTTGATGATCTAATAGCACGCTGATTGCTGATTGCTGATTGCTTACTTTTTCCCTTAACACCTGCATAAACATGAGTTTTTCTAGCTCCAGATCAAGTTTCCAAATACAGATCACATGTTAATACCAGTTGGAAATGGCGCCTTAATACTGTATTAATGTCATAGGTGCAGACTGGTCTCTGTATCAGTATTTGTGATAACTGTATTTAGACTGACTAAGATAAGATAAGATAAGATAAGATAAGATAAGAAAACTTTACTCTTTCCGAAGGAAATTCTTGTGCAAGAGGATGCTTACAGGCAGTTTGTGCAGTATATACAATTCTAGAAGCAAACAATAATAATAAATAATAATAAAACAACATCAACAACAGTAATAAAGGACCAAAACAAGAACCAAAAACACAGTGCAGTTTCCGGGTCCGGGCTTCACACTGAACCTGGTTACTAAAAGAGTCCTACACAGTAAAAAAAAAAAAAGACTACAACACTGTGTTGAAAAATGCAGGCTTTTTATTTGTTTCACAGAGATAGTTGCATTCAAAAATTAACTTTGGTCCAGTTTTAGCAGCTTGTTAGCCAAAGACTCAAACCAAAAGGAATACTTAGCGTGTTTTAATCAGTTGTCCTCCTCTCTAGTGTTGAGATGGAGAATATACAACTGTGATAAACTTTCAAAACTTCAGTAATCCAATGTCAAATTACAGACCAAAATTTTTAAACTAGCAACTTTGTCCTGTTTTTTTAAAAAATAATAAAGATCAATTCAGTATTGGGCTGCACTGTGGTGCCATGGTTAGCATTGTTGCTTCACAGCAAGAAGCTGCTGGGTTCGAAGAGTGTACCTCGCCTCCCAATGTCAGCTGGAATTTGCAGTTGGATAAGCAGTTAAAGACAATGGATAGATGGAAATTCAGTGCTCGGGGTTCTAAAAGATCACTTTATGGGTTTTTTGTCTCAGTGGAGCATAAGAGAAGTCTCTCCTGCACACTCAAAGTGCTGAGGCACACCTAATTTTTGGTCTCAACTGAGCTGTCCGACTGTACTGTGCACTGTATTAGAATCAGGGTCAGAGCAGAAAACATGTTTAATTTCAATGAGTTCATCCGTCAAACACATCCAGGATTCCAGTCTGAGCTGATGACGTATGTGAAGGAACATTTTGATTATTACCTCGGAGTTGGATTGAGCTTATCTCACAGAGACCTCAAGACAATGTGACCTTAAAAAGGACTAACACTCTCACACACACACATGCACACACACACACCGATAAATAGACAGTTGCAGACGTATGTTCTGATAATGCTACACACACTGACAGGCTGCTGAGAGGCATCATTGGCAGTTCTGATAAAGCAGTGGGGTCATGCTGATATATGCAGAGTGTGTGCGCGTGTGTGCATATGTGTGTTTTAGTTTCAGTTGAATAATTGTCACTTTTGATGATAACAATAATGTAGGTGTGACGTGAAGGTTTCAGGAAATTCTTATCTGCACCTGTTTTTATAATTTTGCGTCAAATGATTAGCTGACTTTGGACTGCACAAATCAAAAAGTCATGAGCAGACAATTGCTCAAGAGGGAAACCTCCTTATTAGCTCGACGTGCAGAGTAATACTGTTTATTAGCAATATAGTCAGAGTTCTGAATCGTAGGTGTATAGTTTTGCAGAGAACCTGGCAGGAAAGAGACACTTATCTTATTTTGTCATTTGGTGAGATACAGAACCTTTAATTGCTCATGAAGGCACTTCCATCCATGTTTGAACATCTGTGTATGTCTTCCTGATGAGCAGGCTCCATGGAAACCCCTGCCATTAATGTATGAATGGGTGAATGCTGACTTGTATTGTGAAAGTACTTTGAGTTGTCAAAGGACTAGAAAAGTGCTGCGTAACAGTAGTCCCTTCATCTTTTGTCACCCTCTGTGATCAGTGCTTCAGTGATGTCTGACAGACTTTATCATTTGAGTTTCAGAATGTGATTTGGCAGCAGCTGAGGTGTAGACTGATGGTTTTTGGATGAAATATGCATGACGTTATTGTGCCTCTGATTTTTTGAGAAATAATGCATCTAGTCTGCAGTTTATCTATTATGTTGCTGACATACAATTTTTTATTAGTTCATATAAAGGTAGAGTTTGCAATGAGTAAAGCTTTGCCTTTTATATACATCTAATTTGAGTTTTGTTTTGTTTTTTTTCACTGAGGAAACATTAGGACTTTTATACTTTCTGGAGTTAATAATATTCATATCCATAATGAGTTGGGGTTTTTAGCACTGTGTGGCAGGTATACAGCAGGAAGTAAATATTTTATGTTACTGTAACTTTTGAAAATGCTACTGTGGAATGCTAAATGCTTACTTGTGTTTTTTTATGTACCTGTTCTGATCTTTAATGGGTTTTTTTTGAACACTTGGTTAACTTCTCACTACCTTTAAAATTAACTGTGTTTAGTTTTAGATATCAATATCATTATATTTTGCTGCCCTTTTTTGCTGTCATGCTATATAGCTAAATCTAACAGGCTAATAGATGAAATAAGATGTAAAGCACGGCAACGTGCTTTCTGCTACTGTTTTTTAACCTTCTCCCCCATTTAGATTGTGAAATGGAAACTTAGTAGAAAAGAGCAGAATAAATCTGTCACTGATAGCCTAAAATTTGAAAATTTTGTGTCTTAGCTTGAACACAGATGATGTTCTAACAGACTTTTTCTAATGTTACCTATAATTAAGATAATATACTAACTCAATACAGTTTTAAAAATTAGGTCACTACTGTCGGCTCTAAAATACACTTGTAAGCCAGGGATGCTAATGTTAAATTAAAACTAAAAAAATTTGAATAAAGCAGGTAATAAAGACCAAAAACAAAACAAAACAAAAAAAAGTTTTACATCAAATTTCAATAACGCATCTTTATTTTCTACACTTAGTTCTAGAGGTTTTTTTTGTTTTTTTTTAATTATTTTTTTTTTTTATTAACATCGACAGATTTACAGTCATTCACAGATCTGACGGATGAATAAACCAATGGCAATAAATATCATTTCTTTAAATACAAGCATGAAAAGAAAAATGAAAAAATGGAAGAGATAAACATTACAGGAATGTACAGACATAGTCATGACACATGGCATTTAAGTTGATACATCTACTGCTTCCACACCAGACCTCAAAGCCCTGCAGTTATCGTTTGTAAACTATCAGGTCCCAAGTAAGCTATGAAAGGACTCCATACTTTATAAAACTGAAAAAATTGCTCTCTTAAATAAAAGTTGAGCGCCTCTAATGGCATGAACACTAGCACACTACTTATCCACTGAATGATACTAGGAGGTTCCTCTGACACCCACCTCAATAAAACACACCTTCTAGCACAGAAAAGAAGGATTTTCAGGAGTTTTTGTGGATTTGGAGGAATATTTGGAGAATTATGTACACCAAGAATGCATGACAAGGGGGAAATGTATACTGTCTGACCAAATATATCATTGATTTCTTTAAGAACAGCATAGTTCTAGAGTTTGACTAAGACAACCACCTGTAAGACAATATCAGTGACAGACAGCACATGCCAATGGCTAATCTATTAGGCAAACAGTTGACTCCCACTTTTCCCTACAGTGGCTCTCTGCATAACATGCACATCAACACAATAAAGTGTTTCCAACTAACCAGAACAATAAGCCCTGATAACAATTGCCACAACAAGTGTGACTTCACAAGTTCATTACTGTGTGTCCATTACAAAGACTGCAGGCAAGAGAGGACTGCAGTATAAACCCAGAAACCTCATAAGTCACTCCATTAATTCTTCTTTGGCTTTGATGATTTCATGAAAATTCAGCCACTGAACTTTGCTAGCTGAGCTCTCTGTCACTCACAGAATGCTTTTAGGTGACAGCACCTGGATGTATAAAGAAGTAGTGTCTTAAATCAGGAGCTAAATACATGCAGTTTGCAGCTGCAAAATAACTGACCTCCACATCCCACATTTGCTTACATTTACAGTTTTCTTAGCAAATCTTGACTCTCTTGTGTATTTTTGTTTTTGTGTCTGTGCAGGTGGAGGAGGGTGGCAAGGCAGACAGCTTGGAACAGCCTCTGCAGGTGGGAGATGAGATTATCATCATAAATGAAGTGGAGCTGACTGGATACAGACAGGAGGCCATCGCTCTGGTCAAAGGATCATACAAGACTCTGCAGCTCACTGTCCGCAGGTACAGCATCTGTTATAGTTTGTGTGTGCGTGTGTGTGTGTGTGCGTGTGTCTGCATGAGCCTAAAACTGAGAGCCAAACATATCATTTTTTATCTCTCAAATATAACAGATTAATTCTTAAGTCTATAAAATGTCATAAAAAGTAGCAAAGGTCAATCAGAAGTTTACAGACTCCAACATTTAGTCCTGTAATGTTTATAAAGCCTTATTTGCGGTAACATTTTTATAAGCCTGGGAACAAGACCAATCTGCTGAGCAGATGGGCCTGCTCCCCCTCACAATCAGACACATGTCCACCCATCCTTACTCTTGTCTGGCCAATCACAACAGCTTATCTAATATGGAGTGGTTTGATATGATGAGTGAAAAAGGACGGTCACAGGTCCTTTGTCACACACGTGACACATGTCACAGGTTTTGCTGCTCTGATTGGCAGTTTGAAGACCTGACCAAACATAGATCAAATTGTCAAAGCAGGCAGTGCTGATCAAATATGGATTAAGATTCTGTTACTTAGGTGATTATTCCCATACTCAAATTTTTTTCAGTTACACATCTCGGTGTACTGTTTTGCTGTAATCTGGTCATGTTTGTGACCAGAATGTCTTTTCTTTCCTGCTTGAAAGTGGACAAAACACGGCCCCCTTCCTACATGTAGTGAACAAGGCTCATCACATGTTTACTGCTCCTATTAGTTTAAGGTCTGCCTAAATGTGTCCAGAGAAAGTTTTGTTCAGCACCCATTGATGATGCCCCTGAATGATGGAAATAGAAAATAAATTGAAAGGTTCAATACAAACTCATTTATGGGAATTGTTCTAGCTGTAATTTCATACTGATACTACAGGGGAAAAACACATACACAAACACACAAAACACATATTTTACTCTATACCTCACTTAAATTAATACCATAAAGATTATTTATATCAAGCGGTAGGAACAGCATAACATTAACAATGCACTTAGCTTTTGTTAGGATATAAGCAGCTGAATCCTAATATTGGATTAGGACTGTAATAAGGAGGGTTCTCAATTTTTCACTGTGTTAAACAGAATGGTGCTTTTGATCTCCTCACATAAAGCCCATATAGTATGAATGGCAGGTATAAATGACAGTTTGTTGCCTTCTGCATAATGTGTAAGCAAGTGAGTTAGTGAATCATTGGAAGACTGAGAGATCTAAAATATGGCTGCCACAGGGTGTGTTTTGTCCCATAGCATCTCTTGTAGCATTCAGGTTGATGCTTTGCCAGGTGCAAAGCTAGGTATGTATTTGGGTTTCGGGTGTGACTACTAGCAAGGCTGCTGTTGCCACTGCAGCTTTTATTTACTGGAAGACGCGTGAGAGGCATGACACAATACAGGACTTTAGACTTTAGACATGAACACACATACATACACACACACGCACACACACACACACACACACACATTGTAGGACAGGTGTAGAGGCACACATGGCATTATGGGAAGGCGTGGTAGAGAGGGAGGGCATGAGAATTGTTCTGGGCAGCAACATTTATTTTGGTCTTAGCAGCTTCCTACAAGAACTGATGGGGAAAAGCATGAAGTCATCTGCTCTCAGGTCTGTGTCTCTATAAAAGTATCAATGCAGTAGTTTCTGCTCAGTTCTGCTGTACTCATATTGTCTTTTCTGCTAACTACAGAGTTTGAGCGGTGGCCCATGGTTTGCATGTTGTGGCCATGTGCAGTGGACTGTGCAGCAGATCAGAATCTGCAGTTGAATACCTTGGCCACATTTTCCTTTGGACTATAATTTTTCAGTGAGCTCTGGCATGAGGCCATGAAAGGCAGCGGATAATCAAAAGCTCCAGATGCTGCTCCTCTTCTGCAGATTTCTTGAAAATAGAAAGCCTGTGAAATGTACTTTTATCTGTCTGCTGGAGCTCTCTGTCTCCCTCTCTGCTGGAGAGACAGGGAGTCCAGTGCAGCTTTGACCCTATGAAGGATATTTATGAAGTTTATGAGCGATTCACTTTCTGGATACCGGTGTTGTAGCCGAACAAGGTAGCTCTCCCAGTGTGTGTTTGTGAGAGAAAAAGGTGGTACAAAGCTGTTACCTAACTGTTTATTGAGTTATTCACTGTTTGTGAGTCTGAATATCTTGCTGAGCTCTGAATGTAGCAAAGTTATCATATGTTGTGTTTGATGCCAAGAAAGAGGAATAAATATTGTTGATGTACAACACTGACTGTCCATGTCACTAATCAGCATATGTATGTGATGCAAAAACTGTAGTCAGAGCTAAGCATCATCTGGGGAAACAACGTGACCATCAAACATGAGTCTGTATACTTTGCCATTATGGGCTCTAATTTCGTGGCGCAGCGCAGGGTGGCGGAGCGTGGCAAACCCCGCGCAGTGGTAATTTCATCCGGCGCACAACCGTGCGCAGCCAATTTGGCAATTTGGTAGACTGGGCTGCGCCGAGATGGGTGTGGCGGCGCACCAGGGGGAGGTGTCGACAGATTCAGCTTGGCGCAGTGACAATTTCGTGCCAAAACACTGCGCGGAAGGTGCGCTGAAAGCTCGCCAGCTCCAACCTGGTCTATTCTCG
>JAQMCX010000025.1:2400176-2419754 GCA_029814765.1 Acanthurus leucopareius
TTTTATTTAAATATTTTTTTTTTTTGTTTTTTATTTTTTTTTTAAAAAATGGTTTAAATTATTTTATTTTTTTTTTTTTTTAAAAATTTTTTTTTAACCCCCCCCCCCCCCCCCCCCGCACACACACACACACACACACACACTCAATTATTAAGCTTGTTATCTCTGTTACTATCAAGAAAATACGTTCAAAAAGTTCATTTGAAAAATACACTTGCACCGTTTGCTTCTGACTCATGTCTGCCTGCAAAACTATTCATTACCTATGTGAAACAGTTTATACTCATGCCAGGAGAGTTTAGTGAAATATGTACGGTAGCTTCCTTCATTTATGACTTTTCAGCTCCTCATTACTACAAAGGTCACTGTCAACACAATAGTTTGGATTTGTATGTCAGACTTCACCAAAGTTAAACTTGACATGTAAGATTTACTACAACTCCTTGGGCTAATCCATTGATCAGACTGGCAAATGTTTGGAGAGAGCAGTGTGTGTGTGTGTGTGTGTGTGTGTGTGTGTGTGTGTGTGTCTAATGAGATGGAAAGTGGAATGTGACAACATGGTCCCTCCTGTTCAGGTGATTTCAGGGTGTTGTGGCTGCCTCACATTCCTCTGACGAGCTCGACAGGTTTCACTTTAATGGGCCTTTATCTGAGTGTGTGTTTGTGTGTGTGTGGTACAGATTAGTGCTTGGATGCCTGCTGTATGAAGCTCTGAATACTTAGCAGAGGAATGTCTTCGGTTAATAATGCCTGGGTGTGTTGTCTTCTGCATTCATCTCTGTGCTTTAAAGGACTGTAGATTTAAATGGCTGTGCTGGGTGGAGCGAGGAAACAGCTCTGTCTTTAATTACACACTGCTATGTTTGTTATCTGATGACATCATTAAAACAATGATCATAAAAGTTGCATTTTAACAGTAACTTCAGTGTTTCTTCTGGGTCATTGAATTATAGTGACATTATGTGCCATTATTTACCACCAATATATATATAAAGTATGTACGCTAGGCTACAATGAATAAAGGCTAAAACATTAGATATACTTAAATTACTGAAATAAATGATCTCATAAGGAAAACTGCCCACATGACAGTCAATTGTATCATTTTACTGAAACTACATACATTCACAGGAAAGTGTGGTGGCTTAACTTAGTGGGAGAAATCAGAGAAAAGGTTTTCCTTCTCCAGGTTCCTCTTTAAATTCCTTTTAAAGTCTCTGTTTTTTTTATCATTCTTGTGACACAGAAACTGAAAATCAGTGTGCACACACACAAATTCACACTTACTTGACGAAAGCATGCAGTGTGTCTTGTGTATGTGTCTCATTGTGTGTAATTGTTAAGTCTTTAAAGTTATTGTGTCATGGCAGGTTTAACTGTGGCACAAGAGACTGACCTGGATTTTCATGTAGCTCTGGAGTCAAGAGGAATCAAGTTTGTGGCTACGTGTAAATGAAAGTGTCTTACATCTCAACTGGATAGTATCACAACCTTTTAGACTTTGCTCATCATTTGACTCAAATACTTCTTTAAGCATCTGATAACCATCAGACTTATGTAGCTATCACTGCAAAAACATCCTCCAAAATGATCATACAGTTGAAACTCCTCTCTAGAATAGTTTGAACAAGTGTAGAAAAAAATAACCTCCATATGAATCTATTTAAAGACTTTTTCATCAGACTGAATTACATCAAGTTAGGTTTAAACACAGAGCAGGGATTTATTTAAATTTTTTTCTATATTATTTTATATATGATCAAGGTTAACTGCAGAAATACATTATTCATGTTACAAAGTAATCCAGATTCACAACAAAGATGAAACTGATACCAGATGCTGAATAATGGACTGTTGCATGAAAACAGCAACCACTATTTTTTCACCAACTATGTATCATATGATGACAATAACAATAATGTGACAGTGTGAATGGGGTTTTATTGATGATCTGACAGGAAATTATTCACTGAGTCTTCAGCTCTCTTTGGTTTTGTGGAGAATCATAGTGTCAGTTCACTGAATAGTCATCTGGCTGCAACATAACTGCTAAGATACACTCTCATCAGTTACAGCAGGCTGCTGTTTGATGCAAAAAAGCTCAAAATAAAAGCTCTAAAAACCCAGCATACACTATCTGCTCAGTACCAAACAGCAGACAGAAAATAGCTGGTAATAAGATAAAGTAGATGCCCAAAAGCAGATCTGAAGGAGAGTAAATAGTGAACTTACTGTTATAATGACAGTGATAATGTTGCTCTGTAACTGCTAGATGTGAACTGCTGAACTACCCTGACTTTCAAGTCATCACGTGATGCTTCGACTTGTTTCTGCTGCCCCAATGTGGCCAAAAGATCAGTCACTGTAGGTTTGAGTATAGATGAACACACACCAACCAGGCAGACATCACACTCACTGACCCACATACTTTAACACACTGTTTTAACAGTTTTTCTTCTCTTGTTTGAATAACAAAAACACTCACCTGAGTATTTGTGCTTCAAGCATCCTGTGGCCTCTGAACTCCGACCTTTTCATTGTCTTTACACTGTGGTTGATCTTTGACCTGCTGTTTACTTACAACACTCTGATGGCCACTGCGGTGAACAGTGTTTGACAGATGACTGAACTGAGAATGTGATTTCATAGGAACAGAAAACAGATATGCAGACAGTCTTTTCTGAAGCAGACCGAAACACAGTGGACCTGGTTTATTCGGCAGCCATATAGTGATTCTATCAGAGTGTTGGTTATAGATTAGCCGGTGGCAATCAAAAAAAGCAGAGTAAGAGTGACTGTAACACTCACCGAATGAAAAGTATGTGACAGTATTCATGTGAAACAGAGTAACTCAGAGCAACAGAGTGCAGTGTGACTTGACTCTGTTGTTGCCCTCCTCAGCATTTTTTTGTGACATTCATCAGGGTTTGACTTTCATTTGTTCATTCTGCACATTATTTATAATTCAGCCATCATTTGGTATTTGCTTTTACTTCAAAATTTTGTCATGTATGAAGCAGCGCTGTGTATTTGTTACAGTATAGTAGTGTATTAAGTACAAAACATCATGAAGGTTGAAGAGGAACTCTAAAAAAATCATCATGTTCCAATTTTCTGTCTCTCCTCAGGGAGATTGATCCGGGATACATCGAGGAGTTTGGTACCCGGCGTCCTTCCCTCCCAACTCTCCCTCCTCCTCCTTTTTCTCTAACACCACCACCACCACAACGACTACAAACACCACCATCATCCCAGCAGAGCAGACCGAGTTCAGCAGTCCAGTTACGCATCAAGAACAGGTAGGAAAGAACCGAGGTACTGACCATTCATTGAACCCCTCTCTGAATAGCTGTTTTCCAATTTTATGTAGTAAGCAGATTTGCAGGTTTGTCTGAACTAAAATAATTTTACATATTCCTAATACACTGCAATATGACAACAGTACTTTATTAACAACACAGTAGAAACACAATACACCACCAGTTTTAGACATTTTCATGTTAATCCTGCTTCTTTGTCAGGGCTAAGCGGGGCTGAGCTAAATGTAAAGCTGAAACTGGTATCTGGCACACAAAATTTAAAAGTATGATTCATAGGATTAGTAGAACAAACATCATCCATGTAAAACTTGTCATTTTCAACACTGTCTGTGTCATTCTACTATATACACACACACTCACACACACACGCACGCATGCATGCACACACAGATTTGCAATTTTATTTTTGTAGAAAAAAAAGCAAACTGTACTTTTTGACGTGTGGTGTTCATTCATTTACTGAAATTGATATGTTCAAGTCACTTGTTCTACTGATAGTTCTCTTGCTCTTATGAATAAAAACACTGATCTGAAGCTCAATTCTAAAGCTGTCTAGGAATTTTTTTAGAAAATATAAATATAAAGGTCATCTGATGGTAGGTTGGAGGCTGACAGCTCTGGCCAAATGACAGTTTTATTTTTTTTTATTTATTTATTTGTTCATGCAGTTTAAATACAACATGAGGTAAAGAGAGAAAGTGGGAAAGTTCACAAAGATAGAAACATGTGAGAGACTCGTTAAGTCCAAACTAAACTTGAGAACTCTTTAGTCGTGTCACTGATGGGACCTTCTGTTCCTTATATGATAACAGTTCCTTCCAGTGCCGATATATCTCTTCATTTTTCTAACCGTGTTGGACGGTCAGGCACCCTATGGCTTAAAACAGGAAGTGATGTCAAATCAGTGACAGGTTTACTGCTGTCCACCAAGGAGGTCGTCACCCCTAGTGGTAGGATGTCCTGTCTGTGCTTCCTGTGTGTGCACGTGTGTTTTGCATGTTTGTGTTTCAGTTGGAGGATTTATTAGAGTGTCCTTTTGTGTGTTTGTGGCACAGGGTTCAAACTCAGATTTGCAGGAAAACAAAGCCAGTCTGCTCCAGTTGTTATGGTTACCACCTCACAGTGTTTCCTGTGACTTCATCAGTTTCGCCATCAGTCTCAGTACTACTGTCTGTTGTAAAACAAGGACTTAAAACTAACCTCAGCTATATGACATTTAGCATGTGTGTATCATTTTGTGTGCATCTTTAGTCCGATATATTAGGTTTATTTGAAAAGTTTGGTTTGAGAATTTAAAATAAAGCTCTGTGGGTTTGAACAATAATTGGTGAATCAGAGAATCAATCAGAGTTCATTTTGTGGTGAAACTGTGCTCTAGAAAAAGGCTCTTCAGGCTACAGTTTGGTTCTCAGATATTCAGATTCTTTAATATATCAAGGCTCATTTCTACTATTGCGGAATACACTGATTTAAAAAAAAGTGAGTCTTGCAAAACACTGATACATTATTACTAATTTGGCCCATGATTTGTCTTACAACATATAAAAACTCTATATTCATATGTTAGCAAGGTTCATTTCAAGGGTAATATATCTTATTTTTATAATCAGAGCTTTGCTTTTCACCAGCCAGTCATAACTTTACTTGCCATTTGGGCTGCACAAGTAAAGTCCAGTGGTTTTCTTAAAGCTTTTTAGCTAAAAACAGTCTGCTGAGTCTAAAAACAAGATTTTTTTGAAAGTTGTGAGGATGAATCACAGAAGTCAACATGTAAAAAAACATTACATGTAGATGGACAAACTGACAAACTGTAGAGTCAGGTGATATTCTAAGTAGAAACTTAATGTATATACTTAAAACAACCCAAATGTGTACAGCGATGTTCAAACTCAGAGAAATATATAACTTTGTTCAAGGTAACAGTGTTTTTCATTTCGTTGCCTATTGCTAACACCTGCTGGAAAGCGAAGAATACAGTAGACTAAGGTGACTTAATTTAAAATATGCGAAATTATAATACATTATCTGGTCTGTGAACATGAGAGAGAGGAGATATACGCACACCTCCCAGGTGTGAGGCTATTTAAAACAAGTCTCAGTGAAGAAAAAGTAATGCACACTTACTCCAAGTCACAACAGTGTAATGGACACTTCCATCACAATTTTATCCTCAGCAGGTCCGAATGAGTTGTGGCTTGGAGTTTGTGTGCAGATGTTACCTTTTCTTCTTTGAAAATTTTCTGCCTGAGTCAGTCAGATAGATTTTCAACTGCAATGATGGCGGTTTAACAATGAAATAGACAAATTTCATGATCCCATGCTGCTTTTTTATGTTGTCAAATAGGTTTGTTGTTATTAATATTTGATTGAAAGATCTTTAGCAGACATTACATGTCTTACATTTATCCAAGTGCCTGTCTTATAAAGGGGGATTTTGCTTTACTGCTTTACACTGCTTTACTTTCCACAAACAGATACTGTAAAATAAAAGACATGTTCCAATGCAAATATTACACTGAATACGATCGAAAATGAATATGATGGTGTGATGCCTTTAGCATCTAATCTACAGCAGCTTCCTGGCTGACCACTGTCGTCATCGCTCTCTCCCTCTCTTACTGTGTTGTGTGTATAAACTCCGTCTGTACAGACACAGTCTATAAATACAGACACAGTCAGTTTCATCCTAATATGGAGGTCAGGTCCTTGAAGCACTCTGTCTGTATCCATGTGTGTATGTGTTTGTATGTGTGCGTATGTTTGCAAGTATGACTTAGGCAAGTTTCATGGACACACTTTATTTTGCAGACCAGTAAATAAAGGGCAGCTGGTGCAAGAGAGAGAAACAACAGCTTTTTGTGTCAGAGGTTATGGATATGGTCAGGGTTAATCTTCAGGGAATGCATCTAAGTCTATGTATTTTACCCAGAAGTGACCTAAGTGGGTTTCTGTGTGTGTAGTGAACATAACAGCCTCAGGGAGGTGCTAGAGTAACTACAGACAGTACATCTTGTTGACTTGACCACAGTTGTCAATATAGTTTGTCAAAATCAAGTCGAAGCCTGGAAGTAAATAGTTTGACTTCACGGTTACAATATTCTTGTCAGTCCTTGAAACATTTTGAAACTGTTTAAAAACAATTTTATTGGTTTCTGGAAAACCCCCAGCTCCAGGATGCTTTTATTTTGGAATAGTGGACGAGTATTTACCTTAAACATTTAAGTATCATAAGTGCATTTGAGCACAACATGTTTGCAGGTGATTTCAACAACAGAGTCATTAAGTACTCTACTGCTGGTCTCATAGAATCAGATAAACAGGCAGAGTCACTCTATTCTCCCACAATCCCTTGGGCTCTGGGTGGTTATCAGATACCACTGAGGAGAGAGCAGAGGGTAGAGAGGGAGGGGGCAACACTTGTTTCTTATTGGTTTAAAAACAGGAAGTGGGCCATCAGAGCCCCATGAGGCTGGGTGTTAATCTGGAGGGGACAGACAGACTGATTTCTAAACATTCCCGACTCCTTCCTTTCTCTTCTCTTTCATTTTTTCCTATCCTCTCCTCTCTTCTTCTTCTTTCATTTCCTACCTCACTCCTCTTCCTCCTCCTCTCCTCTCACTCCTCTTTCCTTCTCACATGTTTCTTTAGTTGAATCATCACATTTTTCTAAAAGAACATCATCATGTAATTGCACAATACACACACAGAAGCATAATACACCCTTACACATGCACACACAAACACAAACACACACACACACACACACACACACACAGTGCTGCAGCCTCGTGTCTTCTCCAGAGTCCCAACAGACCTGACAATCAATTTTCCAGTTAATGTAGTCAGTTCCAGTTAAATGCTAACTGCAAGCATCTGTTGCTATAATCACCTGTCGTTTAATATTCCTCAAGCTGTAATTTAGATCTGTGGTGAAACTTGTTTGTCTACACTGATGTTTTTAGGTGTCCCACCATAAATTATAAACATACTCCTGTTAGCCAAGCAGTAAAGAAGATTCTCTGTTTTTGGTTATCCTTGATGAGGCTGGAGGAGTCCTTCAGAATGATCCAGAAGTTCCTAAGGATGATGTAGTGATCATTGAAGAGGTCCCATGGGTCTGGGGAGATGCCAGAAATCCTTGAGGAAGTTGAACAAGTCCAGGAGATGGTTTTAATGATCCCCACAGAGATTCCATGTGGATTTGAGGAATTTCCAGCGACCACAGATGGGTTTCAAGTGGTCCTTGAGGTGGTTCTAGGGGTTTGTAGTTACTAATACACGGTTGAAGGTGCCAAAAGTTAGGTCAGCATTCCTGTGGAAACCTAGTGGTCTTGTTAAATAATGTGACCCATGTGACACCTTGCTTACCCAGCAGTGGGTTTTAGGCTGTGTCATAAATCTGCAGCCCCCCCTGACAGTGACACCCTTCTTAGTCCTGGCTTAACTTTCCAGTTAAGATGTCCTTTATTCTTCTGGAATATTCTGTCTCAGGCAAATCGCTGATTATCCAAAGCCTGACTCAGCCTTCTGCTTAAGCTAAACTGCTGTGGCTTCTTGTAAACACAATATCACAAGAACCCCTGGAGCAATTTCATTACATCTGGCACCAACATAGTGAAGGATGAATTGATTAGAAAAAGGTGAAGTTTAAATGTCACCGCGCAAAAAACACCTTTGACCATAATTCAAGAATTCACAAGCTTATTATGATGAATCCAGATAAACAGCTGATGGATCGAATTCTGCAGTCTGGTGCTGTTAAACCATAACCATTTAAATTTTCTTGCAGTACACTGAGTTATTTTATTTTATTTCTTGCAGCCTTGGTTTATACCTACACAAATTTTAGATGTGTATAAAAAATGGTAAATGAAAACCCACCTACTGTTGGAATATGCACTGTGGAAAACACACTCCTCACCTGTATCAACCCTTTTATTGAAAGCACATGACATAACAGTTCCAGGAGTCCTTAAGTGAGACACAGTGGCCCTTAAGGGCAAAAGATTGTGTGTAGAATCAGTGCTCTTGCTACTGAAATCTGCAGTTTGATAAAACAGTTCGCTCTCTCTGTTTCTCTCTTTCCCTCTCTCTCTCTCCAATTTTGGTTTCCGGTCAGATCAAGAGATTATTATTATGGGCTGAAGGGACAGTTTCCCACGACAACAGATAAGGTCTCTGTTCAGAGAGCCACGCCCTGCAAACACACAGAATAAGCTCAGTTTATATTTCGTCATGTCTCATACCTCCACCAATCAGGTTCTGTTTTTAGTCCAAATATTATCCAGATGAAAATATAAAATAATTATTAAATTTTTTTAATGAACCTTCATGGACCGAACACTAACATGCTAGTTTTCAATCCATCTTGTTGTCATCTGGGCTTTGCTGCCAGTAGATTCAGGACGGACTTCAAACCCGGCATCTCAGCTATGAAAATAGCATTTTGCAGATGTCACGTGCAGTCAACGCTCTCGGCCATAGTTTATCAATAAATAGCCTCAGTGCTCTCTGCTACTACAACCAAATTTCTAGTTATTACAGTACATTTCTGTTTCTACCACAGTTAAAGAAACAAGATACATGAAAGTCAGACAACGTTAGAGATGCAAGAATGTCTTTCTCTCTTTTATGGATGAAGCTTACAATTTTTCCTTCTGCTTTCAGTAAATTCGCAGAACTAGGCAAATGGTGAGGCACGTATGGGACAATGACAATTGCCTTAAATGTCAGAGTTCCATTTTGCCTTCTGAAAGTACACCTGATTCCTGTTAGGTTAGATTAGATTAGAGGAGAGGTTGACCAGTCAAGACCAGTGCACAAGCCAAACTCCTATGATAATTAATATGTAAATAGTGGCACCTTTGAAAGATGAAGGGCCCTATCGTAGACCTAGCGCAAACGCGGAGTGCCAGTGGCGCAGGTGTCATTGCTATCATACACCCGGCGCAAACGTCATTTTTGCCACAAGTGTACGATAGCAAATCCACTTGCGCTGAGTCTGTGTGCTGAGGGGCGGGAGGTCTGAGAATGAAGGCGGAAAGCCTCCATTTAGACCAGGTTTTGGCTGGTCTAAACTCCTGGCACATTGAGGTCAAATGTGCTGGGTGTAAGATAGCAAACGCGCCAGGACACGCCTCCATTCCGCCTTCATTCTCAGACCTCCCGCCCCTCAGCACACAGACCCGGTGCAAGTGGGTTTGCTATCGTACCTGTAGCGGAGCCGGGGGGGGCAGAGGGTGAGGCTGCCCCAGACCCACGGTTATGAAGAGGCCCAACGCCAGACTGATGGTGAAAAAACCAAAAACTTTTCCACAAATGATGCAGCCGAAAGAATCCAGGATTTAGCCAACTTCTATGCTGGAGACGTGTCATCAGCTGGGCAGGTCTTGGATGAATTTCTTCCTTTCCGTGCCATGTGTAGTGAGCTAGAAATAAAGCTCAACACCACAGAAGCTGTTCTGCCATTCATCATCTGCAACGATATGGAAAGGGCATTTCCCAACATCGGTATTTTGTATCGTATTTACCTAACATTACCAGTCACCAGTGCAAATGCGGAACGCAGTTTCAGCCGCCTGAAATTAATTAAAAACTATCTCCGGGCATGCATGAACGAGGCCAGACTCTCAAACCTCACTTTGCTATCCATAGAGAGGGACATTGTCATTGATAAGAACAAGGTGGCTGAAAGATTTGCGAGGATGAAGGAGAGGAAGATGGTGCTATAATATAGGAGGCCACATTACTGTATATAGTTCAGAAACACGTTCGAGATTGGCATGTTCAAACTGTTGGAGTTTTTTTTATATTGGACACTTTGGACTCTGGACATTTCGTTGTTGGCTACAGTGGATTTTTTGCTGGATTGTATTTTTGTTGGCATTTTTTCTGGATCGGATTCAGACTCCCCACCGCTGGATGAAAACATCATCAGTAAGTTGTTCCATATTCAATATTTGTGATGACATAGGCTAAGCTTGTCATAGATGCTGGCTGTCTGGCCTTTTTCTTAAATAGAGTTGTTTTCATTGCTGTCTATGTTGTGGACCGCCGTGTCTGCTTGGTTATTGCATTAAGGACAGGCCACACATGTTGCTTGCACACTTGTTTGTTGTCCTGTCTGGGTTGATCACGTGTGACTTGATTATGCAGGCTATAGGACTGTGTGGCATCCATCGTCGCTGAATGTCATTGACCTTCTGTCCTTCGTTTCCCACCCCGTTGGTTTAGTCTGCTTTACTTTTTAACCTTTATCTGACCCAGGTTTGAGCAAATTATTGGTAAAGTCCATGGCGCTGACCATGGTGCTGAAGTAGCCTATCGGCAGTTGTGGTGCTAGATTATCGGCAGGTCGCTGTTTAATGATAAATCCATGGCAATGTCCATGGTGCTGAAATAGCGCAAATTGTGCTGCACAACTCATCGTGATCCACACTCTCTCCATTTTGCCCTTCTGTCTCCGTTTCCCAATATTAACGCTACTAATTGATCAGCTGTGTCTTTACAGACTGTCACTGCGCAGTGTCTAATGTTGGATTTACTTTGTTTTACGTAATATCTGGCCGTTTACGAAGCAAATTGAGTCTCTTTGCTGATCTATGATTTTATTTCATATTTTGATGGTTCAAAGTGTGAGACTTTATTTTTATTTTCAAAGCCAAAGCTGTTCATTCAGTCCCTTTTTGGCAGCGGCCAAATACAGCTCAAATCCAGATCGGAGCCGTAATGTGAATTGTTAACAAGTGAAATAGCCAATAGGCTATAAGGGCCCACTACAAGGCCCCGCCCCCTCTGCAATGTGACACTGGCTCCGCGCCTGGGTGCTAGGCCTAATAAGAGGAGTAAATAATTCGTAGATCATTTTAGTATTTTTTCCTTTACATATGAGGTGTTCATAAGGGAAAAAGAGAAAAGGTTTTAAGCATAGTAAATGATGTAATGTTGTACATGTACTACATATGTCCGTGGGCAATATGACCGAATGTCTCTGAAATGGTTCACTGTGTTGATCGAACCAAAGCCGGTCCACACTAACTCCACCCTAGAAACTTATTATGCTATAGTGGTGAGCAAAATGGATAAAATCTTTTATCACAGTATATTTAAATGAAATAAACATTGAAGTAAATTTGAAAAGGAGGTTTTTTTCTAAACAAAACAACCAGATCTCAATGTGTGTTTTTCTTAATCTGGTAAAATAAATAAATAGTCATCCTTTGAAAAAATACTACAAGATGGTAATGCAAACATCCACTCAATTTTTTAATAACGGTCTTCTGCTTATGATTTTCAGCATCGCTTACAAGTATCAAGCAATGACTTCAGGCAAAAAGTAAAAGAACACAAAAGAGATAACTACCTTTGTCTAAATATATCAACAACACTAATGTAGCCTGCTCAGTCCAATGCTAAACACTATCACAGGACCATGTAATGTCCATTAGGTGAAATGAGAGGGTCATGCCTATGAAAACTGCTTGTCTCCAGACCACACATGGCACAATATGACCTAGTGTTCAGAGGAAAAAGTATATAAAAACAGTCAGACTTGCAGCTGGTATCAAGTCGAACTCCTCTCACTGAGAGGGTTGCAGAAGCCCAGAATTAACTGAGGGAGGTGACACTGCAAAAGATGAGTCAGACTCACTAGGGTTTAGCTTCCCCTCCCATCTTTTTTATTTGTGATTTACAGTGGAGCGCTCAATACTTTTTATAAAGTGTCAGAAATTAAAATCATACCTTGTTTTCAATACATGTCTCAGAGAGGGCTTTTAGTCATCTCCATGGAGACCAGAAAAACTTTGTTTTTTTATTCACATTATGTGAAGCCTCATCGGCACACACAACTGTTTAATCATACAATCATTCTGCTGTAAATATTTTTTACACATTTGATTTGTTCTCGTTAAGCTGATGTCAATATTATTGCAGTTCAGTAAGTTTCTGTTAAACATTGTTTGACAGGCTGTTCTCTAATGCTTCCCAAGAACTGGAAAAAAAGGTCATAGTTGGTGTGGATTGAAAAACTTCATAGTGATGTTAGTAACAGAACCCAATCACACTGCGCAACAAACTACAACAAAATCTGCAACGTAACCACTTCCTAGGAACGCTGTATGAAAGAAAATTGTTCTGTGATTCTTTTCTTTTGGTCATAAAATAATTGTTTGTGTTGCTCGAAACTCATAAAAAAGTTTATAAGATCTGCATAATTCGGACTTTAGGCATTACCAAACAATAGCCCTCATTAACTGATAGAGTCACACGGCTGAGTATTAATCTTTGACACAACAAATCTTGTTTCTAGTTCACATTGGACAGTTTGTCCAAGTAGCTTTGTTCTTATTCCCATGACAGCCACGTCTGTTATTATTTAGTGTCACTGGGGAATAACTCAGCTTAAGTCAAATCTAAATATGGTAAAGTTCAGCCAATCCTAGACAAAGGTTGTACAGTGTCTCTCACCTCAGGCAGAGCATGATGCTGGATATCAGGTCATTGGTCATTTTAGCTTCAGCTGCATCACCCTGACTGTGTGTGCTATATTGATACTATCTCTGTTTTATGCCTGAACAAGCTGGACTGCACAGCTTATCTTCTTTGGTTCAAAACAGGAGAAAGATTTCATTTTGTGATTTTTTTTTTTTTTTTTACATTTTACACTCCGCTATCAACATTGATTTCCACTTTGTAAAGTAAGTGTCAACAAATCAAAGGGGGCTTTTTTATTGGATCAACGTTTTATAACCTATTTTCCAAGGAACTCGAGGGGCTGCTCTTTCAGACATGTCGAGAGAATTTTCAAATTGTCGAGGTGGGAGGAGATTATGTAAAATGGTCTATGTTTCTTAAAAGATAAAGTAGAGAATAGTTTGGAGAATTTCTAAGATGAAAAGTTTAACTGCATAAGTTCTGTTGTGTTGCTCAAATTTAGGTTGCTATCAAACCACATGCCAGATTTTTTGGAAGAGGCTTGGATCGCTCTCACAGGAAACCAGCAGATGGCAGAAACTGCTTTGTTAAGTGAATGAGCTGATTACAACAGCCTCTGTTTTGCTAAAGTTTAGCAGCAAAAAACATTTGTGAAATCCATTTTTTTCACATCAAGCTGCCATGTAAGGAACTCAGCATGCCAGGATCAGTCGCTCTGATCAAAGGAAACAACATATCTAAGGATTACAAGAGGAGGCATGTACAATGAGAAAAGTCCCATAACTGACCCCTGTGGTACATCATACTTGACGGGAGCTCAAGATGATATTTATTCTAAAATGTTTTAAAGCGTTTTTGTTTTAAATAATTTAAGATCAATCATTGGACAAAGAACTGTTTAAAACTGGCAACAGACAGGGTCCAATAGATTCAACAGTCTTTAAAAAAATGTACATAATAATATTATATAGGTTGGACTGGAAGACATTTGTATGTGAGATACTATTTCTAAAAGCTTAAGATACTGGAGAAGGTGATTTAGAGTGTTCCTTTGTGATTTCTTAAAATTTGTTTGGATAGGATTACAGAGGCTCTCATGGATTCTTCTTTAAGCAATGAATTAAGATCAAAACTTTCCAAATCAGTGTCACTATCATCAGGAGCACAAGGGGAAATTGTCTTTACCAGCTGATCAGCAGTCTTTTAAACAACTCTGGGATTGTTCTGTTGTGTTGAGATAAACTCTGAGAACTATTATGCTCATGTGTTCTTTATTATGACATTGGATTGGAGTAATGACTCACTCATAGCCTCACTATTGACTTGGAGACCTGCGTTCTTCCATCTTCCCTCTGCTCTCCTACACTCTGACTTTTAGCTGTTTACATTATTATTATGATTATTATTATTGCTTGCATTTAAAAAGTGCCATTATCTGCTTATGAGTCCTGTATGCTTTTTACTTTGGTTTGTGTTAACCAATCCTTTTCCCATCAGCCTCAGCTGTAATGGATGCGTAGTGCTAATCAGAAAGTGTTATTATTCTAACATAATCACCTAAAAATTTCTAAACAGCAAACCCACTAAACACCATTATGTCAACATCATCAAGAAGTTAGCATATTTGATTTCAGTATTTAGCTCAAGAAGAATGTTACATGACTGTATTGTTTTTCTAATTTTCCACACTTAATATTTCTCTCTCTTGTAATTGTGTTTATACCTACCTAGTTTATAATATGTAATAAAGTGAGTGTATGTCTTCAAAAAAATCATTTAATGTAGTGACATATCTACCACAGTTAGTTTAAGGGATTTTTGCCAAAATGCTTGCAGTACTCTTAACTTTTCCTGCAGTTAATATTTGTCATTCAGCCTCTGTTCACTCTACAGAGTTACTCCAAAAAAAAGTTTTCTGCCAGTTGGATTCATGTAAGGTTGATCAGTGTGAGTGAAATATTTATAACACACCCACATTAGGAGCAGTACACTTTACACAACAGTAACCAGCAAACAGAGGACTCTATTATTATAATTGCACCGCTTTACTCCTATGGAACAATGTGCTTTTGTTTCTGTGTCAAAACAAATTGGTAGTGGTGGGACTCGATTAAAAAATTTAATCTAATTAATTAGAGGCTTTGTAATTAATTTATCTCAATTAATCGCATATCAATATTTGACATGAGAAGCAACATTTTTGGTCATTTTGATAAAGTCTTTTTTTTTTTGGAGCCGGAATCAAACTCACGTGGAGAACGAAGCTTCCGTACATGAGACGCCTGCCCTACCGACTGAGCTACTCTGGGAACTCTGATGAGAAACGTTCCGCCCTGTTTGGAGTTCAAATTGCCATTAAATGCGTTAATTTTTTTGTCGCATTATTTTTTCTGTAATTAATTAATTGTAATTAACGCGAGAAAGTCCCAGCCCTACAAATTGGAATTCAATATTCAGTAACTTCAGCTTATAATAGCAGTGGTTTACTTCCTCTGGTGCTTGTCTTAACAACAATATTTTGGGTTCTATTATTTATTTTTTGAGTTGTTTTTCCTGTAAGTGACTCAAAATATGTTGTATTTGAAAAGAGAACTCTGCGGACCTGAAGAAACAAGACTCATTTTATCACTGTGATTACTGGCAGATTTTTCATGTGGTCAAACCAAACAGGTGTGAAAAGGAGAACTAACACAAAAACTCCTACGAATATGCCTGATGTCAATGCACCCCTATAACTCTGACCTCATCAGTGAGGTCTGCAAATGCGTCTGTCTTCTGAGATTATGTCATGTATGTCTGGTAGGTGCTTGTTACAGCTTCTTATTAATATCTTTCCTTCTCTCTCCACAAAGAGAAAGGAGTGAGTAGATTAGCCAGTGTCAAAGTGAAAAAATGTCCAGCAGTTTTTAAAGGGTCCAAATAAAAAACTGTTGAATAGCAATTGTTGAATAGTTGAATGGAACAGCAAGTTTCTCTAATTGTCTCAGTTTGACTGCTAAGGAGAAAATAAGAGGCTGCGCAAGTTGTCAATATTAGGCAGACTGAAAATTGCCTTGAGCCTGCAGCCTTTGCAGGTCTGCATTCATAAGTAAAAAAATATGCTTTTCAAAAACTATCTGTGAATATTCTCATTCATCCAGGTCAGAGACATATCTGAGCAATTAAATTGAAAGCAACTGGACTTTGTCAATTTGTCAGTGAAGACGTTTCGCCTCTAATCCAAGGGGCTTCATTAGTTCATGCGCAATAGACTAGACTAGGTTAGTCTAACAAGGTTAGACTAGCTAGACTAGGTTAGCCAGAGTCCAGTTGTGTTCGATTTAATTGCCCAGATTTTTCAAAAACTGTATTTCTGCAGAGAAAAGCCTTGTCCCTTTACCTGAAGGGTACGAATATTTGTCAAATATTTGTGACAGAAGTCAAAAAATAGAGCTGTGTCTTTGAAACTTTCTTCACAACAAGCTTAAAAGTGCAACATGAAATTTGGATAATAATATCAATACAAGTTGTGTATGTGTAAGTTGTTAAAATGAGGACATTTGGATTGCATATTTTAGCTTCACTTTAAGAGGGATGTCATGTTGTCAAATCTTGAATTACAATCAATAGTCGTGATTAACAATCTGAACGTTTGGCAAGCTGGAGAGCTTCCATTGCTTTGTGTTAAGATGGATAGTCTCTTGTATCTATATTTAGATCAACCACATGAGGCAGGTTGAAATGCTGCAGGCAACCTCATGTTCTCATTTGAAACAGTACTGTGTTCTCCAGAGGGCCTTACCCTGCATGCCTGTGGGGCCGAAACCTTGACGGGTGAGGAAAATTGCGTGGTCGTGATGTTCGGCGTGATCAGGGTCGCCTTTTTGTTGCACAAAAGCCCAGCGGCACACATTCTCCAGGCTCCGTGATGGGTTTCCTCTCTCAATGAGGCTGATGGACTGACAGGCAAGAGAGAGAGAGCGAGAGAGAGAGAAATGCTTACTACTGAACATTGACTGTGTAAATGAACACATTAGTATTCATTCCACGGCCCAAAACTGCATAGACTGTTAATCAGATGGGTATGAGTCAAGTTCACTGTAGACACACATTACACAGGCGGTGTTAAGTGCATAGCAAACTGAATTTCCTCTCTACAATCTGTAAAGTAAAGGCAACATGCTTCACAGATGTAATTGCTGGTTTTTTACAGTTTGTGTGAAAAGAGAATGTGATTGGCTCACCCTAAAATTTGCATACATTTTCTTTCACATTTATCATATCTGCTCCATTATTAATGCTTTGCATTTATTACTGGCATGCTCCACGCAGTGCAAAAAACACTTTTATGATGCAATTGTACACACATTTCTTACTGAAATAAAATCGTGTGAAGTTGTTTGGAGTTCTGTTTCTGTAGTGCCTGGATTGCATTTTGGCCTTTCATCCCACTGAGGCAGACGTGTTTTTTTTTTAACCTTTCTTTTTCCCTCACTTTTCTGTCACAGCCAGTAATGATGATTTGCTGCTTCACCTCTGGGTTACAACAAACACAACAGATTGTTGTACACAGATTTTCAGAGTGAGGAGGGGATGATGGGAGCACTTGTACAGCTCCTCCGCAGCAACAAGTGCTACCATGAATCTTGTCCTATCAGTTTGTCAGAGCTTAAGGGACATTTTGGCTGTTTAGACGTTTAAAGGGATTTGTGGTGATACAGTCTGGCCAATGAAATTTTCATGTGGGCTTAGAAAGCTGGAAAATCAACAACAAATACATGAAGTGACAGCAGCTGTTGAGTAAAACTTTATAGAACCTATTGTTACCGTGAATCTTCTTTGGATCAATTAATTAATTCATTTGCTCACTTTTTCTCATTACTTAGAGCAGACCTGAGATCTGTGTGTGTTTACTGGTGGAAATGATTAACAAATTAATTGCTGATGGAATAATCCTTAGCTGCAGCCTTGTTATAAAGACTATTTTCTCTCTGAGACTTTGTTATTTTGTAATGCAACTGTAGGAGAAATTGAATGTGACTGAATGTTGATGAGAATGTGGATGTTATGTGTTGACATGGCTAAAGGTAGAGATGAGATGAGCTCTGACATGCCGCACTCCTTAAATAATAATAAGGCAAGAAACATTGACTGACAGCTACATACATGTTGTCTGAAGATGTGATGAAATGTGAATCAGACTCATGACAGAACGTATAACAATGAGTGAGCGTCATGTTACCTCAGGTTTTTGGTGTGACCAATGTGCTTGATGTAACTTATCTCCTCTGTTAACAGATCTGTGTTGTATTAAAACTCATATTTTCAAGTAGAGACGGCTGAGGCTCATCTTACTTGCTCAGCTACTCATCAGAATGCAGATTAACATAAAGTACAAGGGTTTTTCACAGCAGGGATCAAACCAAGTGCAGGATATGAAGGTCTTTTTTTCTTTTTTAGTCTTTTCCGGCATTTCTTGCACCCTTGCACTCTGGGTGCGAACACATTCTCGACCGTGTTCCCATCACTTTCTGAAATGTTTCTGCCAATTCAAAGCAACTGTCAAATGAACAGAAACAGAGTGTGACTCACCTTGGCATACCCCAGCATGATCATCCTCACCAGAACCACGTTGATGTGGACTCCCAATGACTCATCATGGTAAATCTCATTGACCTGAGAAGAAAGAGAGAGACTTTATCAATAAGAAGACTATTAGTAATTCACAGTGATAGCATTTACCTAAAGGCACTGATTCCTGTTAATTCTATGCCTCTACAACCCTCTCAGAGGGAAGCAACTCTTCTCCTTAAAATCACTCTATGAATGACTCTAATCACAGACCAGGACAACCACAGCATTGACTGATGAGGCGGCTGCTGCAACGAGGAGGAGGAGGATCCTATCATCATGTTCTTGTTCCACGAAAGCCTTTGTTACCATAACAAAAGAAACACAAAAACAGCCCTAAATTAACATTGGAACAACGGTGCCTGTGTTTTGTAATATTGCCATGTTGGTTTTTTGTGTGCACACAAATTGGAAAGGGACCCCTTCTGTGTTCCTATTCTCTCTCAGAGGTTTTTTCCATGCTTACCCTGTCAAAGGTTGTTTTATGGGAAAGGGGGTTTCCTTATCAAAATCGATGGTCTAAGTGAGCAAAAAGAGCCCCTTGAGGTGTGAATTGTGATACCGGGTTATATATAAATAAAACTGAGTGGAATAAATGGGGGTGGTTAATATATATTAGAGGGGCACAGTCTCACAGATCATTGTGGCTTCAAAATGACTGCAGAAAAAAAAATAGGTGCAGAGAGGAACCAAAGGAGCACGAAAAAGAATGTTTAGTATTCATCTTGTTAAAGCTCCATGCTGCCTTTGAAGTAAAGTGAAGTGTGTGTATGGTTCCTGACTATCACTTTCCATTAGCTTAAACCTATGAGCTTTTTTTTTTTTCAGTCACACAAGCTCCAGCTGTGACTCTGCTTCTGGCAGTGGTCGCATTGGTTTTTACACCTCGTTTTGCAAAATTACCTTCCGCGGACCCGTTGTGTGTTTTTTAATCAGCAACAGAGATCAAATTTCCCCTTCAGTCATCAGTTTCCCTCACTGTATCTGCAGGTGAGACATATTAAATACACTGATGGATTTGCTGGTAAGTTGTTGCAGGAGTATGTTCACTCATCTACCTCAGGATGCAAAATTCACGAGTATCTTGGTTTTCCTTTCTTAATTTCTTGCTGTTAGAGTTAGATAACTTGGAGATATTATATTATATTATATTATATTATATTATATTATATTATATTATATTATATTATATTATATTGATGAATAACTA
>JAQMCX010000025.1:2419854-2448323 GCA_029814765.1 Acanthurus leucopareius
ACAAAATATAGAAATGTTTGCTTTCTAAACGATTTGACTTAAGTGGGGAATTAGCTGAGAGCTGTCTGACACAATACATTCATTGAGCGTTGTCCCTGTCCAGCCAATAAAGGAATGAATGAATGAATGAATGCATATATAAATAAATAAATAAATAAATCCGTTTACGTTTGCGCCAGGTATAAGATAGCAAACCAGTTTTTGAACGAGACGAGAGCGGATTCTCTGATTGGTTTATGCATTTTTGGCCAGAGAAACACCCTTGAAACACCTATGAATTGATGAGATGATTCTACACAGCTGATTGGACTACCGGCTGTGCTCCAGTGGCGCATTGGGCGGGGAAGAGCAGGATTCCTCTGCTGCTCCTGGAACAAGGGGGCAACGGTTGACCTGGAAACTCCCCTGAATTAATGTGAAACTTTCCTCGGCCAATGTGCCACTGGCGCACGGCGGAAAGCGTACGATAGGGCCCAAAATCTCAAAGAGGTGCCAGGAAGGCCTCAGGGCCAGAACAATAAAACAATGATCAAAGCGTCTCCTCCTCAATATAATATCATGTGGTGTTCCTTCTAGGCTGTGACCAGGGTCAACACTGTTTTGCTGTTTTGGGGAGTTTTGTTCATTAGCTTGTGACCTACTGGTCCCATGGGATGGGAAACAGGAAATGGAGCAAGTGACAATCTTTGGGCTGAAAAGGCCAAGGCTGAAGCCACTGTGGAAGTGCCAAAAACAGGAGTTCCTTGAGTGGCTTAAGGTTTTCCCCAGAGCCTGTCAAACCCCAGAGATCCTCATATTAAAATGCCCAGCTTTGCAGACTGTTATAAAAACAGTCAGGCTTATAGGGGGTGGGGGTGGGGTTTGGTTAAGTCCAGCTCAGACTGTGTCACAGAGGGTGGACTGGTAGCTAGAGAGATGTCAAGGTCATGTAAGCTATTGTTGCTTGTTACCTGGTTGATATGGTAAATTTAATTGAACAGCGGTCACCGTTGACCTGAACTTAGATGTTAACTTAGACCTATCAGCAAATCAAATGCCAGTATCAGTGTTGCTGGTGGTAAATTCAGCTTAGTGTGTGTCACCACATTCAGTCTTGTCATTATGGAGGTTGAGGGGGTCCTTAGTAATGTTCTAGAGAGTGTTAAGAAGGTTGTAGTTATTACTGAAGTGGTCCCTAGCATAAATAAAGATATATGTATGGTCCCAGGGGTCTTTGAAGCTCTAGGGGATTTTGAAGATGTTTCCATGCTCACTTTTTGGGTTCAAGAAGGTTCTGGTTGCCCTTAGTCTCACACACGGAGTCTTGGGTGACAGTAAAGATGGCAGGCTATTATCTGTAATTACTGAGGGTGTGTTCTTGAATAAACCCGCGTGTGTGCAAGCACAGTGCATCCTTTAGGCTACAAGTGTTTTGGAACAAAGCACTGGGGGTAAGTGGAGCCACCGGATTCAAACACTGCAAAAGGGGAGGATTTCCTCACCGGTTCATCATTCGTTTTTCTCAGTGGTCTCAGATACATCTGTTGACCTTCCTATGACACATGATTCCTTCAAATCTGGCTGTTTAGGCTTTGTAAATCATGGATGCATGTTGAAATACTAGGAGGAGCTACGCTACACATGCAGATGGTTAAACAGTTAGAGGTCCCCTTTGTACATCGACTACAACCACACAGCAGAGACATCAGGGCCAAAACAAACATCTCAACCAAATGCATTTGAGAAAGACCCTTAATTTAATAGAATATTTATTAGGATATACATTTTTGAAATAGTGAAAAAAAAATTGTTTTACTTTAGTTCAGTAACTTGCAAAACAGTTTAAAAACTAATGTGAACAGTTTAAAAACAGTTTAAAAACTAGTGTAGATTGTGAGGTTGCAGATTGTGATCGTGCCTGAAAAAATTTATTACATGTATTTTTGCATCTTACCAAACCCTATAATAAGGTTCTATTAGTTCAATGTGTTGTTATGGTCAGCAAAAATGACACATATTTACACACTTTTATACTAGCTCTTATACTGTTTCAACCAAACGTTTAAATGGACATGAGTCCACATATAAAGACTATTTCAACAATGCAGTACTAATAAAATAAAGTTCATAATAAAAGATAAAAGGAACTTGCTAACCTGGTAACTACTTTATTTCCAAACACATGCACAGGAAGCAGCATGAGCACAGATGAGACTGTGTCTTCTTCTTTGCCAATAAAAGCTCAGACTGAGCAGTAATGATATATTTTTCAAACTACTCAACTTCCCACAAAGATCCATCAAGACCAGGATCCAAAGTACATCCTGTACAACCTGCAACTACACAGTATCAGAGACAAGTGTGTGATTCTCATGCTCACTTCCTGGGCTCTGTTTGAAATGACCTAAATGACAATATCAAGAGTCACAACAACTAAGTGAGCCAGACGGGTAAACAACTGTATCGTGGGATGGCTCCTAACATTAGCTGGTATTTTCCAACTATTCTGAACATCAAACAATGACTATATTTCTATGATGCCTATTTAAAAGTGTATAAGTAATTGCATTTTATTATTTACAGTACATTTTTTATTTTGACAGTTATCCTATGCGCATACGTGCCTAACTGTGATTTTATCCTGCACATTTTGGGAGAAACCATAGGGAAGGAATTCGGTTTGTCTTTTTAAAGTATGATCTATAATATATTTATAATACACTTTAATCCTTACGTAAGTTGATAATAGTCATTTAAAAAATAAATGAGATATGAAGCCTTCAGCTTTAAGTGAGATGATATGTGATGATTCAAAGATCCTTGAGAAGATACCAAAGGTCTGTGAGGTGGTTATAATGGTCCTTGGTGAGGTTCTGTGGTCATGGTAACATTAACAGTGGTCTTTGATGAAGCATTAGTTCACTGAGCGGGGTCCAGAGGTCCTTGAGTGAATACAAATGTGCTAAAAGAGGTCAGAAGGTTCTTGGGGTGTTGATAGAGGATGAGAAGATCTTTATTAGGGTTCAGCTCTGTTAAGGTCCAAGAGAAAGCTCTAAATTCTAAAAAAGTTATGAAAAGTCCTTGAGAGAGAATTTGAGGGCTTTTTAGATTGTTCTTGAGTAAGTACTAAGACTCTATATAGACTTATACAGTATACAAACTTTAAATCTGGTTACACACAGTTCAAAGGCAGCACACACCTACACAGCTGTTTTCAGTTATTGAAGCTGATCTGACATTTGCATTGGCTAAGGTAGAGTGAGACAAAAATTACTTGACATCATTCATTGATATTGTAAAAAGATAACTTTTCCACCTCACAGGTGCAAAAAGAAGAGGTCTAATTAGGCAAAAAATAAGGTTTGGCCAGACTTGGATGATTCATGGTTCAACTATGGTTATGGATAATGAATGAGAGTTTACAAATTAACAATTACAGATATAAACAGCCTTTGTATGAATGCCTTTTTGCATGATATACTTTTTCATATGGAAGTAGGGTTAAGGGAGGTGAGATGACACCCGCCTCATGCACCCAACGTTTTTTGGGCGGTGGTGTGGGAGGAGGGGTCTAGATGTTTACATGACAAGGAGGAACATGCTGTGCCATGGCTCTCCCTTGCTCCAAGTCTTATCTGATTGGTCAGGCTGAAAGCATTGCACTCCACTCAAATAACAGACGACTACCTGCAGCTTTCACAGAGCAGGGATGATAATTACACTGTAAAATTCCTAAAACATGAGCAAAGCAGGATTATGAGGGCGAAATAACTAAAACATAAAGGTGTTGGTGACCCATGGGTGCCCAGAGCAAAGACATTTACATACATACATACACACAGAGAAAGCCTGACAGAAGAGATGTAGGGAAAAACTGTGTCTCCCTCAAGCCTTTAAGAATAAGTAACAATGGAGCCTAAGAATATGACAGCATACGTGTATCAGCTCTGAGTGATGACCGTGTGTGAGTAATGTGCCAAGAGCCGACTGTTGTCATCGGGTGCAAGTAAATTCAATACTGAATGTCTTCCTCCTGCCCAATACTGCTCTGTGATTCTTAACCTTTGACGATGCATCTGCTCCCAACAGTCAATTCAGTCCATTGTTTACTGTAGCACCACATGCTAAATCATGAGACATGGTTCTCCCTGCAGCTTCAAAATCCATTTCTGCTGCAATGAGCTCAATAATCCACTGTTTTCAACAACTCTCTCTTCTGTTTATCTGTCCTCCCTCCTCTTCCTCACCCATCCTCCTCCTCACTGTTCTGCTTGTGTTCCTTTCCTCTCTCACCTTGGTAATAGTTATTGCTTCTTGTTTACGTCTCACCCTTCCTCAAGTTATTCTCATTTTTATATATTTTATTTCATGCTGTTAGATAAAAGAAGGCAACATAGGGGAGTCCATCACCCCTCTGCCTTATTTTATCCTCCTCTTTCTTTGTCTTTCTTACCATTTCTTTTTTTTCTACCATTTCTCTAAAAGTCTTTTAGTCATTTCATTCCTCAGTATCTTCTCCCAAACAACTCTTATCTCTCTGCATCTTCCCTCCCTTTCTTGCTACTTTTTCCTCCCTCACTATCACTTATCCTACCTCTCTCTCTCTCTTTTCCCTCCTCTCTCTCTCTCTCTATCTGTCCTCAAACTTTCAGTGTCTCTTACTCAGCATCACATCAACAGCTACCACCCAGACCAAGCCTGGCTGAGGATGTTTACTTTATGCTTTTATCATACGGTGGCCTAATGATGCTTAATTGCTTCATTTGCTTAACAAGCTCGGGGTCCAGACGCAACGCGACTTGATCCTACCAGCCAACCTCAGACTGGACCTGGAGCAAAGGGACATCAGAGGGTAGTAGAGAAGGGGCCAGCAGAGGCGAGTCACTTTGATGGAGTTTTGATAGAAAACAGGAGTAAATGAATGAGAAAAATGCAGGAATAGAGTGACTGTTTCATTCTGAGTTGCAGCTTTTTTAGTGGAGACGCAGCAGACAGAGTGGACTGCAGCTTTAGAGATGTGTTTAAAAGAAGAAGGTGTTTGATTGTGTTAGTTTTGAGAAAGAGCTGAGTAGATGCAGATAGGACAGGGAAGGAGGTTCTTAGATAAAAGAGTTAAAAAAGAGATAAGTAGAGCAGAAGGTAAGGAAAGGTTTGGCAAACTGAGAAAGATGAAGGTTCAAGAAGTGTACTGAAGTACAGTCAATGCAGCAGAATAGATTTCATAGAAAAACGTAATTTTGGATGTAATCTTGTACACTAAAGAAAAGGTAACGGAACAGGTTTCTGTTGAAATCAGAGGAAAATTGGATTTCTTGGAACTTTGCGGAAGGAAACACATCAAACACAGAGCTCATAGAGTTCAGAAGAAAGGGAGGGGAAATGGAACTTTCTGGGACTTTCTAAGAAAAGAAGAAAAAGTAGAGGATCACAAGCGAAAAGAACGCAGGAAAGTAGAGACTAGTATAAAGTGAATCAAAGCCATGGAGCTGCTGGAAGCGTTCTATCGCAGGAAGCTTCGGAAAAAGCAGAAGAAAGCAGAACTGGGCCGGTCAGACGGGGCGTTGTGTCGCTCACCATCAGAGGCCAGTGTCAACAGTCTGGCGACCGGCCTCATCTCCAAAGTCCTCAGGTTCACCTCCAGGTAAAACAGGTCACATTAGTTCATGCTGTTAGAAAGATCAGGAAAAGGTCCAATTTAGGATTAATTGGGTCAAGAAATCAAAGTCTGAGAAAACAATGGCTGTTTGTGGAAAAAAAAGGGAATTGGTGTGAATGAAAAGCTGACATAAAGTTTCAAAGATAAAAAGGAACTACATGCATTTAACCACTAAAACTACAAAATTAAAGGTCATTTTCCCATACAAAACATTTTGGTATTTTTTCTCTGTTAAGGAAACAGTTTGAGGTGCTTCCTGCAACTGAAGTGAATGTGATACTGTTGGAGTAACTGAGTATCATTTCTGCCCCAATATTTCCGGCACAACTCCAATCTGTAAAATTCAGAACATTTAGGGCATAGCTTAAATTTGCACCTTATAGTCAGGTTGTTCTCAAGTTCAAAACAGAGAGCCAAATGAAGAAGACAATAAGAGACTTAATTCTTTAAACAACTAATAACTAAGTGTTAAAATTACAAACGTGCTCTTAATGTGGTTGAAATGTTTTTTTTTATTTGTTTGTTTTAAAAAACTTGCCAGTTTCTCAGACTGGTGATGGGTGAGCTTTGTGTTTTCAGAAACGTGAACCAAATTTGTGAAATATAAAACTTTAACTTTTGAGATTAACATGAAATAATTGACTCAAACATGATTCTTAAGACTTACATATGACTCCGGCAATACATGACTTTTCAGATACACATATGTCTTTGAAATGCTGTTGATAGCTGTATATGATGCTGGTGACTCGTGCCTGACCTGTGCAACCCTGAAATTTGTTACTCTTACAATGACTTAATTGTACATGGTCTTTGTGAGGAGAACTTGATAAATACTGTTCAGCTGTGAATGCATGGGAAAAAAATACTAATATCTGCCTTAGTGTGGTCCAGGTTTCATAATTAGATTCGGGTTTGAAACTAAAACCAAATAATACCATACTGCTCACTGACCAGTCCCCCCAAGAGCAAATGGAGAGGACAAACAGAGATGATAACGTGTCGAGGTATTCCAGTCACGTCCTGTAATTATCCAGGGTCCTGTGCTTCAGAGACATGCAGACTTTCATGTCTCTGTCTCCCACTTACTCAGATACAATCTTTTCCTGTTTATCTGTGTGGATAAATACAGGGCAGCAGAACATTTCAAATGTGACAAGGATGAGGGAAGATTATTGTAAACACCAAGCTATTGGATGTCTCCGTTATCAAAACTGGTTAGATAACGCTCTCAAAAATGATGATGATGATGTCATAAAGATAGTCAAAGACAAAGACAAATTCATTATTTATCCTTGTAATAACATCACCATTAAGAAAACTGAAATAAAGTCTGTTTTTGTGTGTCCACCATCAGAATAACAAAATATCATAAAAACACAAAGAAATCAATCAGTCCAAGAAAATACTGCACCAGAGACATACTCCCCACTCCATTTTCTATTCTTGACATATACATACATACAGTGTGTGCTTTTTTCTTTTTCTTCGCTATTTTGTTTATCATCAACCCCTTCTTTAAATGATACATACATATGAAACATACATAAAAAAACGTGCCAGGAGGAAGAAGGATTGTGCACTTCAAACCACTGAAAGTCTTTTAATGTGAAACATTTGTACAGGAAGTGTTGAGTTACACTGACAGTGTGTGTGTGTGTGTGTGTGTGTTTTTAAACTGTGCTGATGAAACTATTTTTATGAAAATGTACATTAATCTGAATTTATCAACGCAACAAATTAACAAGTACAAAGTTGGATTTGCTTTAACAACACACACACAAAATTGAGTTAGGTGACCTTTTTGTGCTCACGGTTGCAGTTCAGTTATTTTCTAGGAGCTTGAAGTTGAAAGTGTTTTGGCATTTTTACTAATGGAAGAGAAGGGAGAGGCTGTGATAGGAAAAGGGTGAGTCAGATCTCTGAGACCATACAGCTGTGAGTGTGTTGTGTTGTGTTACCGTGGGAGGATAATATTTAATGTTGAAATGATCCGTTTCCTGGTTGCAGCTCAAATAATAAAAACTCTGTGCAGTGGCTGATTCCCTGCAGCATTTGAGACATCAGATGGTTCTATCGATGAAGATCTGTGCGGGATGAAAGGAGACAAACTTTGTGTGAAAACAGAAAACATGACTAGGTGGGATTTGTACTCTTTTGTTAATCAGACATCAGTATTCATTCTAAGTAGCTATTTAGTTGTGCATTTTAGATGGACAGTGTCATAAACAGAAGTTTCTACTATAGAATTATATTGAAGCTGGCATATCTAATAAATGACATTATCTGACTGACACTACATTGAATTAATTTGTGCCAAGGGGTGTATGTGCATTCAAACTAAATACCAACAATAAATTTAAAAGCTAGAAGTGCATCTCACTTCTGAGTTTTTTGACAGAACAGCATCCCTTTCAAGAGCTAAAAGTCCCAAATTAATGGCTATGCCAAATAAATGGTGTGAAAAAAAACTAACATGTTTATATTTTTTTTATAAAACTGGTTGGCTTAAAACTGGAAGGTTGATTTTTTTAACCTTTGGACGGAGCCAATAAAGCTGCTCACCCTGATTAGCCTACAGTCTATGCTATAAGCTAAGTTAACCATCCGCTAGCTCTATTTACATATTTATCATACAGATATGAGAGTGGTATTGATCTCCAGTCTAACTCAGAAAGTAAGTGAATAAGTGTATCTCCTGATATGTCAAACTTACTCATTTTTACTGTTATTATTTAGCACACATTTTCCTTACTTTGGGAAATCCACAGGTTCTGTAGTTTTCCTAAATAGAATAGAGCCTTAAAAAACTCAAATATGTTATACTAAATTGTATATTAGTTTTCAAATAATTTAATCTCCCTAATTTAATACAGTAGTGTGTGTAGGGGGTAAACCCTGCAGAAGACAAAGCTGTCAGAATGTGCCGTCACGCAGTAAACATTAGTCAAATGCTACACATACACTAACTCTGTCTTTTATCCCCACAGACGCAGTGAGCCAGCATCTCGTCCTCACTCATGGCATTCGACAAAGCTCAGTGAAGGTCAGCAGGAAGTGGACCCAGGAGCGATGGACACAATGAGCAGTGCCTGGCACCACAGTTATCACCCCAGGTCAGTGTACAGAAGAGCCAATACATATCCTGAATTATACCAAGTTTAACTCAACTCTCCCAAAAATAATCAACCAGTCACTTAATCATGAGATATATTTTTTCACCTATTAAAAAAATGAATTCACATCACAAGTTAACTAATGACTTATGTAGCCAGGGACAACCAGGAGGTCAGTCAAATAGTAGAGTCCTTGATTGGCTCTGAGATGTTGTTAACAAGTGAGCTGCGATCTGATTGGACTAAACACCTAGCAAGCAGTCTGAACTAGAGATATAGTTTGACAGTAGTAATGATGCAATTGCTTTCTTACAGGTATAATAAGAGTCTTTTCTTCTCTGAATACTTTAAATTTTGTTTATTGAAATGGCATAACATAGTGGCATGTGGTGACTTTCACAGAAGGATAAGCAGAGCTGACTCAGTGTGTGATTCAGCTGTTAATATGATAATTATTATTTTAGTATAACTACAGAGCACAACAGAATTAAAAGCCTTGGTAAAAATGGTCGGAACGGATTTTTCATGCGATCATATTTTATAATACATTTTGAAATAACACATACCAAGTGGCCAAAAGGATGCTAATGTGCAGTGTAAATTATAGCAGAGCTGGACACAAACCAAACTGAGCTGGTCCAACAGCTCTGTTGATGAGACATTGTGGAGCCCAGTAGCAGCTTCCTTTTAAATGTCAAATGGCAGAGAGATATGACGAGGTATCAGGATATCGAGGTTGATACATTTGTAATTTTACAACATAGAGTTGTGTAAATAAGTTGCAGCCCTTTACGCTACACACATAGAAAATAGTGTTTATACAAATATTTAGATTAAATTAAATGAAAAAAATAAGCGATAAGTAAAACACACTGTGACTTATATTCCCAAGTTACTTATGCTCATATGCCCAGAAAGTTTGTTCAGTATGTGCATTGTCAGTGGAAATTGTCTTGTCATTTATTTATAGTAGAGTGCAGAGGATGCGTGAAGTTTCATAGTCTGTGAACACAAGCTGCTCTGTAGTCTGGTGGTTCAGCAACTGATGCTTCTGTGTTTTTTGATGGCAGCTAAACAGGTTGTGGCTGATGTGGGTATGGTCTGTGTGCAGGCACTTCACCTCACAGATAACACCGATGATGATGATGTATGGATGGGTACTGATGATGTAATCACATGCTGCACAGCCCTGAAATTAGTGAAGCTTCTTTGTTATATGTTTTATTTTGGTCTGAACTTCTGTCAGTCATCCATCAGTCAAGGACATTAATAACTGGAGAAGCTTGTGATTAGCAGAATAATTTATAACCACACTTCCTCCATTTAGAATCAGTAGACGTTTGTAGTTAGAGATAAGAAAACTGTAATGCTAGAGTCATAAACACAATTACTAAAGATAAGAAAACAATGATCTTTATTAACATACAGTTCAGGACCATGTGATCTTATCTGAGCGGTTCTCTAGAACTGTTTGAAGGGATGTTTTTATTTCTGATTCAGGTTTAATGCACTATCAGTCAATCAGACACAGGGTCAAAGTTCATGTTTTCAGAGAAACATAACATCTCTTATCTCGAACCTAAAGACACCAGTCTTAAGTTTTGACATAAAACATGTCGCCCTTAAAGAGCTCAACTCTCAGGTCAAAATTATATGAACTTTACTTTGCAGCTGCTACATTTTTTTGATTTGTAGTCACAGTTTCCTTTACACTGTTTTTAAAGAGCACTTTAAGTCATTTTTAACATTTCTTTGTGTTACTTGTGCAGGAATTTACTGAAGGGGCAGAGATATGAAGACAGATCAATATGTGGAGCTTTTAGCTGCTATCTATGTGTTATATGATTTGACCTTTGACTGTGTCTGGTTTGTTTTCATTCTCAAGTGTCAAAATGTGGTTATAAAACATGGTTATTTAAAGGTTCTATATGTAACAGTTTAGCCATGACAGTACCTTTTTTATATAAAGGTCTAATTGGTACTGTGTTCTGAATTTAGAGTTGACATAAATTGGAAATACAGAATGTATAACAGCATGGTGAATGTCAGCTGAAAGACATGAAACTGTTTCTGTCCCAGAAGTTGAACCCAGGCCACCTAAGTGAAAACCTGGAATGCTGACTGCTACATCATATGAGATCTGCACAAACAATATGCTTCATCTTTCAACCCATTAATTGAGATCGGGTCAAAAGATTTAACAACATCTTTTAAACACACTTCAACAAGGTCATAATTTTAGAAAGAGTATTGTAATTGGTACTAACATGCAACATACAACACCATACAACATGACTGACCTCAAACTTTTATTTTTTAAACAATGATTTCCAGTTTGCGGGCGTGTGTGTGTGAGTATGAGTGTGACTGTGTGTGCGTGTGTGTGTGTGTGTGTGTGTGTTAAAATAATGACGACTCAAGGGTATTTAGATTCACATTAACTGTTTCAGACCCAGCTGGTTGATGTTGATGCAGACAGGATCAGAATGAAACATTACAAATTACACATTAAAGTTTGTTGCTATCTGTATTGCTATATTGAGTGCATAGTCATCCGAGCTGCACCAACTGGTAAGCAGATGATTGCCTTGCTGTAGTGTTGTGCTTGTTGTGAACTGAACTGTTTGTCAGCAGGTTTATGTCATCAGAAGTTACATCACTGTTTCTTTTAATCAGCAGTGACAGTGAATAAAAGCTTCTGACGTAGTTGACCGTGTGTGTTGAGTTCACGGAGCTTTGACGTCTGCAGAAAGAGGCATTCCTGATGCCCATCCCCCTCACCACTGGGTTTCCCATGGCAACAACCCCCCCACCCCTGTCCTCCCACCTACACACATACACACTCACACAAATACTATGGTCGTGTCCTGTTAGTAAAGTAGGGGTCTGAACAAAAAAGTTTGTTGTAACATTTCTGTTTCTGAGCTTTGATGGAACTGGATATTAAGACACAGTCTAGCTGACAGAAAGAGACAGACACTGAAACAAATGTTACTGAGACAGTAAAAGAGAAATACAGACAGAGACTGTCCTCATTTTCACAGCAGTAATTGCTTTGTGTTCAGATGAAGGACTTGATGGGTCAGACTGTGACGCAGACACACACACACACACTAACATTTCAGTTGGTTATTGTAAGTAAAGTAACTGCGGATTCAGCAGCAAAACAGTACCTTTACAACCTACTGTTTTAATATATAAAACCCCTTTCTGAAATACACCCTGGAATCTAAATATTCTCTTTTCTCTTTCTCTTTAAAAACACTATAACATGATCACTTAAAGAAACATCATGTAGACATTGGTAATTTGTGCTTTTTGGCACCTCTTAGTTTCTGGCCGCAAGATGTCTGTCTTTATAGGTGCTAACAACAAACAAGACTCATAGTAACAGTGTTATGTCCTGAAACCTCTATTCTGAAGGGGCACTCAAAGTTTGCACACAAATCAGGACATTTGCATGTCAAGCTAATGTTGCCTGAAGCAGAGATATGCCGCTAACATCTGGCTATAATTTTTACTGCCTAGAACTCTGTCAAAATGGGCTGACTTGGCTTATGAATAAAAAAAGCATGTCAACAGCTTTGCTAACACAGCCAAATACCAAGCAGGTGAGACACATAACTGTCAAAGCAGCTAATAGTACTTCTTAGTCCAACATGAAGTCCAGCTCAGTGTCTGTCTGAACACCCTTTTATTTTATTTTTACAAAAATACTTATTTTTCTGTCAACCTCAACAATACTTGCTATTGAGAAAATTTTGCCATGCTAATGCCTCTAAATAAGATGGTGAATACAGTAAATATTACCTGCTATATGTTAGCACGTTAGCATTGTCATTGTGTATAGTTTAATATGTTGTACATTTGCCTTATGCTTGAAACATGTCTAAGTTTATCATAATCTGTGATGATTTAGCTTTGTTTCTATTGTTAAAGCAAGAACGACTCTCACAGTTTTATATTTTCTGCTTTTCAGTGCCTCGACCACTGACCTGTCAGGAGGGTTTGATTCTGGTGGTACCTATCTGAGGAAGAGTCCAGACCAGTACAGCTCTAGAGGCAGCATGGAGAGCCTGGATCCTCCTCTGTCCTCCCACCATCACTCCGGAGCTCAACACCATCACCAACTGGGTCACCACGCTCACAGTGGACCCCACCCCACCTACTCCTCCTGCCACCAGCTGTCCTCTGCCAGGTTCATACAAACAAACACCTCAACTGTCAATGTCTGAACAATTTACAGAGCCAGGTTGAGGATGTGTCCTACCAAGCATAGCTTTAAGACTTGAAGCAGCTACTTCCAACAACTCCATAGTTGTCTAATATATATGTTGTATCTTTTCTTTGAAAAGATGTAGAAATGGAACCATGAACTGTGTGGTTTAGCAGTTAGTGCTGAAGCTTTGTGCTGACCAACAGCAGTGACTGTACACATGTCGAAACATGTCCTTTTTTTCAGTGTTGTTCTTGTCACACCTGTCCAAAATCTACTGTACTACAGCGCTAATGAAAGCTAGCTGGTGCTGCCAATGTTCACCAATGTATTCATGAAAAACTAGAGGAGAAAGAATGGAAGGAGTGTTGGAGCATTATTTAGTACTATGAAAAACACATGGTGCAGAGTCCCTGTAAATGATAAACTGTTCACCAAATGTTATTTTCTTGTATTAGCATGTCAAGTGCAGCTTAACTAGCCAAGTGTCTTTCACAGCTTTGTATATCACATTGCTATGATCACAGATCAGATCTTTTGTGCTGTTCTAGGTCCTCCAACAGCATCGACCATCTACACAACAAACGAGACTCTGCCTACTCCTCCTTCTCCACCAGCTCCAGTATCCCAGAGTACCTTGCCTCCAATCCCTCCTTCAGCCCAGAGCGTTCCTATTCCTTGGAGACCGTCTCACATAAGGGAGGTGGAAGTGGAGAGATGCAACAGGCTGACATGCGATATGTTCGGACAGTTTATGACGCCCAGCAGAGCCTATCTCAAGAACATGAGCTGAGTTCAACCTCTGCCACACTGTTGCGCAACAGTGATTACAGAAACGAGGGAGGGGCAAGGCTTGGCAGAGATCTGGAAGGTAAAGTTTCTATTTCAGGAAAGGTTATTAGGTCATGTAATCTTTAATTTATACGCAGTATTGTTTTATTAATTATTGGTTCCATTTTAATCAGGCGGGGTCCGTTACCGTGGCAGCAGCAGCAGTAGTAGTAGCAGTAGCAACAGAGGCGGTGGGCCTGCTTCAAACAGACACAGTGTGGGTCCAATATGGGGCCCCGCAGCCGGCCACAGCTCCTATGAAAGCCTGAAGGGGGCACCAGCTCCACCAACGCGCAGTGACAGCTATGCAGCCATCAAGAACCATGAGAGACCAAACTCCTGGTCCAGTCTAGAGCACGCCCGCTCACTACGGTCAGTAGGGTCTGTCAGATCAGGCTAAATAAAGTTTTTCCAAAAACAGACTCTGATGCAACAAGGCTAACGATGGTGAGGATTTGATTCGATGAAAAGAACCAAGTTCCCACTTTTAGCCTAGCTTTGTTTCAAAATGTGTTTTGTTTCCTTTAAAAGCAAAGACAAACAGGCATGACTGAGATGAACATATAACCCTTTTGTAAAATGCACAGTGAAACAGGATTGAATATAAGTGGTGCATGAATGAGTCCTAAACCCAGGAAATGAGGTATCATTGTTGAACTTCTGGTCCCCTCGTCTTAAAATAAATGAGTTTTTGAATAGGTTTTTTGGGGGTTTTGATGCCTAAAAAAAAGGGCTGTGGTTTCACGCTTTGTTGAACATCATAAAATCCATTAGTAAGTAATGATTTTTTAAGCTTTTTTTTCCCTTTTTAACTGATTTTTTTATGTTTTATATTTAATTTTGGGATTTTACACAGGTCCTTGCAGAAAGGTTCCTGGCATCACTCCAGTGGCCCTGTGGCCTCAGGTGCAGGTATGTTTTAATTAAATCTATTTGGTTTAACTGATGTCAGAATATGATCCAAATACACAATTTAATTCAGCTCTTCCAATTAAAGTAGAAAAAGGCTGCTAAAAAGCCTAAATCATATCAATAGAGGAAAGATAGCAAATAAATACTACAATTTTAACAACAGCATTAGTAATAGTGGTTTCTTTTACATTGTATGTTAAATGTAAAGAAAATAACTCCTAAATATAATGTTTCTCTTTCCAAATCCTCCTTGTAATGCAAAAGATAATATAATATCAAAAACATTATTCTTTTTCTTTGATTGGTCTCGCACCTTCCAAAATAGCTTTCATTAATTGTCATAGATAAGAAAAACAGAGTCCAGTTCAGAACCTAAAAAAATGCAGTTGTGAGGACAGTAAGGACAAGCTCTGCTATCAACGTCCCCTGTATTTCTCTTACAAGCACTAACTTCTTTATTGTGGTTCCAGCTAAAGGCTCGTATGGTGCTGAGGGTCAGCTCCACACAGTAATAGAGAAGAGTCCAGAGAGCAGCCCCACCACAAAGCCCCGGCAGGGTGCAGTCTTTCCCCAGCCTACCTCCCCAACTGGATCCTCTTCCGGACCTGCAGGCCCTCCCCCCCAGTCCGGCCGGTTCATTCTGCCCACGGGCATGTACCCCGTCCCTCAGCCTGAGCCCCAGTTTGCACAAATACCCAGCCCCAGCCCTGGGCCAGGCTCATCTGGTGTCTACCCTGCCCTAGCCAAGGAGAGTAGTCGACAACAGCAACACCAGGGATTGCAGGGTGTCAGAGGGAGAGAGGAAGGAGCAGAAGGGAGGAGGGATGGCAGAATTTCAGCTACAGAAATTGGATACCAAAATAACACTTCATCAAATTCCTATCACTCTTCCTTAACATCTGCCCCAACACAGCTCAGGACCCAAGCCCATGAGGCAGAGAGGTGACTCTACACTGATATTTCAGTCATAAGCTGTATTTTAGGTGCCATCACTCACTAACAAGTGGCTGTTAAAAGGTTGTGGCAGTAGTTAGTTGAAATATGTTCTCAAGAGGCATATTTTTGTCAAAATGTATCAAACTGTATGCTGTCAAGCTATTTGTCAAGATGCTGAGAGGCATCCCAGATGCTAAGCTAGTTAGACCAACGGGCTGATATTGCATATCTGATTCTGGCATCACCATTATTTTGTGCAATGGGACAACAACTTGATCTTAATATCCCTTTGATTCAATTTTGTCTTTTTTCTTTCTTTTCAGACCCCACCTGAAACCTGCTGGAGGGAGATCAGAGGGATATACAGGAGCCCAAAAACACCAAAACCACCAGGGACGTCACAGTCAGAGTATTCAAGGGTCCCATACTCATTCAAGCAATGGAACTCACAGTCAAGTATTCCAGGAACAGATCCAAGATTTCCATAATCCTTACACTCAGTTGCCCCCTGAACTTAGGCCCTCATCTTCACAAGAGTGGAGGGACTCCAGCACAGCTGTTCAGTCCAGGGAGGACAGGAGCAGGTACAGTATGGAGGACTGTTGTGTTATTTGAGATATCTTATTCTGCCTCAGTCGATAAAAACATTAAAAAATGACTGAAAATGAATGAACAATCAATTAATTTGTTTACATAAAACAGACTGGTACAGTCATTTTTTTGGCATTCAGTAGGTTTTATGAGATTTTCTTAATAGACTACAAAGGTACAAAAAGGGGAATAGACATGTAATACAAGCATGATGCAACTGAAAATCTGAATGCTTTCAATTTTGTTTGTCCAGTGAGCCTCAACTATTTTTGGAGCAGAGATCTTCAAGCAAGCAGTGCTAAATTCAATGCTTTTGCAAGAAAATGCAAATACTCATCCAACTTTCATTGTTAATAAATAAAATATAGGATAGTGGTTTTACATTACTGTCATGCCAGCAATGTCTTGCCACAGGGCCAACAACCACAACAACACAAACCCATATTTTGTTTGGCCAAATAACAAAATTCAGTCTATGACAGCAGCTGGCTGACAGTGAAAAGTTGGTCCATCCAATGGTTGGAAGTCAGTGACGATGTCTTTTATTTCCCTCCATTTCTTAAACTTAGTGTCATCTTTTTTTCCCTCTCACTCTCTCCTCTCAGATCAGTGAATCAGACCAGCAATCATTCAGAGCCAGCCTCCTCCAGGCTCGCCCAGGGACAGGTTCCAACTACCCATATACCAACTCACCCTCAGCCTCAGGCTCCACCCACCTCCATCTCCCAGCCTTCACCCCGTCACCTCAGTGACTCAGCAGCTCTGCAGTATCAGCACTGGGACCACAGAGAGCAGGACAAAAACAGAGAACACCCACTGACTCGCCTGGAGATAGCCCTTGCCGAAGTTCAGGGATGTGCCAGCCCTGATCTTGTCTCTACCAGTTCCCAAGGCAGTAGTGGCCTCAGTGATGGCAGTCAGGGACCTGCCCGCAGCCTCTCTGTCCTGGAGAAGGTCAGTCGTTTTGAGCGCAGGGAACGCGCAGGAAAACATCGTAGTCAAAGCATCACCAGCGCACACAACAAAGCCAACCATCTGAGGGTAATATAAACCTCTATCATGCTTTTGTTTGATTAAACACAGAAGGTTTTAAAAGAGTTACACTACTTTTTTTCAAATACTCTTTTTAAATGTACCATTCGTTAGTTGTCATGCTACTTCAGTGCATGTTTTTCTTCCTGATTGTAATGCAGACGACCGAAAAAGGCCACAGCACTGCCTGTGGAGCAGAGGACCTGAGAAACATGTTGGAGAGAAGCACCAGTGGTACCAAGGTCCACAGAACTCTGAGCTACAGAGGAGGCAGCAGTGATCACACAAAATACAGGTACCAGGGTTGTTAGCAGTTTATGAAACTTTACATGTAAACACATGACTAAAAAATGAATTTTTTACAATGGTACAGATCTGTGTTATCTTAATTCATCCCTTGATAATAGTGAATGTATTTGTCGTAATCCCAGCCTTTGTGACAACAATTAATTTGTATCCACTTTTAATTAGTTCCAAATTGATTCCCAGAAGCACTTTACTTCTCCATGTATTGGAGATCATTTGAGTGCATGACAGAAATTTCAGACTGGCAATAGTCAAATTGAGTAACATTTACTGGATTTAACTCCCTGTTGAAAGGCATTTTGATTTTTGTGTGGTGTTCAGAACCCCAGATCCCAGTTCAGCCCTCCAGAGGAGCCGCAGCAGCTTCCAGCTAGAAGAATCCAGGGAGAGCGATAGCAGCAAAGAGTTCAGCTTGAGACAGGACATTCAAGAGATGCTTGGTTCCATGCCGGATACGTCCAACAGGTGAGAGCCCTTCAGATCAGACCTCCTGAACAGGTCAGAGTCCTTAAGCAGGGCACACACCCTCACTAGGTCACAGTCTTCCACGTCATAGTTCTTCAGTGGGTCAGAGTCATTTACTGGGTCTGAGTCATCCTTCCAAAAGCCTAGAGTCCTCTGGCAGGTCATGGTTATTTAGTAGGACAGGTCACAGTCCTATAATACATCAGAGTCCTTCCTCAGATTCTTACAAGAGGTCAGGGTCTTTCAATAGGATAGATTCAGATCACAGTCCTCTAAAAAGGCTGTCTTACCCCATTACTGCAGGTCAGAGACAGACAAGAGTACATTGAATCCAACAGTTAGCATTCTGACATAAGACACTTTTCTCTATCTAGATCTTACAGGGACTCTTTGAAAGATGCCCAGTCTAAGGTCCTGTGGTCCACCTCCTTTAAACGGGGAAACCTCAGCTCCTCAACCAGCCCTCCACCTTCTGCATCTCAGCCCTCCGTCTTGTCCTCCAACAGCCATCAGCCTCCGTCCATCCCTGCCAAGCATCATTCCTTGGAGAAAAAAGGCCCAAAAACTAAACCCAAACCACAGGGAATTCTCATCATGCCACAGTCACCACCACCTATTACTTCACCTCATACCCCAAAAGAGCGGCATGTGGTCAGTCTGCAGACTCGAGGCCCAAGCCCCCCAGCCCTACCCAGTGTTCCACCAGTTGGCCCTCCTGCTCTGATACGAATCTGTGGCCGCAAGCGTTTGACAGCAGACCAGAAGAAGCGGTCATACTCAGAGCCAGAGAACATGAACGAGGTCGGGGTTTCAGATGCTGAGACAACTCTCTTCTTCAGGCGTGGAGGAGGTAAATAACAGGAGAACTAAAGTTTTTTTTTTAAATTGAATAGTAGCTTTTAAACCACACAACCATGTCAACATTTCTGGCCACCAATAAGCATCTGCCAGGAGGCCCCTCACAAAACTAAATGGCTTGTTTGAAATGTCAGTATTGAGGTGACTTATGATCTTGACCTAAGGTAGAAGAAGATGACATACAGCTCTCATTACATGCGCATTAAGTTCAAATCTTTGAGTAATTACACAGAAGAATATGTGGCTATACTGGGCTTTGACCTTGGTCTCCCTGTTTGTCAGAGACCAGTGTGGCAGACCGGCGGAAAATGTTTGAACTTGCAGCAAGTCGTGTCACAGATGGGGCTCTGCAGAATGCCACGTCAAGGCCTGACTTACGACAGCTTCAGCAAGACGCTCTGGTAGAGTATGTGGAAAGGAAGAGAGGCATGAAAAGAGAGGAGGGAGGACAGAGAAGTGGAACAAGGCCCCGCAGTGCTTATCTACTGCCTGAGGCCAGCAACCATGCAGGTGGGTTTAGGGAGGAGGAGCAGAAACTGGATGAGTAGGGGCTATGAATGAATAGATAGATGAAAGAAAAGTGGTAGTAAAGGCAAAAATATTTAATTCTTGTCCTTCTTTCTCTCCACTCCAATCTCCTACTGCCACTCAGACACCCAAAGCATCTCCTCCACCTCCAGCCTGCTCTCCCTCCAGGATTCTGTTGCAGATAGAAGCTGCTCCTCTGGAGAAAGGGGCCGCTCCTCCACCCTTCCTCCTGGAGCCGACCTGCGGAGCCTCCAGTCCAACCTCTTCTATCCAGGAAGGGTGACCACCCCGAGGCCTCCCGCAGGCCCACAGCCAAGGTGACGAAAATCATCTTGGATCCAGCGGTGGTTTTTAGCCATGCTAGCAGTGCAGCTTTAGTGCAAACAATCTTAGTGCATCAGTTGGTCCGTTCATTACCTTGGTCCATACTGTAAATCTTAACGACACAGACTGGATTGGAATGTTGTACTGTTGTTGTTGAATGTTGTAGCTACAAGAAAAGCTTTAATCAGGATTTTTAAGCATTCTTTGTCTATTCAGAAATATAGTAATGTTTCATGAGCATGAATGAAAAAAATCATAAACTTGACCATCTAGTGCTCTGATATGGGACTGTAAAGGTTTAGTGTTAATTTCACTTACTGCATTGAGCTCAGTAACTTTAGTCAACAGTGGTGGCCCATCCGGCTGCTACAAGACTCTCATGTAAATTGTGATACTAATGTTAGTAAGCTAACACCTCATGCCAACTTGCTAATACAGTTTGCTAATGGTTTAGAAATGCTGCCTAACTTATCTATAAGCCAAACGTTAATACTTACTTGCTTGTGATAGAAAGCTGCAGCTACTTTTTAATCAGTTTGCTTTTTTTTACAAAGTCACCATTAGCTTTAATTCATCTATTGCTATGTTTTGGTGGGTAAGTCCTGCATGCTTTGCAGAAAAGGCAAGTCATGGTATTCACCTCATCAACATTGAGTCAGTCCTTTCTCTGTTTTTCAATTGAAAAAGATATTGCTTTCTATACCTACCAGTTTGCTGGCATTAGTGACAGCACAGGATTGCTTTGTTCTCTCCAGTAACATTAGCAGCCTTTTTTTAAGAGGTACCAGTCAACCACAACTTCCACCTTAACTACAGGTGCAGGATTCAGTGTTGCAATCAGGTCAATGGAAACAGGTCAATGAAAACACACCACAATGTGTAAGAGAGAGATCGGGATAGCGAGCACACTATCTCATACTTAGTCACTTCTGAAATCCACTTTTTTTCGCAGTGCAGGAGCAGGACTATTTTGCCCTGGCTGTGGGTATTGTAACAATAGTATGTGGTTACACAGTGTTATGTACATATTAGTGTAAACAACAGTTCCGTTTTTTTTGTGTTGTGTGTGCTCTCACTTTAGAATTGTGTTGATTTATTACATTATTATTATTTTTTGTAACTGCTCATCCTTGTATCCACAGTGTTCCTTATGGCTCCCATCCTGGGCTCCAGGCCCATATCATCCAGGATGTCACCCCTGAAGCAGAGTTCAGCAAACACAGTCAGTCTTTCAGCAGAGACCCAGACCTGGGTCATCAGGACCTGGCTGCGGAGCCTCAGCTCAAACTGGGACTTTCCAAGCAGCTTAGTGGAGCACTGCGGAGGGTCGAGTCTGTTCGAGGCTCCAGGAAGTCAGCTTCTGCTGAAGATCTACTCGAGAGATTTGAGGAAAAAGAAAAGACTTCTCAACACTCCCGCTCTCGGTCCTCCCCAACAGCGGAGAGACTGAACCAGGTAATACAGTGCTCACCAGAAATTCACATTTAAGTTCTGTCTCAGAGTATTATGAGTCACAACACAGTGTGCGAAGGACAAATTTCTTATATAGTCAGCTTTGTATTCTTTTTTTTTATTTTTGTTTTTTGCAATCTGACATGGCCCCAAACTGTCATATGTCAACAGTTTGGTTCAGTTGACTAGAAATCAGACAGTCTTACTATTTATTAGACAACATTTTGCCATTAATGGACGTTTGGCCCTGAGTCACACAGGAAATACCCAGAATCCTCAAAGTTTCCTGTGAGGTGCCAGAGAGCCGGAGACGGTGGCTGGGCGCTGTCCGATGTGCATGATGGCAAAGATAACACACACACGTATGCATTCATGATATACACAGCTACAGAATGCAGTAAAGGAAGAAGTTGTCTTATCTTTTCAGTGATCAGAGCCATCTGTATCACATTAACATGACCAGGGTTCTATCAGACAAACAGACACTCTGTCCTCTGACTTTAAACAATATATTTCACTGCAGGGTGGTGGCACTCATGCTAATGAATTGTTGAATTTTTTTTTATTTAAGCAGGTGAGAAGAGATAATGCACTGTCAAAGACAAGTTTCAAACTGCATAAAAACACAAAGAATTGTTGTCTTTTAATACACTGAACTGATGAAATCACTGTATGTACTCTGTAATGGTGTGGGACAGTGTGAGTTTCTTTTTTAAATGTAAATCAAAAAACTGTGTTTCAGTTGCTTTCAGAGAGACAGTGTTTAAGTTTGCAGTGGAGAGCCTTAACTCAGTTTAGTGGAGAAGCAGGAAACCTCAAGCCTGTTTTGTGCACATTTTATCATATGATTAGACTTTGTTTTACATACTTACGGTTATTCATGGGATAAAATAAGTTCACAGTTTTGACTCAGAAAATCTCAGCTGACAGAGTCAGTGCTGTGAGCTCTGAAAAAAAGAAAATGTCTCTGTAGCTGCTTTTGTACAGTTCTTATCTGTGGAAACTGTAATTGCTGTGTATAATCACTGTAAGAGATACAGTTCTGAGGAATTGTGTAAAATAAGATCAACTTGTTCCTGGGAGCAGAAGGTAAATATGGGATATGAAGCATCCCTTACTGTGCAATTTAACAATATAAGATTATATTGTTACTGTTAAAAAATTACAATCTAAAATATAATGTTAAGGAAGTTTTTCCTTACCACTGTCACCAAGTGCTTGCCCATGTGGGAATTGTCCTCATTTGTTGGGTCTTCATAAATTGAATTATAGAGTGCAGTCCCAGTGTCTTGAGAGACAACTTTTGTTGTGATTTAGCACTATAAAAATAAAATCTGAACTGCCTAGACTAGTAATAAACAAAGTCGGGGCCTCCAGTGGCCAAGTGGGTTAGACACTTTCACCTTTTTAACATAGAATCCTGAAGGCTCAGTGTGCCACGCCAAGAAATACTTTGTGACCTCCCACAAAAAACATATGCAAAAACTTTTAATTGTACAAATGAAACACCTCAGTTAAGCTTTACCACGATACTTATACTATCAGATATCCTAAAGATGAGTTAATATAGGAGAAAAAGACGGAGACATAAGAAATAATTCTGTTGATTTGTGGTTCATGTGCACTAAGAGACTCGCATAATAATTATCACAACTTTTATCTTAGCATTAATGCTGTTACATTTATTTATTATTCAAAGTTCTACAACAGAAAAGTAAGGTTTCCCATGTTGAGTCAAATAGTTGTATGGTGTGGTGGTGAGGTCAGACTGAAGTAGAAATAATCTATCTTGACTTTATAATATATAAGACAAAGTAAAACCTTCCAGGATTCCACATGGGGGATTTAAAAAGATGGACAAAAAATTAATTTAAATAATATAAATGAGACGAGCATATGAGTCTGTAAGGAGAGGACAGACAAAATTTTGTGGAATTATTTTCCTAAAAAAAGCTTTAAAAATTCAACTTTGTCCATGTTTTTCAGGACTTCCCTCCATCAGGTGAAATCAGGATGTTTGGTGTCTTCATCTCTGAACCTGGGCGTTGCTCTGTGGCTGAGGATAGGTATGTCACATCTGCTTACAGACTATGTGATCATGTGACCAAACAGCTAATGTCTTCAAATCCCAGACCATGTTTTTCCTCTTCAGTTCTCACACTCTGTCTTCTTCCCTGTCATCTCATTCATCATGTCTCTAAGTTAAGTTCAAGACACTTAAAAGCTGGACTTGAGAGTAACATGAGTTGCGTATTAAGCTTGCATCGTTTTTTCTCAGATTTTTTTTTTGTGTGAATATTCACTAATGTTCTATTAAAAAATGAGACAGTGCTCAGTTGGATTTGTTGGAGCAAACTGTCAGCCTGCTATTTGTTTCCTTCTGGAGAACTGAGGAATCATGGGAATTCAGATTGTTGCTGCGCCAGTATTTTAGCTCTCTTCCATAATAGGCTGTTAACATTCAGCCAGTGTGTGTATGTGTGTGTGGGGGGCTTTAGGCTTTTTGCTATTTTAATACCAATGTGGCCTTATGAGTCTATGTACCCTACTGCTGGCAATACCACAGAGAGAGAGATGGAAGGGAGAGAGAGAGGGAGAGAAAGGGAGGAAACTGGAGGTAAGGAATGATGAGACGAAATAAGAGGGGAGATGGAAATAAGATATAGAAGTTTTAGAAATAGAAATAGAAAAGAAAGAGAAGAGGAGAGTTATAGAGAAGAAGGACAGGGTAAAGAGAAGAAGATGTACAGAGAAGGTGGAGAATGGGAAAATGAAGAGTGAAATGAGAGAGAGGAGGATGGAGAAGGGTCATGATAAGTGGAGGGGAAGGAGAGAGCATGAGAGAAGTAAAGAGAGGAAGAAAAGAAGAGGTGAAAAGAGGAACAATTGTGGGGATGCTGAGGAGAGAAGGGACAGGTGAGATGGAAAGAGGGTGGTGGAGGTGGAGTATGGCTGGATGTGAAAGGGAAAATGTGAAGGATGAAGAAAAAGAGAGAAGGCAAAGATGTAAAAACTGAGAGAAAGAAAATGCAGAGGTGAAAGGAGGAAGTTGAGGGGAGGGAAGAGATGAGGATAGAGGAGAAAAAAAAAACAAGGGATGAAACATGAAGATGAAAGGAAGTAAGAGAATGAAAGAAGCCGAATCATCTTGACTTCCCTCTTCTTTCCTCTTTTTTCACAGTGTTCAGTTCAACCCAGTTTGAGTTTCACAGCTTTTAAGAAACAACCTTAGTTTTTTGTTTGTTTTTCTTTATTACAAATTGGCTTCTTAAGTTTTGTTCTTCAAAATAGTCTGAAAATAAATACCAGGCAGTTTTACAGCAGACTTTGTGAAAGCTTCTTGGGAGGAAGAAGGGAGTTTTCCTTGGTATGAGGGGAAGAGAAGAAGGGAAGAGGAGACCTGGCAGCTAAAGACAGATTAGAGGTGACTGAGAGGTGAGGAGGAGAGGGGGAGGAAGGTAAGAGAGGAGGCGAAGGAGTAAAAGACTCAAATAACAGGAAAGAAAGGAGAATGAATAAGGATGGAAGAGAAAGAAGTTCAGGAGAGGTCAATGGGTGGAGCAGTGAAGGAGAGAAGTTTAAGGAGGGAGGAACTGAGGAATTTAAGGAAGCCTAGCAAACTTGCTGGCACGGAGGCAGAAAAATAAACAAAATACCAACTCCAGTCCTCAGGGATTTATTAACTTCAAACTTTTAAATATGTTTGCTCTCAAAATGTAAAGGTCAGAGATCACTTTAGGAATTCTGTGTGTGTGTTTACACATATCTGTCTGGTGTGTGTTAAGTAAGATTAAAAATATGAAGATTTTTTAAGATAAAATATATCATTTTATTAATAGTTGCAAGAAAACTCAAAAGGTTAATGATAATTATAATAGAAAACATATTGAAAGGCCCATTATAAAGTGTTTTAATATGTTAATTTCAAATCACATATACTGAGTATTAATATTCTAAGTTTTAAAATTTGTTTATCAAGGTTTTGAAGCGATTATCTCTCATCCAGACAGTCTTGAGTCTAGGTTGTGTCCCCTTACACACCAAAGTGTTGACTACAGCCATAAGTTGGACAGAACAAACTCCTTATGATTCAGTCTTTCCTAGAGGCTTTGTCTGCCCTGACGGTGTCCGGAGGAAAGGGCCGATCCTCTGGGGGTCAGGAATGAGACCAGGACATGTCACAGAACTCAGACTATTAGAACATAAAGTAAACTGTGGGTAATGTGATACTACCATCTGAACACTATCAGTAGAACCACAGTAATTGAGGAGTTGTATTGTAATTTGTGTTAAAATTTCTTTTTGACACAGTTGCGAATTAAACTGAAATAATCTGATTATACACCTGTTTAAATGGTCCTTTTTTGTACTCTCAGCCCTGCAGACACCCAGGCATCAGGGGGCCTCATCTCTTCTCAAAACTCCCAGAAAATCCCAAATACCACCCAGCCTGCAGGACCGTCAAAAGGTTAGTAAAAGATCTAAACATACAAGGGTGGCGCAAGGGTCATCAGTAGTTTCAGAAAGGTGCAGTTGTCATTTACCCGCTGCTCTGTGCTCCCACCGGTGTGTTGGTCTTGAAATGAGGCGTGGTCTGATGGAGCACTGCAGCATATAGCGTCTGTGCCATAGACAAACAAAAAGCTGCTCCACAGTGATGGTGCAGGGTTTTTCCTGCTATTTGAAGGCTCATTATTCAGATAGTAAGATGCACCAACATAAAGGTCCACAATGCACATACACTCTGTATTTGAACACACATGAACGAGGAAAACCACTCACTTCTACCACTAATGTTACTGAACTCCACCTTTGAAAAAGTAACAGTCCAGGTCCTGGAGCACCCGGCTTTTAAGGGGAATGGCATATGGCACTCTGATTGGTTTAATTGATGTCGTGCCCATAACACACCTATGACTAAATAAGTATGTAAATACAACTTTTACGAGCTGTTTGCCTTACTTCGCACCCAGATTATCCACCATTAAACTAGCAAGATGAAGTTTCACATGCCTTGAACACATGTGCACCTATATTTTTTTTTCTTTCATATTTGAATCTTGGTCACATGACAATATTGTCTTTCTCCACCTGAATTCTCCCCGTGACCCTCCAATCTATTCTGATCCTAGATGCCAGCTCCTCCCATACTCCCGTCACTCGAAGGGAGCGACAGAGGAACAGCGAGAGGCAGCGAGCCAGCAGCACATCCACCTTGGCAGCATCTGTTGGCCTGCCCTGCCCCTTTTCCCCGTCTGGGACTCAGGATGGAGGCAGCACTGAGTGGCATGCTAGCGAGAGGCTGAGCCAGGCTAACTTGGATGCCATTACTTTCCCAGGCATCCCACACACCAGCAAAGGAGATGGTGATAACACTACTGGCTACAATGAAACGCTTGTGGCAGACAGACAGACAAGACACAGTTTGAGTGATGCCCGCATATTAGAAGACTCTGCAAGGGACATGTATAGAGGGAGAGCTTTCAGTTTGGAGATGAGAGAAGAGCATCCAGGAGAAAATGCCAAGGGAGTCTCACCAGAGACACCAACACCCCTGCCCCTTTCCCAGCATGCAGCCCTGCCAAACAGAGGGGACAGCAAGAGCACTACACCATCTCCTCCTCCATCCCATCCATCCGTCCACCAGCACCTGTCCTCACTGCGAATCTCTGAGTCCAGCCTCTTAAGCTCCACTGACCAGCAGCAACCACCAGAAACAGGCCTATCACAGGATGACTTCGATGAGGTCTTCCTCCAAAATCCTGCCCCACCGTCACCACCTCCACCAATCAAAGAGACAAGCATCATTGAGGACTTTCCACCTCCTCCTTCTCCCATTGACTTGGAGCAGGAAGCTGAAGAACCAACTGTGGAAAGGTTTGTTGAACAACATATTCATATTTAAATTAAAACATCATTATTGTGAATCTTAAACAACTCTATCATTCCTACCAGGAAATCATCCCTCCACTCCCCTCCAAAGTCCCCTTCTCCCTCCGTCTTTTCTCCACCTGTGTCCAGCATCATTCCTTCCCCGAAGCCACAGCCCATTACCTCCAACACCATGTCCACCACATCTGAGGAGAGCCTAAGTCTGGAATATCAGGCCCTGCCCAAGAGAGAGAAGACTCCTGAGGAGCTGCAAGTAGAGGTGCTGGCCAGGCAGCTGGTGGGTTCCTGGAGTCAGAAGTTACCTTTCATCAATGTTGCCCTTTTAGTTCTGACCTTTGTTCACAATGTTCTGCTCTCCCTTGGTCAGTGTTCTTTTGAAATTCTGACTTAGCCCTTACTATTGTACCCCGTTTTCTAACTCTTATCATTGTCATAATGTGTAGTTAGACTGATAGGTTTTGAAGTATGTAAAAAATAGTCTGATATTAGTAATACCTTGCTTAACGTTGTTTTTCTACATAAAAAGCAAAGAGGATCTCAGAAATATATATTTTTGAGTGGAGGGAGACTTTGTCAAACTCTCTGCATAATCACTTAAAGAATTAACCTGAACGTGCATGTAAAATCTGGTTCTGACTCTGCCTTGGATCAGCAATACTCTCTTTGTCCTTGTCATCTTACCACGATGTTGTAACTACTACTACTACTACTACAATTATGCTACCTTTGTCATCTTACATTCTTACATAGCTTCCTTTTTTGTTGTACCTTATTCTGACTCTGTCCACGGTGAGCCAAGTTTGGATTTTCCCTTTGTTGTAGTGCCAAGTTTAGACTGTCTTTTTTCAATGTGCCTGGTTCTATCTTTAATTTTTTCATTGTACTCTACTCTAATTTACCATCTCTGCCAGGTTCACATTTATGGTTGTAGCCCTCTGTCGTTGAACATGCATTGATTTTTACCTTTTCATTGTCTACAGGTGTCGCAGGACAGCACTCTGGCACCCCTTTTGGACACATGGGGAAGTAAATCCACTGTAGAGCTTATGGAGCAGATCTTTCCTAATAGATTGGCTGGTAAATTACTGTGGCAGAGCAGGGACAGTGGCCAACTGGATGACAGGTAGTTCTGACTTTGTTTATTTTGCTTTAAATATTCACATTCACACTGAGACAACGTGATTTCGTCTCAACAAAAAACTTCTCTTGTTTTTAAGGAACTTTTTTAAAATAAAACAACAACAACAACAACAACATTAATAATAATAATAATAATAATAATAATAATAATCCAATCATGGTCTTAAATAGCCTTTTCATTAGGCTATCTCTGCACCCCTGGTTTGCCCGAGCATAACCACCTCTGGAATGCACT
>JAQMCX010000025.1:2458029-2486093 GCA_029814765.1 Acanthurus leucopareius
ATCCTATTGAACAAATTTGGGATTTAGTAGATTCAAAGATTGATCGCACAAAAGTTTCATCTAAAGCAAGTCTGTGGAAACAGCTAGAAACTATTTGGAACTCAGTAACAACAGAGACTGTTGAAAGTACATAAAAACAATGCCAGCAAGAATGCAAGCTGTTATCAAGGCCAAAGGAGGCCATACAAAATATTTAGTTTTTTGGTTATTATGAAAAAGGACCATTTAGTCGTTTCAGTTGTTATTTGCCAAATAAATAACAATAACGTTTTTAGTTTTAAACAAGTTTTTGAAAGATTTCTAAAATATTCATGTTTTCTCGTTTTTATGACAGGTGGTCTAATACATTTGTTAAGCACTGTATGTTCAGGTTGTGTCCATGTAAATTAGACACCTCAAAATATCAGGAAATATTACCAAGGACTTCCTCAGTGGCAGCTCCAGCTCTGCAGTCACCAACAGCATGAGACCTCCTCAGCTGACCGCAGGTGTTAAATAAAACTGACTATAATTCTGGTGTAGACAGGCTATACAGCAGCCTGATATTAATAGGATGAAAAAAAAACTACTTTTAAAATTCAGGACTCTGGAATTGTCCTTCAACATGACCAATGGTGCTTTCAGGAACCTCAAACATGCAGATGTTCCTCTGTATGTCTGATGACAAGGCGAAGTGAACAGGTGTGTTAACTCCCAAAGACAAAATACTGCCATCCTTAAATATCATTTAGTTATTTTGTCAAACCCTTCGGAGAATTTTTAACATGCTCAGCTTGTGCACATGAAAGTCTACTCACAAGAATAAACCAACAACAAATTGGAGGGACCTTGATTTTATTTTACTGATATGAAAAGAACCTAAACTCTGAGCTGATCAGAAACAGTACATCTGTTACTGCTTTGAGAAAACTGTCATACGATACTGTAACACTACTACTGTCACTACTGTGTGTATGTCTGGAGCTTAGCACTTTTTAGCGGTCTGACTACTGTTTGCAACAGAATCTACACTGTATGATAAACTTTGTTCTACTTGTGCCTCTTTAAAAGTTAATGCAGTGAAACATTTGATGTCAAAAAATGAAAACGTTCAGATTCCAAAGATTTTTCACAGGATGAAATGTCTGTAGATATTAATCTGTTTTAATTTGGTCCAAAAAAATGTATGTTCTTCCCTTTTTTTCAGTTTCAGCATTTGTTAAGTGCACAGCTGCAACAGTTACCTAAGCTTTAGAAGTCATCTTTTATTTTACCTTATATCAGATATTAAGTCCACAAGATGTCAAGAATGAAAAAAACTCCACAATTTACCAGACCAAAAGATGTTTAATTTATTACAATTTGAAACACAGAAATATTTTTTTTAATTGAAAAGTAGTGTAAATAATCATTTATTGAAATTGCTGATTAATGTCCTGTCAATCACCTTATTAATTAAACTGACAGGTTATTTCGTTACAAATAAATGCCTTGTTCAATTCAAGATGCGGATCAAGTTTTCTCGCCTCTAGCAGACTTGAAGTTTCCTAGAAATAAATTTTCTCCCACTCTGAATCTTACCAAACATCAAGGATTAATTTCTATTTTTATTGGCCCTAGTTTTGGATAATTGTGAAACAAAACAAAGTTTAGTTTGCAGCTGTCAGAGAAATGAAGGCTGCACATTTAAACACTGAGAGAATTCAACATTCTTTTTCTGAAACTGCATATAACATCTGTTTCAGCTAAGTCACAAGAAGCTGAATTTTATTCTTAACTGTATTATTGAAGTTCTGTCAGGAGCTTTTCCACAGTAATCGTAAAAGCACTTTGTCATCCTGTCTGACATTCTTTCAGTTTCTTATTCTAGATGTAGATGGAGATGATGCACATGTGATCACTGAACAAGTTCACTTTATTTCTTAACAAAAAACATGATTCCTGAGGAAACGTGATGTGACAAAGGCAGATTTTAAGGAGCAATAAAAATAAATACATAAACAAATAAGGACTTTCTGTCATATATTTGGACCAATTACAAATAACCCTGGTATTTTTCTTTAGATGCGAAAAGTTAATATTAGCAAAAAAATAAAAAATCATAACACAACTAAAAAGTATTTGTTTAAGCTGAATCAGAAATGTTAATGTATATATATATTTTTTTAGACGAGGTTATATACATATAAAAAGGAAACCAGGTGCAACACTTAACAGTCAGGAAAGTACCAACATTACAATAATAAAGTAACAAGTTAAAAATGATTGTAAACTGTTGCATCACAACCCTTTCTCCTCCTCTGTTTAGTCATAATCATCAATATGACTTCTCATTGTCACAGAATGATTTTTTGTGAAATCAGATTTTAATAGTTTTTTTTACAAACACACTTTCCCACTCTAGAGCATATTTCCATCAGAAAGGATCAGTTTATAATTAAGCCACATTTCCAAAAATATTCAAGCTCCAGTCCAAGCATTGATTTCAACCCTCAAAATTTATCTCTGTTTATTAAAATGAAATTCTTCTTCTGTAAAACAAATCCCCTCATGCATTATAATGGCTTAGTTGAAACTCAGCACCTTTGCCTTCATGTAGCATACACAATCTACAGAGTCTCCACCTCCATCTCCATCCACTCCTCCTCCACTTGCCTTCAGCCTTGCTCATCAAACACACAAACCTCATTAGCAGCTTTACTATCTGTCAAACTGCTGTAATTTTCCTTGTCAACAACCCAAAGCCATATAAACTGTCCTCCCAGTGTTTGAGGTTAGCTATCTAGCACAGTGCAGCTTTGTTTTGATACAGCTGACAGATAAAACACAAGAAAAATAAACTTAAAGGCTTCACACGTTGGTTCGTACTCACTGTGTCCCCAGGATAAAAGGATGAAATGCTGTCAGGTTTCAGGATAAGTTTTTGTGATAAAACCATGCTCCATGAAGTGGCTACTACAGGCTACAGTTTAGTTAGGATTTTCTATTTTTTGTCAAATAAGTAGTGGAACTCAGCTTGCAAAAATACAGTTATTACACCTTGCTCCCCCTCAAACTCTCATATCACTTTAGCTCCAACCCACAGGTTAACAGGATTAGTTCCCTATGTATTTGATGCATGAAAAACTGGTTGCCTGAGTCTGTGTTTGTGAGACTGTCATTGATACACTGTCATTGATACACTGCAACCAAGGTAGAAATGCTCTTTATTGCTTATTTTGCTCATGATATGTCTTGTATCATATTAAAAAAACACCACCATTTGGCTTCCCTTCAGTTCAGTCAATCTGGGGATTCCAAATGGCGCTGAGAGCATCAGTCAGACAGAATCAGTATTTATTGTTTAAATAACAGCACCAGCACTGTGTGGATAGATGTTTTAACCTGTTGTTCTGAGCTGTTTCATTACACACCCACAAAATATCTTTCAATTTTCCTAGTTTTTAGAGCACCTTTTTCATATTTTCACTTTGTCATATTCTCCAAACATTACACAGCACACAATCTGCCTTATGTCCTCATCAATAACTCAGATCTACTGTTGATTATTGCTTGTTTAGTCTTATTTGCAGAGGCACAACAGAATGTCTTAGACATTTTTGGGCTCATGGTCAAATGAAATCCAGTGTTTGTTTTGTGAAAGAAGAACGACTAAACAACAGCCGTTGTTTTTGCAAAATAAATGCATTTTGTAAATGAGTTTGTGTCCTCTTCAAGTTGTCCTGCACACACACACACACACACACACACACACACACACACACACACACACACTGTATATTCTGATGACAGACTTCTGCATGTTGTGTGCCCCCATGCAAGCAGGCCTCCATATGAATGATATCTGTCTGCTATATATGTAAAAAAGCAGATTTTTGGCAACAAGTTCAGCATTTGAAAAGAAATAGTGCTAATATGCCACTGTTGTGTGTCTTGGTCTCCTTAAGTGGCCTAAATGTTGAAATGTTGCATTCGGTGATATTTAGGATATTTGTAACTGTAACTGTTATAGAGGTTATTGACAATGATGCTCTGCTGTAAATGTCTTTGCAAAGAAATCAGAAGGTTCTGAACCCACAGCGTGTCTAATGAACTTTTTTAGTATCTTGTAGTTCACAGTTTTAGTTTAATAGTACATGTATGGCTCACTTTCAGTGCTCTCATCTACACCACTCAGCAGTGAAATCAGGTTGGACTTTAGGTTGGACTTATTCTTAAAAATCTAAAGCAAAAATCTTTGTACTGTAAAACATTTCAAAAGATGAGACACCTCTGACCTCAAACCTCAGTTTTTAACTTCTATTTTAATTTGCATTGCTCATTTAAGATGATTGTTAACTTAATTTGAATATAGGCATTGCTGAAGAGATTAAACAGAGAAAACTGAAATCAGAAAGTGGTTAAGGCTGAATCCGGCAGGTCGTTCTAAAGAAGAACAAGAAGGAGGAAGAGAAATCAAAACAAGAAGTCCATCACTTTAACTGTCTGGACCAAAATGATCATTTAAATTTAAAACCAGGCGTCGTAATTAATATTTGCCATGCATAAGGTCAATCGATTTTCGTCATTTTTTAAAACTGTATAACTTTTTGTGCTGCTTAAATTTTACAACATATGAAACTTTTTTCGACTTTTTAATAACTTTGCTACCATAAAACTCTTATTTTTTTCTGTTTTTATAGGCCATTTATTTATGAACTGCATCAGAGAAACATGCAAACGCTTTTGGGGGCAGTAAAAATAGATATAAGAATAAAAACATTTGATTTTGTTAATTAGACGTGTTAATATTATAATAATCGGAAAACTTGTTCATTACAATGTACCGTTTGTTTGTGTATCATCAAATAGTAGCAATAAAAATGTACTTTATTTTCTGACGCATCCGGTTACCTGCAGGAATGCAGCAGTTGAGGCGGGGCTTAAATACCTGAGGTGGGCGGGACTTTTTTCCAGTCTGACAGAAACTATTCCCCGACCTTTGAGACGAGCAGGGAGAGGGAGCTCGAAAGTAGATAAAATTCAAGAGAGAACAGGATGGCTACAGATTTCACTCAAGACACGGTGTTGCATTTCCTCCAGATCAGCGGGGGCTCGGTGAAAAACGCGGACCTGCTGCTGCACTTCACGAACTTCATTCGAGACCATCCGGACCGGGACAAGAACCGGGAGCTCTTCAAAAAGTATGTCAACTCTGTGGCCACCGTCAAACAGATCGACGGCGTTTCTCACGTCGTTCTCCGGAGGAAATTCAAAGGATATGTCCCCGGAAGCGGTGAAGGGGGCTCCCCCGGGCAACTGCGACTCCACGCCGAGAAAAATACTGAGCCCCCCACGGGAAACACCAAACTGAGCCCGTCAGGGAGAGCAGAGAAGCCTCGCCAGAAACCTCAGGTGAGAGACGTGACAACACCCGCCCCACCGGGTGTCACCACCAGGAAAACAATCCTACCTGCGGCTGGGTTTCTACCGAACAACAATAACAACAGCGTGGATACCAATTTAAACCTGAAACAGAAACAGCAACAGGTATTAAGGACAGTCGAAGTTTCTGGTACAACAGCTGCTAAGGTGGAGAGTCGAATCACTGAAAAAACAGAGGTGAAGACCCCCAGTCTGTCAGAACCTCCTGTCCATCATCAGCACATTGAAGTGGGTCAGCACAGGGTAGGTCCTGGCCAACCTGTGGTCTCTGCAGTCAGACGTCGTGAAGAAAACAGACAGCAGGTTCCAGCCCCAGAACCAATGAAAGAGAGGCAGCCTGAAAGAGGTCTTCATGAGAAGCCTCCTCCTCATGACATCCCTGGTGTTTCCCAGGTCGCCCCACGCCGCTTCAGATACAGACCAAGTTACAAATCTGCTGTCTCTTGTGATGAAGATGATGAGGAAGAGGAAGAAGAGGAGGTCCCGATGAGGAGAAGTCCAGGAGGAGGAGTATGGCCCATAAGTGCTCCTCTTGGAGACAAGGGAAGGGCTGTCTCCGTCTCCTCACCATGCACCGTAGACCCTCCTGCATCTCCCATTGTAGTCTCCTCCTCCTCTTTATCAGATAGAAAGCCCCCCAAGATTTACATCCAGGATGCAAAAAGGGAAACAGTGCACCATGGTGTCCCAGGCTGGAGCCCGGAGTCAGGGATGGGACAGAGAGGTGAGTGGGTGGGGCGAGGACAGGAGCCTGGGTCTGTTTCAGAGGAGTCCACATCTAGCAGACGCAGCCTGCCTGTAGAGGCGGAGCGCCCTATGCTGTCTCTGGACCGAGCTGAAGAGCCGGTGCCTCACTATGGTATGAACACAGACCACAGATACCCACAGACTGCCGGTGTCCAGGTGGAGCCGAGGCCGGGACACAGCCAAAGAGCGTGGCTGTCGTCCAGCCATAGTAACATCCTCTTCCCTCCATCTGACGTAGGCCTCTCCATCAGTGACTGGCCACAGTCAGGCTCCACCAGAGGACTGGGGAGAAGCTACCAGGATCTACTTTTGAGAGCAGGTGCAGCATTCTCTTTATTTTCTTATTATCAATAAGTCTCACTAAGAATACTGCACAGGGTGACATGGTTCTTCATTACCATGTACATACTCTATGATTTTTGTGAACTTAAATCCTCATCCCCATCCTGCTGTCCCAAACACTCCACAAGACCACCAAATGAGCATTTATCCACTACTACAAATAGTCAGCAAATGAGCCATTTCCTTCTGTCTGTCTAACATCTGATAAAAAACAGCAGTGCCCTGCTGTTGAAGCCAGTTGCCTCAAATATCAAAATGTTGATAAAACACAAGAAGTGATACAAGAACTTTGTCTGAAGAAAATTTTCTATTTTAAACCAAAGTTTCTGATCAAAGACTGGTAAGCAAGATTATGAACCTGAGCAGACTGTCACTATATTTACTACATCTGCTATACTTGGTACAGATGGATTTCCTTCATTTCATTTAGTGCAAAAAAGGTTTGATTATTTAAATAATATTTCAAAAGCCTAAACTGCATCAGAGTCAAATCTTGTTCCCTATTATACGGTGACAGTAATTTTTTTTTAAAAATGCTTAAAGCTGTAAACTCACAAACTTTGTTATATCATATATATCTCAGAACAAGCAAGAACCTTTTATTTCTGTTTTCATTACATTGCCTTCTGTAGTTTTGGAAATAATTAATTACATATTTATTATCTGGAGTTTGCTTCATAAGTCGGATAGTAATAAATAAGTGTTTGTATCTTTTTCAGTCAGCATTACAGTTCTTTGAACTTTAGGTTATCATTGAGGATTTGTGAGATTTTGTGTTTTTATTTTTTGGTTCTTCAGCATTTTCCCAGATGAGAACAGCAAATGGATACACTTAAACACAAACTAATTTTGATTTGTGGCTGCAGAGAGCAGAAAACAGACTTAAATATTAAAAGTTGTCTCTTATACATTCTTTGTCAACAGGTAAGACTAAAAGTGGAACAGAAATCCAGGGGTGCCAAGAGAACATATTTGAATCTGGGATGCATCATGCCGACAGAAAAGTCACACCAGCTTGGCATCACTCTACAGGCCATCTCCTTGACGACCAGGAGTCTATGGCTTGTGGGTTCCCATTCCACCTCTCCACAGGTCAGAGCTGAAGCTTGTTGGACTTAGTAACTAAGAACACGATGAGTTTTTATGACAAACTTTGATGCGGTGAAGGAGCTGTCAGTCATCAGCTGTTTCTAAAAGGTCACATCTCTGTTCTCATAAAGGTTTCCGTTTACTGAAGATTTGAAGAGATTTTTCTGCATGACTAAACTTGGCTGCAGAGTCAAAGTTACTCTGATAACTTATTAATAAAATATTAAAATAATTTTTTAAAAACACTTAATGCTTTCTGATTGTAGCTCCAGTGTGAGGATTGGCTGCTTTTCTCTCTTTCATTTTTGGAAAAACTCTGTGGGTTTGGGTTTGGACTGTTGGCCACACAAAACAAAATATTTAAAGACAACAACTTACTGCCCACATCTTTCATAAGCTAATGAAATAAGTCTGGTGTGTGTATTGACAGCTGTTCTTCTCGGCCGGAGGAAAAAAGGACCCATAAGCTTTGTAGGTGTTGAAGCATTAGTAACATCATCTTAATACATAGCTATCAAGATCCATAAAAACTAGTGACAGAAATATGAATATAAATATGAAAAACCATCAGATGAATAGCTGTGTCAGATTATAATTACCTTTAACCAATGTTTCTTGTTTCAATGTGTAATACGTTAAGCTAACCGGCTCTAGCAACAGTTTCTGTGTTAACTAATGATCACCTTGGTTGGATGGCATCACTTCTTACAGATTTGTCTACAAATAACTCCTCCATACAGAGAAATCAGCTAAGATGAGCAAATACGGAAATGACAATTTAGTCTGATAACCTATATGAATCCAAAACATAACATGCAAACATAAATAGCAGTGTTAAACATGCTAATTCTGGTGTCACCATTACATTTTATAGTAATATCTGTAAATACAGCAGACACATAGCATTAGCATGTAAGAATGTATGCAAACATTCTTCTTACTAAATGTGTGATGAGTAAATAAGCTTTCTTAAAATTGTAACCTACTGAAACATAACATGTCTGTTACATGTTAGAATAGTCTTTGATGATATTATTGTCACAACATGGCTGTTAGATCTTATAAAGTAGCTTTAACTTCTGTTTTTATATGTAGCAGTATAGGCCTTCAAGCATTTACTAGAGTTGATAGAGTTAACATTAAGTGAATGTTAGATCATGTGACATCTTCTGATGATCTTGGCCTGTGACAGATTGTGATATGTTATCTCCTTTGTTTAAAAGAGGTGATATGTTGCAGGTGTTCACCTTGCAAACAGGACTTTTGACATGTTTGAACAGAACTGGCAGTTACTGTTAAACTGTATTGAAAAACAGAGGTGTCAAAATGTGCTATGGAGGTCACTTCATATTTTAAAAATATAGTAAACACCTCCAACTTTGCAGGTTTTGGTCAAAATGGTGAAACTTGTGGTTGCAGTTTGCTTACTAATAGTTTTTTTCCAGAATTTCTATTGCCAACATGCTTACAGGTTAAGATTATAAGGCCACGTGTTGGTTTGTCACATCCTTGACAGTGTTTCAGAATTCATTTGAACATTAATGCTGAAAAAACAGTACTCGTGTGGAAAGATTTTTTTTCTAAAGAATATAAGTAAAGCCCTATTTTGAAAATACCCATGAATGTGTGAACTATGCCTATGACGGTTAACTTTTGCTCCACCTTTTATTGCTGCCATTCAGTTGCAACCATTTTTTTCCTGACACACCCCACTACTTTAAAGCACACCTTTTATTCCCCCACCTCAACAGGTAATCTCTATGACGACCACGAGGAGGCAGGGTCAAGTGATGGCTCCACCTCCTCACCACAGCTGCGGCAGCGCCCAGTGGTTGCCAGGCAGCTCAGCCGCCAGCTGAGGAGCAGGATGTGTCACAGCATGGGAGCCGACCTCGACCAGCTCCTTCAGGAGGAGACAGGGGGAGGAGGAGGTGGCAATGAGGCGGCCCGTCTGAACCGCCTCCACATGATCTCCTCCTCGCTCAGCCTTCGTTATAACCTGTCATCCTCCTCACTGTCATCTTGTTCCACGCCGCCTCGCTGCCACAGCCTCAACGAGCTAATCGAAGGGGTGGAGAGGAAAGGAGGAAGGAGGAGTCTTCCCACTGCCTCCCCCTCCTCTACTGCTCATCCTGAAGGTGCCGGGAGGCAGGTGAGACTTTATAAAAGTGCATTTTTTTTCAAGTGCCCTTGTGCTTATAAACACATTACACATAACGCATATGGTTCTCGTGCTAATTCCTCAACTTCTGTACCTTCCACAAGATATAGATATAGATAAGGATTTGATATGGTGACCCTTAATTGATTCCCAGGAAGGAGAGTGATGTAACTGATGTTTTTCTGTCAGCAGTCACTGGTTCCTCTGGAGGCCAGGGAGCACGCCTGGTTGGTGAAGGGAGCAGCAGGTGCCTGGCCTGACATCTACTCCCTGTTCAGAGAGGACTCCTCCCTGCTCAACCAACGAGACTTTATCTCGGGCTTCACTGTGCTGCACTGGATTGCCAAACATGGTGACCATAGAGTCCTCAACACTTTATGGTACGCAGCAACCATTAGCTTTGTCAGGATTATTACCTTTAAATAGAGAGGTTTAGATGACATAGCATTCACTCAAAATTCATTAAATAGATAGTTCGAATTTGGGGGTATTTTCAAGCTATTAGCCTGAGATTCATGCTCTGACCAGAGTGAGAAATCTATCTGTTGGTTGCATTTTTGGTGTGGTGCTGATATTCATGCTCAGTGGAGCATGACCTCTATGTTTTTTTTTGACCTCCTGACATTTCATCCAGCAAACACTGTGTAAAAAGGCATCATGAGAGAGAATTGTATGATGTGTTCTTTTCTTTCTGGATGTGGAGGGCAGGATCAAGATGTTTTTGGCTTCACTTTTGAGGAGATGCATCATGTTGCCTATCTTTTTACAGTAAATGTTTGCACAGGGTGCAGTCAGAGGTTGACCAAATTCTTCCTTTTTTTGTGACCGTAAATGTCAGGACAATCTAGCAGTCTGTCAAGACAATCTGTGTCCTGTGACACATTCTTTCACCAAAGGACCAACATGTTTACATAGCTAAAAGAAGAAATGCCACCTCTCTGAGATAAATTGCTATCCTAAGTTCACTATTTTCTTATTTTCATTGTGCAGCAAAAAAACCCTCTAACTCTGCTCTTCCTGGCTGTGGTTTCAGGTATGGAGTTCAAAAGGCAGGTTTGACCTTTGACATAAACGCTAGATCAACATGCGGTCACACACCTCTCCACATTGCCGCCATCCACGGCCACAAGAACATCATGCGGTTGCTGGTTAACAAGTTCAACGCTGATGTGAGGCTTAGGGACACGTCGGGAAAAAAGCCTTGGCAGTATTTGAGTCACACTATGTCGTCAGATATCTTCCAGCTGCTGGAAGCTCCGTCACGGGCTGCTGGCAAAGGAGCCGGAGGAGTTGAGAGAGTGGACACCAGCTGGAAACCTGAGCAGCATCAACGTCGCCGTCGGCGGCATTATCTCTCCTCGGCTTCCTCGGCTTCCTCGGGAGGAAGGCCGCTGAACATTTCAGGCACGACAAAGGTCAAAAGGTCATCGTCAATCGCTGCATTCCTCAAACATAAATCACTGCATCGGCTTCATGGGCATCTGTCTGACTCCTCTATTTAAAACCTCAACTGATAGATTTTGTTTGGGGATTTCTGACACCTTATAGGTTCACTGTCTGCTGAACTGAACAACTGTTTGCTGAACTTCTGGTTTCACGAACATTAATTGGGTTTAAACCTCATTTGGGACAAAACACTGACCAGCCAAGTGGCTTATGATATACCAGTTATGTTCCACATGTGCAGATATCCCTACTGACATTACTCCATGTGATTTTTACGCCTGTTTCTTTGTACATTTGATCCACTCCAACAAAAAAATTATACATTGTTGCTTTATAATTCTGGTGGGTTTTCGTTCATTATTGATTTATTTACAATTAAATCTAGAACTTAAAGCTACACATTGGCAGGCAAGTCATCAATTGACAAGTGTCATTGTGCATCAACAGGAGCCATGTGGTGAAATCAAATTTCCTGTGGGATTTATGTCAAAAAAACAACATTTGAGATTTCCATTGCAAGTGGTGTTGATCCTCAACCCATATGTAAATAAATACACAACATACAGCTTAACAACGTTAAGATATTTATTCACATTCTGAAAATCTTAGTGTACTAATAATTAATATTTAGTTCTGGCTTGCTCCACTTGCTTGACCATTAGCATAATACCAGCCTTCACTGAGTCCTACATTTGTATATGAGTTACATTGTGTTTATCAGCATAGAGACAAGAAGCAGGAGGTCAGCTGCAGCAGTTAACTGTAACATGCCTCAAACAATCAGCATACGCCTGAAATAAGTCACGTAGCACTAACCACTTTGCAGCGTTGCTGTAAATACGAGAATAAATATAGAAAAAGATGTGCTCATGATCTGCTACTGTAGCCTTTCTGAAACCTGTTTCCTGAACTGAAAATGAACTAAAACCTAACCAACACCTAGGATTACCTTTTAGGAGAAACAGCCATGGGTTTCAAAGAGGTCAATAAAGGTTAAAACTGACTTTTTGAATGCAGTCAGATGTACTCACATTCTCCTGTGTTACTTGTGTCTGCTGTGGATTAACAAATCTTACACACTGTCTAAAGCCCCTTAAACTGTGAGCTTGCAGTCTCTTGAATCAAAACTAATTCACCCTATTTAACCCAAAACCACTGAGCTTAGTCCAAATAGTTGCAACAACTGGGAGCACTGGTTTCTACGCCTACATTTTTGGTTTATTGACATGAATGCCAAACAAAACATTACATCATAAAGACCTTTGGATCTGAGACGGATGACAGCGTAAAGCGAGAGAGGATTTGCAAGCACTTGGCAGAAAGGAGTGGTTTTCAGCGTGACTGTCTGATGTCATTGTTATGAGAGGGGAAAAAGGTGGATGTTTATGAGCCATGGAGCAACGTGAGCACCAGGTTCAGTCCGAGGCTGGGATTTACTCACAGAACAGTCAGCGACAGAAATGATAGGGCAGCTATTTGATACTTGATACACAAATCTAGTCTCTGTTGATTATTCATAGTTTTGAAATCATCCAACAGCTTTTTAGATTAATATTCTTTCTTCCAGCAAGCCTGTAGTCTCTATACAAAAGAAATTGCAGTAAATTTAAAGTTTGGCATATGGAAAACAACTTAACACAAACCATATATAGTGAAAAGGAATTATTTTGCAATGGGCATTACTTTAGTAAAGCTTGACTTTCACTTGCACTGAATCAGATGTTTTCAGGGGAATTGGGTCTTATTTTCATTGACATTTTTACCACTAATGATGTTTTACTGATTATGGAGTCCAGCTAGCCGTCTCCCTGTTTCCAGGTTTGGTGCCAAGCTAAGCTAACCGCCCTGGTTGTAGCTTCATATTTCGTAAAGAGATGTGAAAGGAATGTAGTAATAGGAGATTGAGAATAAGCACATTTCACAACACGTGAAACTATCTTTGAACTTTGTGATTAGAGTTTTATCATTACTGATAGAAATGATAAACAAGCTACAAAAAAATGAGAGCCGAGTTGTGATAAACTGAACTGATCCCTTAATATCTGAAACCATAGCTTACAGTGCTGTATTCATTTTCCCTTTGTTGTCAAATGTTCTTCTATGTTTTTTTTCATAATTATAGTATCACTGCATAGTTTTGTGATGCATTCAATCAGACACTTCACTTTATGCTCGGACATCACATTTCATGAAAGGAAAGCCCAAACTTCCATGATTGTCCAGCTGATATTCATGTTGTGCATTATTTGTCCACTGGCTTCAGCTTCTCAGCATAACTTATTGATGTAACACTTTTTGGCATCTGACCGCCAGATCTCAGATCCTGGCAATTCTTACTGGCACTTGAATTTGTCAGACTGCCAGATGTCACACTCAGCTAAACACATGATAACAACTCTGACAAAACACAAAACAGGCATTGTGTAGGCATGGTTGCACTGTGATGGGTTATTTATCTGCATGTTTTTTCACATTGCAATTAACTGGAACCAATGTCTGCCTGTAGGGAAGAAAAACTCAAGGAACTGATGGAAGATTTGAACAGTAGTGAATATGAAGTTAATAGTGTAAAATATATCAAACCACTCACACACACACACACACACACGCGTTTATATATATAGTATGTGTTGGTTTGTAAATTACGTGGCCTGAAGTTTACTGTAAATGTTCTACCATGCAGATGTACAGTATTTTTTCACACCACTGGTAAATAGTTTGTACACTAAGTATTAATAATGTTTCACCTTGAAGTTGTTGTTCATATTTCTGTGTATTAAACATTTTTAAACACTGTTTTCATGGATATGGCTGCCTTTTTATAAGAGGGGTTATGTGGAGATCCATTCATATAAATCTTTTTTAACAGTTTCAGTAAATAAAAGACTAAAGCAGACAAGTTTAAAAAATTGAACTAAAAGTTAAGCGAAGCTCTTAGTTAAATCACTGGAATAAGAAAAGTTGGCAAAATACTTGCAAAACTTTTTTTTTTCAATTTATCATGCTTCACAAGATAATTTATTTTTTAGCTTTTTCTCCAGATTAATCAATAACGAAAATAGCAATAACAGCCCTATTTCAACATGGGCAGGGAAAGCTGGAGAATTTTGTTTTATGTATAAGAAAGTAGTTCTCAAAAAAGGTCTGGGGACCCCTACAGGTTCTTGTGGGAGCTGATGAAGAAATGTATTGAAATTAAGTGTCATCTAGGAACTTCCACTCCCTTTGCTCTTGATGTAGTCAAATGACGTCTTGAGTACATCAATCATCCATCGGTTCATGCCAGCTGTGTGTCACTTCTCTTTTGCTGACACCTCCTAACCTGACCCCTTGATCCTGTCACCCTGTATATCTAAATGCAAATGCCCCATCCTGTCTTTTGTCTCTTGTTGATTCCCTTAACCTTAAGTATGTGCTCCTTCCTGCATCTGTTCCTTTTCTCTCCCTTTTGTTATCCCCTTTGTTCAGCATTACCTGCTTCTCTGTATAAAAACACTTGTAAGTCATTTGCTCAGGGTCAGCTCACAGACATAGACCTGCTCTCTGTCAGTCAGTTCACCAGTTTGCCGGCATACTTATACTACTACATACTTATACTAATAAAACTCACACCATCACAGCAAACCCTAAACTGGACTACGAGGATTTTTCTTCAACAGAGCTCTAGTGTGTTTCCAGAAAGAGGGGATAAATTCTTTATATTATTTATTGTCACAATAATTTCATCCATAAGCAGCGCAGTGACAGAATGTTTGACTGTTTTGGTCATGGGTTGCATACACTTGAAATAAAACACTATAAAAAAATATCATTAGTTGCGGCACCCTATGACAAAATTTTATCAAACAAATGTCCTTGGTCTAATTTGTGGCATTCAAGGTGCCCATAATGTGAAAAGAAATTTGAGAACAACCGCTCCAGAGTAAACTGTGCTGCCTATGGTGCAAATGCCAAAATGAACTGGCATTTATTCAACCACCTGTGACCTGACACAAAGAAACATGGTTTCGAGTGTGTCTGGCTTGGACTGTGTGCACAATAAGATCTACAAACATGAACACCAGCTCAGCTACACATTGTTTGATGAGATCATTTAACACTTGTGCTCAGATGATCCACCCAGCGCTTATACCTTTGTGTCCTGGCAATACTGCTTTTCAAACTTGTAACAACATGTAAAATCTGTGCGGAGAAAAACACTGCAGGCTGAGGACATGTTTGCTCATGACGTTGAGCGAGTTTGTGTGTGTGTTTGTGTTCTTGTAGATTTTCCTGTCAGAACTAGAGCTGGAATTTTCTCCTTAAAAGAGCTGTCTGAGGGTTGAGAATTGGTTTTACCCTTAGATTAGAGTCCGGTTTAGGTAATGGGATATGTTATTGAGATCCTTTACAGGTATAGAAGTACAAATGTTTGTGAGTGTGTGTGTGTGTACTGTGCTGAGTTTTTGTTTGAACAAAGTCAGTGGAGCCATTATGTACACTTGGAAGCAGCCGGTTAGACCTGTGGTGCAAACAGTCAGTCTCTCTCTCTCTCTCTTTCTATCATATAACATAATAAACTTCATTGGAATGAAAGATTATGTAATCTAGATTTTGCTGTAACAAGTAATGAAGTCTTACATTTTAGAAGTAGTAAAGAGGACTCCTGAGTCACTCAGACCAAATCACAAACAATCCTAAAACAGTTGCTACAAAAAAATCTGCCTCAAAATTGCATCAACATTCAGGCAACCTTAAACAATACTGAGCCTTTTAGAAAGGTATGACCTAATCCAGAGGGTATTATGACCATTGTAGAGCTATTCAAGGATGCAGTTACACCACCAGCAAAGAGAAACAACCCTACAACACCTGACATCAAGTTCATTCAGCGATTGCACTGCAGGGTCAATGCTCCCCTTCTGCCCTGTTATGCAGGTGTCTGAGTGCTGTTAAATCAGTGATACTTGGCCTACACTTAATTTTAAAATCTTTCTTTGGATTTGGAACAGACTTCCTTAAGTACTTTTGTCATAAATGTACTCAGCAGCTTTGTGAGTTTTAAGAGGAAACTCTTTGCTTAGCAACGATTGTTAGTGCTGGGAGTCCTCCTAGTGGTAAGATAAAATGTTTTGTGAATAGAACCCCTGGTCATTTATGAGTTATGCTGCACCTCAAGTGAGCTTTAAAAAGCAGTAGTAGGTTTGTGTCCTCTAAATTGATCATCTTATCAAAGATCTCTAGACCAGATCACTTGGTCTGCTATAAAGAGCCATTGTGCTCCTATACCGAAACAGGTTTGGACATTCTGACACAGAGGAGCTTAAATCTCATTAGTTTGTCACTCAGATTGATGGTTATTCATGCTCCAGCACAGATCTTGGGCCACCATAAGCTTCAAACTTGTGATTTTAAGTGACTATTCAACTACTCGCAGTTAAGTTTGGTTTACACGTTCATGTGCTCCTAAGAAAAATAGAAGTCCTAAATTCTAACTTGCCCCATTCTTTGATAATGGCTAAATGACTAGGCAGCCTCAGCTGTACTTAGTTTACAGAGCTACTTAGCAAATGGTGGCATGCTGACAACTAATGTAATCAAAGTGGTTTATATTAAACAGCATTTTAGAATTTTTACTGTAAGATGTAAACAAACTGACTTTAGCATTTAGCTCACTGTGTGCACCACTGTGTTCAAGTAGAGCATCACAGTTTTGCACAGCTTAATGTTGTCAACAGAAGAAAGATTTCAAAACTGATTGAAAGTCTTTATGAATAGATCAAGAGGTCTGAATTAATGAGAGGTGGACACTTTTAGAGACAGACATTTCAAAACATGGAAAAGTTTCTTGTAATTTTAATAAAATTGACCCTTTCAACCCAAACTTAAACTCAAGGTTGGCCTCAAAAAGCTAAATAACACAGCATCTAATATACAGCTGCTGACTTTCACGTCCAGGATACAGAACATCAACCAACAGGGGATGTTTGTATCCACCTATATTTTCTTCTTATCTCTGATGTTCCCTCTTGCCTTTTTATGTTAGGTAGTATAAAAAGAAGGATGAACATTGATAATCATTTACAATAACAAGTAAATATTCTGATCTGATTTCTTTCTGTGTCACTTCTCTATTCAGCTGTTGTTTACAGTTTGCTGATATGCTTGTTATGGGTTGGCTAAGGAGGTGGAGCTTGTTGTTCAGTTATCAGGTTGATTAGTTTGATTCCATCCACCTCTGAGTCTGGATCTGGCCGAGGTTTCCGCCTGTTAAGAGGAAGTTTTTCCTCGCCACTGTGGCCAAAATCCTTGCTCATGTGGGAATTGCTTTCAATTGTTGGGTTCCTATAAATTTAAAATATAAAATGTATTTATTGAGTGTGGTCTAGACATGCTCTATATGTAAGGTGTCTTGAGACAACTTTGTGATTTGACGCTATATAAATAAAATCAAAATTGAATTGAAATTGAAATTCCCTGCACCTTCAGTCTGTATGATGTTGTGTTGTTGTGCAAGAGACTGAGTCCAAAATTTCTACTGATGGCTCTCTCATCAGCGTGAGTATGTGTCAAAATATTTATCTTTAATGACTAGTAGTAAACATCTGGCATAGCAGCCTCTGCCACCAGTTTATGAATGTGTGTGTGAATTAGTGAATGCTGACTTGTACTAGACTATAAATTAGTAATACTGAAATGCAATCAAGATCACTTTTCCGACCTCTCTTCGATAAAGCTCAGCTATGTAAATTAATTAAACATTATTTTTTTTGTACAACAAAATGAAGACAAAGACCTTGTTCAGCTTCCACACTCTTTATTTATTGGTGCTGTGATGTGTTCAGAGACCTGAAGCAGTCACCAGCAGCTCCTGCAGCAGGAAAAACAGAGCTTTTTGCAGGAATAGAAAAAAAAAAGATCAAACAGAGCTTTTTTAGATTTTTTTGAACATCAAAGTGAAGATTGTCACTTTTCTCCTTCTGAGGCTCAGACACCAACTTAAAAACCACATTTCCTTTTTTTTAGCTTCATATTAAAACGCTTTAACTCAATGTTGTTTTATTACATATGAATATTCAAACTACAAGTTTAATTCTCTCTCGCTGCTTCAACACATAAACCACATGCAGTCTGACTGAGGACAACAAAGTTGGGTTAATTTTAAAGATGGATGTTTTTATGGGAATGCAAATGGAGCTGTCGTGAAATGGAGTCCTGATTGGAAGACATGTACTGAGGCAGAGCTTTTGACAGTATTTAAAAAAATCTTTTGAAGGCCAAATGGTTGGAGTTTACAGCAACAGACTGAGGTTAACTCCACCTCTTAGGAACAAATCATTTGGCTTCTGTTGTGGGATCTCTTGGGCTTCAAAACAAGCAGTAAGAGGATTTGTTGCATCCAAGACGCCTGCATTAAAAAACCTTAGAAACTTTCATCCAGGCAAGCTCTCACAACAAGATGAGAGGGGAAGGAAAAACAGAGGGATTCATAAAAAGGGATGTTTATATTAGTATCTTATAAACAATCAATTTGCACTTCACCAAAGAAATACCAACTTTGTTCAATCTGGGTGAATATAAGCTAATTGACTATAGATAAAACATTCATACATTTGAGTTAGACTCCATGAAGAAGTTATAAATAGAGATGAAAACATGCAGAGGAAAGTGAGGAACAAAAATATAAATATATCAAAAAAGGAAAGAGTTAAAGATGTGAACAACAAATATAAGTTGACAAACGATGCAAAAATCTTTCACAGCAGGACAGAGCGAGACATGAGGGTAGAGATGTCAATTCTAGTTTGTTTTTTTTTTTTAGAGGTAACTTTTCTATTTATATATTTTTTTAAACCTTTTGTAATACTGTATTTGTGTTCACAAATATAATTAATAAGATAGTAGCAGCAGCAGGTTTTTTATTTTTTGAATGTTTAAATTTTTTTGGGGCTCTGTTTTCTAACTGCAGGGGATAATGGGAACTGACCTCAGGACGGCGAACAGCCCGGGTCTCACTGGGGTTTTCTGCACTGAGACCAAAACCATCTTTACCACTGAAACCATCACTATGACTGCTTTATTTGCATTATGGCATCAATTTTTTCAATTTTTACTGTCCATCCCATCAAAATCAGTGATAGAGAATTTTCTCTGGCAACTTTGATAGGCAACATTTCCCACCAAGCTGCCTTTATATCGATTTATATGCAAATGGCAAACACTGAATAAAACCTTTCTTTGACATTGTTGTCTGTTGGTGTGGGAGTTGCTCATCACTGTTGCCAAAAGTCATAGTTTAAGTACTTTGATTTGATGAGTTTTATTTTAACAAGTAGAACAGGTCTCAAACAGGTAGATGAGGTCAGTGTAAGGGTGGTTTTGGCTAACAGGTTTCTGTTTGGTCTCTAGGAGGCACTGACTGGCTGCAGAGGTGGGCAGGGAGAGGAGCTGCCTTCCTGTCGGGGCAACAGGACACTGCAGACACCCAGGCCTCCCTCTCCTCCACCACCTGTCGTGATCGCTCCATTCTGGACCACAGGGGTGGCTGTGGTGACGTCTTCATTGTAGAGGCGTTTGATACCATCATAGAAGTCGTCCACCTCCATCTCCTCCACCTGAACAAAGACAAACTTATATCATGACTTAGGCCATATTAGCAGTTAGTGTCTTGACTACTTTCATGACGTAAATGAGTAACACACCCTTAGAGAAAATGCAAACATTTACATTTGCTGGAATTAAAGAGGAAGTTCTTTCTTTAAAAAACAACTTGACTGGTTGTCCAAGTTGTTGGGGATACATTTACTGCAGACTGACTTATAATTTTACTGCTTTACCCAAGAGCCTACAAGAGTTTGATTTAGTCATTCATTTGCTTTTATCTATTATGTTTTGAGAGATAGTGTTACCTTGCGCTTGGTGGAGGCCTTGCAGCGCATTGTGACCTTCTGCAAGTAGTTCAGATGGTGGAGGTGTTTGGGTGGAGAAAGTAGAGCTGGGATGTTGCTGTTGGTTGTGGAGGAGAAGGTGGAGACAGAGCTCCAGGGCTGTTGGCTCCCCTGCTCCCTACCAGATAGTTGGGCAGGGGTGGTGGTGATGAGGGCGTGGTCCCTGGAAGACTCAGTGGTAGAGGTGATGTTCACTGAAAAGACAAAAGTTAAAGAATTTAGAGTCTGGAAAATCTGACCTAATATCGGTGTCACGCGCAAGCACCGATGATGTAACTCACTTTTAGATATCGGTCCAACGTTAATGATACAAACTGTCTCCTTAATGTACTTATTTGATTTACTTAATTTTGGGGGGTGGGGTTAATTGCAAGATATTCAAATTGTCATTTTACACTCTGACATTCTCTTATTATATTTGAACCCATGCATCTACCGAAATCTACCTAATACAGAAATCTACCCACTAGTAGTTGAAAATATATTGCTGTGCACATCATTTGTTCAAGTTTTTCAAAACCGTCATAGAATTGCACTTCTACATGTGTTTGTATGTGAAGTCTGCTTAACTGTCAGTTTAAATGCAATTAAATGCAACTGAATTTAATACATTTTATGTGATACTTGCTCATATCAACTGAAAACATGGGTCCCTCCCCTTACCCAGTGTGCAGGAGGGGACCGTGAGGTCCTGCTGCAAGATGGTTTGGCTCTGCAGGGGTTGGTAGATGTAGACAGTGTTTGGAGGCAGGGAAGCTCTCAGTGTGGACAGACTACAAGCCACGAGCTCTCGACTCCGGATCAACTCAGAGCTGTCGATCTGAGAGAGAGGAAAGAGGAGGAAAAAAGGAAAAAGGAGATATACATGGGACATAAGAAAGAGAGGGAGAGAGAAAGCAAATAAGAGAGGTATCTCGAGACTGCAGTGTTCATTACAGCTACAGATATAAAAAAATCAAACTGATTATTTTACTGTTCTGAGCCCAACCTTGGCCCTGTTCTTCTAATGTAGCTTAGCATTGCTAACATGATGTTATACAGCTTCCTGTTCAATCTCATCCAGCAAACTTAGTACTTTTAATCAAGTTGAATAGTTGATTTGTTAATCTTGGGTGAAGATACAACCTTGATTCGCAAAAGTTGTGATGCTGAGTAAAACAGAATGAGATTATTTACTTATCTTTTTGACATTTGTTCAATTAACAGTAAAATACAATATAGCTTGTGTTTACCTCATCAACTTTATAGATTTTTGTAAGTACTTGTTTATTCATAATTTGAAATCGGCAACACATTTTTAACATGTTCTAACAGGGACACCAAAGAAACTGGGAAAGTTGTGAAATGCTCAAAAACATCTGTTGTAGAGAATTCCACAGGTTACCAGTGTCATTGACAACAGCTCATAGTATCATGCTTGAGTATGAAAGCGGCATTGTGAAGAGGTTCAGATGTTCACAAGAAAGGAGGAAATGATATTTGCCATTTGGGAAAAACTGTATAGGAAAAAAATTGTTTCAGAACAACCTTTCTTAACCTCAAACAATGTGGGTGTTTCACCAAAATTCATAATATTAACAAGAGAGCAGAACACCAAAACTGAAGGCCCATGCCAACTGACCTCTCAGGTGGCAGTGTATTAAAATTAACAGAACTGTATGAAAGATAAAATGGTCTCAAAACCACCTTGGAGAGCCGCTGTCAGTGGACACTGTTCTTTGCTGTATTTACAAATATGGGGATTTTACCATGCAAAGCCAGAAAATGTTTATCCAGATGAACATCCAGAAAATGTGTATTAAGAACTCCCAGAGCCCTGAGAGAGTCTGAGACAAACTGACACTAACTGGAAAAGTGTGCTGTGGTGTGACGTGTCCACATTTCAAATGGTGTTTGGAAATCATGGATACCTTATCCAAAGTATTTACTTTATAAAACACAAATTGACCTTAATTATCAAGCAGATACAGAAAGTACAAAGTGTGAGTACTTCCATTTTGTTACTGTGTATTTTAAGATTTGTTCGACATTTATTGACTGTTTGAAATATTTGAAATATTGGCATGGCTAACTTGCAAATCTAAAGGCACTGTACAGGTTCAGCAGGTCTATGCAAAACCACATTCTGCAAGCGTTACAACAGCATGGCTTCAGAGGTAAACATGCCCCTGTTGTTAATGGTTTACACAGCTTCCCAACTTATTTCTTATTAGAGTCCTTCAGTAAAAATAAGGAATGACCATTTTATCATTTCAAGTACTATTGACAAAGTTGTTAAACTTCTCTAAATGTCATATCTCTCTTTTTTGCTGCAGAGACACCTCATGTTTAGCACACTCTGCTGGCCTCTCTTTACCCTTTGCTTTCTGCCTGTCTAATCTACTTCCAGGTTCTCTCATACAAAAACAACTTCTCCTAATTAACCTGCAGAATTCAGCAAGCAGTAACCAAATATTGTTTGTTTTCTAAGTTGTTTTTACTCTGTTTCTGTCTATGTCTGTGTTTACTTTGCTGTTTTTAGGTCAGAATTTGCTCAGACTCTTAGTTTCAATGAAAGGAAATCTCTACCACATGCTGTTATTGTTCTTCCTGTTTTTAGTGTTTACACTATGACTGATGCTGAGGAACTACATCTAGCAGGAGTTACCTCTTTGCTTTACTTTTTTAATAGAGGCTCAATGTGAGCTCTCTGTTACTTCGCTGGCAACACTTCTGTTTATTTGCTCTGGTCACATGATAAGAGATTTTCTGAATTTTCTGATTGGCCATTAATTATGAGTAATAATGAAAGAGAGCCAGTTTGGTACCTGTGTCTTCCTAAGCAGGTCTATGGTGAGAGCCAACCAGTCAGGACAGCAGGTCTCCAGCTCCAGGGTGATTATGGCCAAGGCCAGCATGGATCCTTTGAGCTACAGGAACACACGAGGGACGAACATCAAACAGGTGACAAGCGTTGATAATTGGACTGATAAGTTCCTTTAATATGTAGAACTGGACAGAAAAGAGGTGAGTGCATATTTGAAATCAGAGATTTAATTCAACTCCAGTTCTTGACACAGGTTTGGGAAAGTTCCTTCAGCTTTATGCTGTAGTATCAATGATTTAACTCGAACCAAATGACCAATAACTGACCAAACATGTAATTTTCAACTATTAATCTGGGTTAATCTTGATTAGAAGCAGTAAGAAAGACACAGAAAGTGTCAGGTTAATAGACAAAAATGGTGTGATAATGGTTGGCAAAACAGCTTTATTAACAACTATTTGTATGGATGCATTTCTAGTTTTTTGTTATGTCCTTTTCAATAACATGCTGAATACTGCCATCTGGTGGTCTGGAGAGTTATCTACTATGTAGGTACAGAGTATACTTGCTAGTTGGGGTTGGCTGTAGTGTTATGTGTGTTTTTTTAGCACAACTTTTTGGCTCAGACAGGCAGCATGAGGTGACATGACAGTCTGCCTTTGTAGCCACTAGTTTCAGAATGTTGCTTGTTGAGTTAGGACCCTTACATCGTCTCAGAAGAGAAGAGCTATTTAAAACTCAGATGAAACTCACAGATGTGTGTGTACCTGTATGAGCGTGTGGTCAGCCAGACAGTGGTAGAGTCGGCGTGTGAGCTGGGCGAGGTGCTGAGAGCGGTTCAGCCCCAACATGGCGTCCAAAAACCCAGAACGGCATGACAACACCATTGCATGGAACTATAGAAGAGGGAGAAGGAGAGTGAGGATTTGGAGAAAAATAATCATAATTCAAATTCTTATTTTATTTCAAACATTTATTTGGTGAGTAAAGAATCACATTTGAAAAACATAAGGCACATTGTAATTAAAGCTACCAGATAAATGAAGTAAAAGAAAAAGTATGATATCTCCCTCTGAGAAGCAGGAGTAGAAATAAAAACTGTCATCAGAAGACAAGCCTTAAATGTTTACATTTACTCAAGTAGTGTACTTGTACAGTACTTTTACCTTACTTGTTGCATTTCACTAACGATCACCAGTAGCAACAACATCACACAACTAAAAGATTTAAAGACCCTCAACATTTTTGTGAGCAAAACAGTAAATACAAGAGAATTAACAATTGTGATGATGACTCAAAGTCAGATGGCAAAAAGGATTGACATTTTGTTAATTAATGAGTTAATTAACTTTAATTCATTTAAACAAAACACATGAAGAGAAAATTTATTAACTATACTGAAAACAATGCAACATTGTTGAAGTGAAACTTCTGTACTTCTAATCTTCTAAGGGAGGGCTGACAGTAACATCTTTTTACCACTGGGTGTCACTAGCTGCGCTGATCAGAAATTTACATACAAAAATAAGCTACTGGACTGAACTCATTGGAACTCATCATCAGTAAACAGTAATACAAAGATAACAGACCTCAGAATGTGAGAAATGTTAAAAGTGCATTTAACAAACAAGCCATCTGACACGTTTTGGACTTTGAATGCCCCTATATTGTAACTCAAATCAAGTCAGACATAGTGAGGGTGCGCACGTGTGACAAACTTACGATGTGCAGAAAGTCCAGTGCAGTGGCAGTGTGGAGATCCCAGTTCAGTTTGTCAAGGATAATCCTCTCCATCCTCAGGATCTCTGACGGAGAACAGCCACAGCTGCTGGAGGCAGCCAGCTCCTTCAGAGAGGGCACACACTGACACACCACAGACACACAGACACATAATTAGCCCACGTGATTGTGTGTGTGATAGTAAGTGTGCTTGTGAATGTGATTTTGTGTATGTGATTTTGTGTGTGTGTGTGGGTGTGGGTGTGGGTTGTAGTTTCTGTCTTTACCTCATCTTCCTCGCAGGTCTTAGCAGCCAGGAAGAAGCAGGCAATGGCAATGCAGCGCAGGTACTTAGGTCGGGCCTAAAGACGAAAAAAGCCCATCAATCAGTAAACCCAGGTAGTGTTTCCATTCAGTTTTACATTAGAATGAAGTCAACTGAACATTAGCTGACAAGTCCTTTGATAGACATTTGATGTTATATTATGTTGTTTTGTTTAGAATTTCAATTTTTTCTCATACCTCTGTACACCAACACGAGTGTTTTCTTTTGTGTTGTCTGATTACATGTGTGTCCGTGTACAAACTGGGATTAAAGGAAAAGAATATGTCTTACTGATAAAATGAATGATGGCTGCACTCCGTTTACATTAGCCACTTTCAGGTTCCTTATACTTGCAAATTGTCACTGAATGATATGGTATAGTAGGAAACTTAATGAAAACAGCCATTAATGTTATTAGCTGCAATGAACAAAGTCTACTGGCATTTTGAATATTGGCATATTCTTATATTTACTTAGTATGCATAAGTTAAGTCAGACAAATACAGTGTTTCCTCAAGTCATGCCACTTACGTTAGCTTAACTTCTGTCGCTAACTAGCTACTGCTGGAATCTGCCTGAAACAGGTGCATTTTGCCTTCTAGAACAGAGTAATCAAATTCATCTTTTAAAAAATTATGGCCCCTCTTGTGAGTCCGAAATAAAGTCTTTATTGAACTCAATTTATTAGCTCTTCCACCCCTTGTAGCAAAGCAGTTTGTGTTTGCGTCAAAGCTGTTCTGATCAATATCCACTTCAATAGAACTGTTTATCAATACTGTCCACAGCACTAATAGTTTCAGAGTACTTAAAACATGACTCAGCTGTTTTGTAATCAACTGAGGGAAAAAAAAGAGCATATGAGTCAGCAGTCGGCTCTCTACTTTAGCAGTTGCAGTATTTATTGATTTGGTTGTCAAGACCAGAGAAAGACTGAGGTCTGGGTAATCCTAGAACCTGTTATTCCTCAGCCTAAGACACTAACTTCCTGTCTGGTGTGGAACGTTGTCACGACCTGATAGGATATTCTGAACCGACACTTCCTGAACCTGTGCAAAGGCAAACCTGCAAACCATCAGCTGCAAGGCAATTGCAGAAAGAGCCTTGTCATCCTAGCTGTACAGCAGTGAGAATCAAAGACAAAACTATAAGAACCTCTCAGATCAAATTTTCCTAAATCTCCTCACAAACGTTCTAGTATAGGGGGTTAGAGGAGGAAATGGATTTCATAATTTTGACATTTTATTGTTTTTTTTATAATGAATGCAAGCAGCTCCATTACAACCTCTGGTGGTATTATTTTATTTATTCATTTACTTGTTTATTTTTTACCTTGATGGGAGCAAGGAAGCGGTCCAAGATGCTAACAGCTAACACCAGGGTTTCTGGGTACAGCTGCAGTCTGCTGTGGAGCTCCGTCAACCAGCGCACAGCCTCATCCCGCTGGGCCGGGGAGATGTCTGTATCCTACATCAAACAACAAACAACAAGGTTAACGTCAACATTATGAGCCTCTCACTAGGCCCCAAGGATGTTTGTACTGACCACTAATTCGTTTGTCCTTGTCCATGGTTCCTCAAGACATATCATCATACTTAAGAATATTTATCCTTGTTCTTACTGCAGTGAGGTTGATACGAAGGTAAGGTATCATTATGCAAGTAGTATTTACTGACATAAACCCTGTTATCACTGAAACTACAATGGAGCAGATTTTTCCCACACTTTCTTTGTTTAATTGCGCTTTGTGAACACAATCCAGCTTTAGTAGCTTTTGTGATCCTAACATATCAAGCTGTGCTTTCCTGTGATCATGATATTAAACAAGACAGAATTCTCACCATACTAGTTCTTCAATTTTTACACAAATGTCAGCATGCATGTGCATGTTTATTTCACTCAAGTGGAGGAAAGTGATAATATAACACCAGTAACTTTTTTGTATATTTTACTTAATTTTCTCTTTTCAACCTCCAAGGGGCCAAAGCTTGTGGGTCATCCCTGGTGTTATGTTTCCGTCACTGACAATCATGGCTGAAGTTGAAAAATACCGCAAATTACTGCAGAGCTTTTCGACGAGGGAATAAATGCTGATCTTACTCTTTTCCACTAATGACAAAAGTCAGATATTAGATGCAAGTCATCGCAGGTTAGTTAAAGACATTACTGTCTAAATGACCTGTGAATATTATGCCTGCTGATCTAAGTATTTCAGGAAAGAGTCTAGTGTTGTTTTTTTTAACTGTGAAATGGTCCTACTCAATATAACAATAACCAAAAGGAAAACCTTCCCTGGAAAAACAGACAATGAAAAAAAAAGAGGTCCTGAGCTTCTCTTCTCTAAGACAGCAATGCTATTTCAATGCAACATTTGGCCTGGTTTCCACTACAGGACCAAACACTGCAAGACAAGATTTACTTATACAACTCACCTACTTTCGGATATATAGTGAGGACAAAGAAAGGCCTGAATGACTGACATACTTCCTCTGAAAAAGGTCAGACGGGATCTTCCTCAACCAGCTACACAACCAGAACAAACTTAACTCAAAATCTGTTAAAGCCATAATGTCAGTCTAAGCCATGAGAAGAAGTTAAGTATTAGTCATTGTTATGATCTAAAAAATCCTTTTTGTGCGTCCCTAAAGTTAACATGATGTCTAAATATCTTGAAAGCTTGAAGCTTTACCTATTTTAAAAAATTAAAAAGCAAGTTAACATATATTGTTTTGTTAACACGGATAAAGGATGATGCAAAATTAAATATTTATGTTAAAATTAATAAACATACTCCAAACCCAGCCATGGAAACAGTTAAATTTTTGCAGTATTTTGTTCTATTAAACTATATTTAAAATTTCAACTAATAAACCCTATGGTGTCCTCAGGCTTCATTATTTGTAAGAATCTTCTTCAAACAGGCATAATTATCAAATTATATACCTTGATAAATACCTATATTGATAAATATGGGGGAAAAAACTCATTTGCCATATACACTTAGCCCTTACTTATGGTGGATATTACTAGGGATGGGTATCGTTAGGATTTTTATGAATCCGATTCCGATTCCGGTTCTGCTTATCGATTCCGGTTCCTAAC
>JAQMCX010000025.1:2492294-2550482 GCA_029814765.1 Acanthurus leucopareius
CAGTTTTGAAATAGGCCATTCATTGAAGGTGCGCCTTATAATCCGATGCGCCTTATAGTGCGGAAAATACGGTACTTCAAGTTTTCAGAACAACTCATTGCTGTAACACGGATGACCTCTGTTTGTAGTTAGCATATACATTGTACTATACTGGTATTACAGTCAGGACCCGTGAGGAAACCAAAGTGCACAAAACACCAATTTTTACATAATGTTGCTTTTATAAATGGAGGCACCAATTGGCAAGTCCTTACCTGTGAGGAGGGCTTCTTTGGCACGTAGATCCTCCACATCTTGGCTTCCCTAGAAGCTGCCTTTTCCAGAAGAAAAGACAGCCTCTGGCGTTCCCAGGGTTCGAAGAACTTCATTCTTTCCTCCCCTGGTTGAGCCTACCTCCCCACTAGATACAGCTACCTGCACATGAACACAATATTTCATAATATATCACATAGCACAGCTTACATATATTTTATTTTAACATAATTTATCCATCAATCATAATCAGTCACAAAATCCATCATTAAAAAAATTGTTTAATTTGATTGTCTGAGTTTGATTTGGAGTTCACCCAAACAGTGCTTTGTAAAAGTGCTAGCTGACATTACTTTATAATGCAACATTTTGCATCAACTAGAGCAGGGCCCCTTAAAAATTAGCCTGATCAGAAAGTGAGTTTTGTAATCATGAGAGGCAAAAGAGATACACTGATTTTTTAAGACAACTCTGTAATGTACCTTTTTTTATAATGCACCATTGTGAATCAAGAACACATAAAAGTATGAACGATGCCGAAGTGTAGGAATTAAGAAGTATCTGTTGTGTCCATTCATCACATGGTGCATATGTTTAAGTGTTATGTCCCATTATTAGCTTTTAGGCTCATTTTTCAACACTTCTTAAGGGCCGAGGAGATAAAATACTCATCAATTCATGATCAAAAACATCAAACAGAAAACATGTGTGATGGGAATAAAATAAATATATCAACTTTCAGAGATTTTTAATATAGCTGTTACAATCCCATTAACTCTGGGAGTTTGGGTCGATGTGGGCAGTGCTGAAAATCCAAGGGGAGACTTCTTTACAACAATGATGGATATGTGATTTTAGCAACAACATAATGAAGTTTGTTGACTTGTCAAATATTTAATTTGGACAGACCAAAAGCAGGCATTCTTGTTTTAGCAATTACAGCTTTCTATAGAATTGACAGAAAATGTATTATATCACAATATAGTTAAATAATTATATACAATATGGTATAGGAAATGAATAATCCCCCCCATTTCTAGTAAACAGCACAAAAATTAAGACATTTTGGTTGGCCAGTGTATTTTTTCCTCTTTCCTATCATGCTAAAAATGGAAAACACTGTATCTGTTTCATACAAAGTTAACTAAGGACACTGTCACAGTAAAGTTAGAGGCCATATTTGTTTATTTGAGATGCTGAAGACTGCATCGGTTTACCTAACAGTTCACAAACAGTTCACGCACACCCAAGACAGATCATGTAACATTGCCCATACATTTCAGAACCGCCGTTCTGCTTGCCGTAACCTTATTTAGCATAAAGTTACATAATTGCCAACTCGTGAATGTTATCTTATAAGTTGGTTCCAATGGATATCATTGAATCTTGTTCAGACTTGACCTGTACTCAAATTGGTCACCATGTAATACTAGTGACAGAGTGAATCCTAAGTACTAATTCGTTTGGAGCTACATTAAGGAGGGGTTCCCATTGTTTAGGGAACCCCCGGGCCTCCCGCCCCGCAGCAGGTGCATTACCAAGCATTTCCTTCCAGTTCAGCTCTGAATACGACTATTTCTTGAAACGGAGCTAACCTGACAGTCCGGACCTGGTCAATTCGCTAGCTACTGTGACGTCGCGCGAAAACTGGTACGTGGCTAGCAAAGAGCTAAATGTTGACAACGGCGGTCATTAACCTCGCACCATGTATTTAAAAGGAGTTGTATCATGGTTATGGCAAAGACTGTGCTAAGTCTTAAGTAGGGACATTTAAATGGCTGACTCGGATCCAGTAAGTAGTCGTAGCCCCAAACCTTACCTCCCCTGCGAAGCGGAGAAAACCACAGTTGGATTTCATCCGGTCCACTCAATTCAGGATAAATTAAGGGGGTGAAACCGGGGACCCGTTTTTTAGTTCAGTCGTCCATCTTGGCGTTCATGTTGAAAAGGGGCTATTGTAAAAAAAATATAAAAATAAAAGAACGGAACATAGACCGATACGTCTATTTCCGAGAAGGGGACTGGGGAAGAGAGAAGGAAAACAGTCTCCGCCCAAAGGCAGACAAACCAATAAAACAAGAGATCCAGAGACGCATCACTCAGGCTGAGGCCAACAACGGGCCAAGAAACACTTCTAGCGATACATGCCTCATAGGGTTAACAGCGCGATATGGTCAACAGTTGTCTCTAAGGCAAGGCGAGACCTGTCGTGCTTATTTATTGAGTGTGAAACGTTGTTCGCCTAATCAGAGTGTTTTAATCAACGTTTCACCCTTAAGTACGGGAGCACATTGCATTCACTGGATAAAAAAATAATTAGACATATTATCTCGTAATTACGAAATTACGACATCTGTTCTCGTAATTACTAGATAAGGTGTCTAATTACCGTATTTTTTTTATCCAGTGAATGCAATGCGCTTCCTTACTAAACTGACTCTCATGAATCACTCAATATTTGACAAGATTTGTTAAAAAAAATTACCTAGTTAGTGTTTAAAAAGGTTTCTTAAATAATGTAAAAGCTACATCATAATCATCATCAATCAAAAGCAGTGATGACTTTGGCCAATAGCGCTGACTTTAGTTAAAGTGATGGTGTTTAAAAGACATTGGCTGTGGTCAGAATAGGTAGAAGTTTTCCTTAAGGTCAGTTGAATAAATAAAAAGTCATGCAGAGATGACATTAGCATTAAAAAATAACGTAAAACAAACTGAAATCTATAAATAAAACAAAAATCTGAATAAGTGGGGTTAAAGCACTGAATAATTTGAAGTGAACATGGAGATTTTGAGGACACGTCAATAAACTGGGTGAGACCTGAGGGCGTTAAAAAAGTACACATATTTGGCGTCATATAAGACTGTGTTGAGAGCATAGACTGGTTGAGAGGTGTGTCTGGGTGAGACCAGCTGAGTCTGGCAATGTGATTCAACAAAATGTCTGTCAGTGGAGTCTTTGTTCAGTGACTCACTGTGTTTTTGATACATTGCTGCATAATGACTTTATTTTATCTACTGTTTGTGTCTGATGCACCATGGGTGGGAACATACTGCAAAGAAAACCTACATCTCAACAAATCATTTAATGTATTTTTAGTCTCACAATTTTATTTTAAAAAGACTGCCAGCTTAATTGAATTGCTCCCCTTGTTTCCAAAAACAAGTCATTTTAAATAAGTATTTTGTAATGAATATTTCCTACAATTTGTATTTATCCCTTAAAAAAATAAAATAAAATTGCAGTCTAAGTGAACCTAAATTGTCCACACATACATTCTCCATCATAAATCCTCTTTTTTCACTGCTTTTGTTGCTTGTCCATCAACTAACACTGTCTGATAATGAAACTCTTCTCACAGACATGATATCAAAAGTACTCTCTGTTCTTACACTTCGGTCAGCACTCCTCCTGAGATATCACACTTAAACTGTTGAGAAGTAATTTCAGAATCTTAACATCAACTGACAGTTCCTGCTCCACAAAACACGAATACAGCAAATTACTTTTCAATAAAATAGAGGGTTAAATTTTGACTTGGTGGTGATATAAAGGTGGCCCACTGAGGCATCCTTGTAGCTGAGGTTTTCTGTATTTATTATTGACGTCTGATTACAATTTTATGTCAGGTGAGGGTTTTCTATACAGTATATACTGTAGCCCCACACTGAAAAGGGGAGTTTGTTAAGCCGTCCCTGGCATAGGGACAACCTTCATGTATAATGAAACAAAAAGGGCTCATCTACATGCACTCTACATAATAATGTTGTTACAAGCCGGCTTCACCTCCATCACTTCCTCTCCACCTCTGTCTGGTATACTGCACAGATTGCTTCTGACAGCTGAAAAAATAACACACTGGTACATGCCATATACCACAAGACAAAATGTTCCCATTCATAGCTTTCAAACACATCTTGATAAATCAGTGTTATAAATGAAAAACTTCTGGTTAACATTTGACACAATACTGAAGTTCACTACAAGCATATCATCAGGCATTTTTTTACCTCCCAGGTTACCCTGCCTGCCTTATTCTATCTGATAAACCCACGGGTATACAAAAAGTTTTTGTCTGTGTCTGACTTTGGTAATTTGCTGTAGTCAAACACAGTCAGTTAAGTTATGATTAGTTGCAAATTTTTAAGTTTGTGAGGGAGTTTTTGACTATGAAATAGGCCAGGGGTTTGGTGATTTGTGTGCCTAATGTTATGTGTAAGGATGTAGTGGTTCCTTAATAAAGCGAAATTCAGAAGCAAAGATATATTTGATATCCTATTTTCAAACTAAATCACTGACTGCTTGAAGAATCATGACAATATCATATGTTTCTGTCTGAGAACATCGGTCCCTTATATTAGTGGGTAATGCCTCGCAAGACAGCTAAATATTGTGTGCTCACTTTTACACGATATCTTTATTTGAATGTACCTGTTTCCGAGTTGAACCTACAACTGCAGCCCAAAATCATACTGAGTACCATTTTCTACATACACAGACGGCTTTTTTGGACATTTGATACACAGTTGAAGACAATAAAGGAAAGACACTACGTAATGCTAAGATTACGTCAGGACTCTCTACAACCTTGGGCCAATCAAAGCATTCAAATTTGGGCGGACTATTTGAACGTACCAAACTGCGGCTTGCTGATTGGCTAATGAAAACATCAATCTGAGGGCGATCGTCTCATGTAACAGACAGGCTGTATTTCGAGTCCAGAGGCATTTATCAGTGGATTGAAGATTGATTATTTATCCCAAGTACAAAATTCTCTTCGATAATGTTATGAATTAATCCAGAATGATACCAAAATACGAGGCGTAGGCTTTAACTTGTATTGTTAAGCGTGAAATGGGGGGATTTGTATTCCTTTCTATATCTTGAACCCAAGCCTTTGATTGGTTTCTGCCAAGTGACGTTGCCATGTGGGCGTGAGCGTTATGAACATCAACAAAAGAGAAAAAGAAGAGAAAGGAGAAGGACGAGAGAAGACGAGAAGGATAATACGCTACAGCTGAGGAGAAATAAATATGTGGATCTAATCTGCAGTAAAAGGTAGAGTAAACATTTTGAATTAATACAAATATTGAAAAAAGAAACTGTTGAATAGGCTACGCGGATTTGCTTAGATACACTGCCTTGACGTTACACTTAACTCGAAATAGAGAAGGAAATAAGCTCATGAAGGGTCGACAATTAGGACGTTTATTTAGGTATAATTTAAATAACAAAAGCCAATGACTTTTCAAAAATGTTATTTTTTAACTGTGTTTCTATTTTTTCCTAGCAAAATTACGACAGAACTCTTACAAGAGCGTTTGTCATGTAACGTAAATGAAAGATGTTATTTAAGTAACGTTAAGTTTCAATTTCATTACCGTCACTTTGAAGCGATTGTTTCTTTTCCATTTTCGTGGTTTCATATTAAAAGTTACCATTAGTTTTACGTAGGATTTTCTTTTAACAGCCAATGTTGTTTTCTCTCTGTTGTTATTCGTATCCCCTGGATCCGTCTCAGCAGAGCTTTCTATTTACCCACGGATGGAAGACAACCTCCATTAGCAACCTGTTATAGCTTTTATGCTTTCATGGTGCGCTTTAATCCATAAACTGTTTTTTGTTTTGATGACCATGTTGTACAGTATAAATTAAAAGACCTTTGACGTTTGAGAAATGGAAAAATCAGCCCCTCCCCCGCTCCTGTCTGAGGATTTAAAAAACGTTAGCTAGCTTCAGTTAGCCCTAGCTTTCTCAGTTATTGTTGACTAAAACGATAAAACCCTGGATTTTCAGTCGTGTGGAATACGTTTTTGTGTATTTTAGGTTGCTTATTAACAGATATAACCTTGGAAGAAGCAGTTGTTTTTCGGTCAAGAGGGCAGGAAGGCGTCTGCTAGAGGAAATCTGACACCGGAGCCCAGCTGAGGGAAGTGGGCTGGGCTCCGAGCTGTGACCCCTGTAGGACTGACAGCAAATGTAGGCCAGGGATATGCAGAACAGTAATAATACAGCAAAAATATCACTGTAAGAGAATCGCTGTTTATTTTTAAAATCACACCTGGATAGAACTGAAATTACAACAGTGGTCCAGTTAAAATTTTTCGACACCGTTTTCACACAGCTGTAAAATTAAAGGCTTATGCCCGTTGTATTGAAGCTGAAGCTTGGTGTCTTCCTACTATTTGCAGTGAGAATAAAGTGGTAAAAAAGGAGATCACCTGCTCCAGTGCAAGAGACATGGATGCCTTCAAACTGATGAAAGAGCTGAAGGTGAATCATGAGCAGGAGGTGTATTATCTCCCCAAAGCAACGGGGCTGAGCCTCATTGAATCCACAATGCAGGTGAGTACATTTAAGAAAATTTGATCATTAATCCTCATTCTAGAAAATGGGAAAATCATCTCAACATTACCCACTTTAAAGTTTTCGGATAAGCTATTTTGCTTTTGATTGCCCTGTATATTAATAAAGCCTTCAGAATTGTGAAAATATGAATAAAATCCATGTCATGTTCCTAGTCTGACCATCTTTTCTAGCATGAAGAGCTGGACTCTTGTATAATTTTCTGGCAAAGTGTAATCACTTATGGGTGTTATAACTCATATACCAAGTTAATCAACAGCTCCTCTTTGTTTTTCAGGATGACAGTCGGATTTCAGCCAAGTGCAGAGATGCCAAAGTGGAGGACCTGTGGAGTCTGACCAGCTTCTTTGGTTACAGCACACAGACCTTTGTCCTGGCTGTTAACCTCCTGGACAGATTCCTAGCCATGATGAGGGTATGAGATGCACCCAACTGATAAGGCATACAACACCTGATCTCTCCTTTTTATCAGAATCTGTTTGTAGCTGTTTATTTGGTTTGCAAAAGCTTCAAGTAGAAGATATAGAGGCAGACAAGTTTAAGCTGTCTGCTTAATTAGGTAAAATAATGTGTCTGAAGTTGTGTTGTGTGCATTAAATTCTTTTCAAGAACAAAGCAGAGGATTTCTAACAGAGATATTTCTTGTGTGTTAATAGTCTTAGTTAATAATTCTTCACCTCCAACTTCTTTACTCAGTTTCTTGGGGAATCAGGGATTAAAACAATTTAGTTGTTGTTCTTGTTGTGCTCTCAGCAGAACAGCACCCTGAAGTGGGTTTTAGTCAGTGGTTGCTGTAGCTGGGTCCAACTTGATGAATTCTTGTTGGACTGGACCAGCCATTTTATAAATTTGTGTCTTTCCCATGTTGTGCAAATCAGATCCAGCCAAAGCACCTGTCCTGCGTCAGCCTCAGCTGCCTTCACATGGCGGCCAAAGTGACGGAGGAGGAGTGCGATGTGACGCCCATGGACGAGCTCATCCGCATCGGACAGTGCAGGTTCACTGTGTCCGACCTTGGGCGCATGGAGAAGATTGTTGCTGAGAAGCTTAACTTCAAGTCCAAAGCCATCACTGCCTTAACCTTCCTGCACCTGTACCATCAGATCACACGTTCACACTCCACAGACAGGTGAGACCAGGTCTTTTCATTCCTACTGGTCGTTCTCTGAATCATTAGTTTTGAACTTTGTCAACTTTAGTACATGACCATGAAAATCTATTTGTAGACCCATAAAAAATTGTTGCAGACTAAGAATATAAAGTTGACACTGAGTCAACTTTATTTTTTTCCGTTGCATCAGCAACAAACTTGCTTGTGATTACAAGTTTGTAGCCCTTGTTGAGGCATTTATTATTTGTTTTACATCACATAATGTCCACATGAAATAGAATGAAAGAGTTCAGATAGATTTTCCCATGATTTGATTGGCGGAGCTTTTCACAGCACTGTAAGTTGGACACAGCAGCTCTGTTTAAAGTAGGGAATCAGTTAACTATCAGTCAACTTCAGTGTCTGACCCGAGAGCACTGATAAGATTTATTGTCAGCTGCCTCGGCACCAAAACACCACACTTACATAATCCTGGCACAATGTTTGTTTCTCATGTGCCTGACTTTGCTTCGAAAGTGAACACACAGTTTAAATTCCCTTTTATTTTTAGAAGTTATACACTTTATCGATCTATAAAGATCTTTTTAATTCTTATGATAAGTCAGTAGTTACATTGGACTTCTTTGTTATTAAAGTGTTGATTCTGAGTTGACAGAGGTTGATTCTTGTCTTTCTGTCTGAGCAACATCGCTGACCTGAAAACACTCTGGAACTTGACTCTGACCGTGTGTTTCTGTGTGAACAGGAAGGACACTCTGAGCCTGGAGAAGCTCGAAGCTCAGCTCAAAGCCTGTCTGTGTAGGATCTCCTTTTCTAAAGCAAAGGTAGGAATTCACTGCAGGTCAAAGATCACACTGGATTACATCAGCTCAGCAGTCTAATGACACCTTGAGAAATAGGGTGTATGTTGCTGTTTGTTTAATTACTACACTAATACATGGTAACATGTCAAACATGTTTCTCTTTATCTTCTTGTTCAGCCCCTCAAATTTTGTCCTTTTTTTTTTACATCCAGCCGTCCGTCCTGGCCTTGTCTCTCCTGAGGCAGGAGATCAAAGCTGTTCAATCTGAGGACATGTTGGAGATAGCCTATCATATCCAGAGACATTTGAAGGTAACAGTATTAAACAAAAACTCTATCAGTAACGAAAGTAAACATCTGTAGAAACCCAGTTATAAGAAAAAGCTAAAAAAAAGATGGTCTACTTTTCGATAGCAGAGACAACAAGAGCAGCAAGGTTTAATTTTACAGCATTTAGGTGGTTCTGTAAAAGTAAATTTAACTGACGTCGCCTCATTACTTTTCAGATCAAATGGAGACAGATACTCACAAAAATTAGTGAGATTAAAAACTTTATTTTCCAGCTGCACAGCCTCTAGACTTGTTACTTAAGGGTGAGAGTCCAGTTTCTGGCTGATCATAAGAGAAGTGAACGCAGGGCAGAATTATGTGATACCAGATTCTGAATAGCAACAGGAGTGTATGGGGGTGTGTGGTGTGTGTTTGGAGGGTGTCTATTTATTTTTAGCAGGGCTCTGCTCCAAAATAATTTTTCAGTTGACAGTTGTAGTTATGCAACCTGTGTGAGGTTTTTTTATTATTATTATTTTGTGTTGTGACGCGTTGACACTTAAATCTGACACACATTAAAGAAAAAGTGACTTTTGAATGCATGCAGCCACTGTGGGATTTAAACACCTGCCAAATGTTTGTGTTTAAACTGGTGATATCTTGTGGCTTTTCTAACCTTCATCACTGAATCAGCTGAATAGAATTTAGGGTTTTTCTTCTCAGTAAATTTTATCTTCATGCCCTTTTGTCGCATTTTTCCCTTCCATTTTTAATAGAGCTATATCTTATTTAAGAAACTTCAAATAATATTCAGCTGTTGCAATGTTACTTTTTCTTTTAAATCTGAAAAAAGATTTTTTTTCCACTCCAACTTGACTCTATAGTTAGTATTGTTTGAGATCTGTTAAAGTAAAAACTCTGCATGTTCAAACCCCCTCCCCCCTTATGTACACTTAAAGGTTCAGGTGTTACATTACCAGCCGGTCAGGTTTCAGTACAAACTTACATAAGCTCTTCTAACCTAGTTTCTCTTAACCTCTAAACCTGGGAAAAGAAACCAGATTTTTGTTTAGAAGAACGTTTTTTACATCAGTATATTGTTTCTGTCAGATTATTTTAAACACTTTGGTAATATTCAGTCAATGAGAAGGGCATAAGGTCAAACTACCAAACTGAACTGCTGTGTGTTTGATTTCAGATTGTGGACAGTGAGCTGCAGCTGTGGAGTGAGCGAGTGGCACTGTGTCTGTCAGACTATGCCTCCCCTGAATGCAGCAAACCCAACCACAAGAAGCTGCAGTGGATTGTGTCACGGCGGACTGCCCAGAACCTGCTCAGTCACCGCAGTGTCCCTGAACTGCCCACTATCCCAGAGGGCTGCTGGGATGAGAGCGAGAGGTCAGAACCCCACACGCACCTGTCAGATACATACCTGGATAGGATACTAATGCAGTACAAATACCCTAAGTAAAAAAAAATCTACAGTACATAAAATTAATATAGGCTTTCACATCCTTTACAAAAGATATAGTGTGAATATTCCCAGAATAAACAAACTGATCCAGAGATATTAAGTCATTTAACTAAAATGCTAAAGAAAAAAAACATCACATAAACTAAAAGTACACAGCCCAGATAATAAAAGAAATAAATTAACAACCATACATCAAATTCTGAGATGTCTGTGCTTGGGGGGGGGGGTGTAAAAGTTGGTATGACTAAGTATATGATCAACCTTTCAGGTTGAGAAGCTAATTGTTTTTGATGCTTTGTGCTACAAACACAACTCAGTCAGAACTTAGTTCTGTGCTTTAGACCAAACTTTAACAATCAAACTGTGAGTTGGTTTACTGAGCAACAGACTGTGTTGGACTCAGTTTTCATCCCGAGACAGACGTTATGTGCCAGCTCACAGCGCATATAATCTGCTGGAAAATACCTGACACGGCAGACAAGAACAGAGGCATTTAATTTTGACAGCAACTGGACACACCTTGTGTATTGCGCACACCTACCCGCGCACACACATACAGACATCGCAAATGTTTCAGAGTGTATAGCAACACCACACAGATAAAAACTGTTTAAAGTTTGTCTTTAATTTTGGTTTGTATGAGCTGGAAGTAAAAGTTTACATCAATTCGAGTGTGTCATGATCATTAGGAGATCAAAATGAGTGTTTTTGACTTGAAGAGGAAATTTTTTACAGTGTGCTGTATGTGTAATAACACTCATGAGGCAACCAGCTGTTCAGCAATACATAAGTTTCTGATGTTGTAACAACACGTCACACAGACAGACCAGCCCCTCTTGTATGTCTGACTAAGCTTGTCAGGGCCTCTCATATCTCCTGGACAGAAATGTGTGCGAGTCATTAGTCACGTCTCACTGACAGACATTTCCATGATGTCGCATGAGGCCACAGAGCTTCACACTTTATGCAATGTGGCACTTCAGCAGAACTTTGTCTTAATGAGGCTGTCAGAGAAATGAGGAAGTAAACATGGGGACATTTCCCAGCTGTTTCTTGTAAACAGTAATATAACTCACAGAGCAGGTCAGTCTAATAGATACCTACTGATCACCACACCTTTCTTAAAATGTTCTTAATTAGGTAACATATCAGCATTATTTGATGTTAACATACTGACAGTCAGCTGAGTCACACGTGAACTGGCACAAGTCTGATTATGAGATCAGCTGATAGGTGGAAGTTTAAAACAGAAGTTCTCTTTACTGGTCTTTTTTTCTTGCTGTCATGTAAAGTCCCTGTCCACAGTCTCAGTTTTGTAAAAATATGAGGAAGATCAGGAGTAAGAGGTCATCAGAGGGCATAGTGATACTTCTCTTTACTATTTGTTAATGATCCATATGTCTTATTAATATTACTTAGTCGTTCTTGTCCAGACCTTTTAACAAGAATTATGACCAGTATCTGCCATTATTTTATCTTAAGATCTCTCCTTCCATTTGATCAACAGCCATGAAAACGCAAACATAGTATATTAATATTAATATTCATATTCATAATATATTTAATGGTATTTTTTGGAGTGTTTTAAAAAATTTCTTAAGACACTTTTGGCTCAAAGAATGACCGATATGATTTATCTAAACTTAGTTTTTTGTGTGTAAATTACTTAAGCATTTGACTTATTGTTAAACTTTTCAGTATTGATGAGAGTCTCAAAATGATCACTGTACACAGTCATGTATCGTGAGACAGTACTGTTTCTTCTCTGATCTCCTCAGACATAATTTCTCCTAAACTGTTAAGAATCAGTCACTAAGACAAAAAGATGGAGTCAAGAATCTGGGTGCTTTTTTAATCACAGAGATGAGTAATAAATTAATGTAAAGGGAAACATCAGAAGAGCTTTGAAGAGTCTAGACTGAGATTTAATCAGCTGTGTGTATAAACCTCTTTATGACTGTTATAACAGTGTATCCTTGTGTGTGTGTCTCTCTGCAGTGAGGATTCGTGTGAGGATGTTATGAGTTCAGGTGAAGAGTCTCTCAGCAGTTCTCTGGGCAGCGATGCTGAGGGGCCCTTCTTCCCTCTGCACCTCCGCCGGCAAAAACACCGCCATCACCTCCATGCCTGATGCCTCAGCCGCCATGTGCCTCGTCGTCTCCACCCCCCCCCCCTCTTAACCTTTATACCTGATGTCTTTAATTTATTATTCAATAAGCTCCGGTGCTGGTGGAGATTTACACAATAGGCAGCTGTGCAGTCCGGACTTAAACTGGTAGACTAGGTAGGTTTTAGTTTGTATAAGTGTTGGTGCATGTTGTCACATTCCAGGATGCAAGATATGAATGAAATTTTGAAGGATATATAAGCGATCTTTATGGTGCTGAGCTAGCAGACACTGCAGTAAGATCAGATGTCAGTTCAGACCAGAAACGGTTCAGGTTATCCACAAGAAAAAAAAAATTGCTCAAACGTGGTGTTTATTTAATAGTATGTTTTTTTAGCTGTTATTAATCTAGGACTGTTTTTATCAAGGTTAAGGAGGAGTCTTGTGGTTTACTGAAGCTGAGAGTGGCTGCAGCCTCGTTATCTGGGTCATCAAGACTTAATATTATCTTCAAATGACAAATGATACAGCTTATGGTGCTCATGTTTGGTTAAAGATGGTTGTTCAAGGAAAAGCACACTGATAGCAAGATGTCCAGCTGTTACATTGGGATTAGAATTTTGCTATTTTTTTTCATGTTACACCTGAACCTAAACCTAAGTAAGGGGCTGGACAAAATTCTATTGAAGCCCAGTCCCTGTCACGTTCTAACTTTCGTTCTCTGACTGGCCTGAGACAAATGAATCCAGTGTGATCTAAAGGTTGTCATGAGTTCCCTTGTGACAGTTCCAAACTACATTCAGTCTAAATAGGACTCTCGTTCTACTTGGGCCTATTTGGATTGACTGCATTTTGGATCCTGTCTGATTGTCCTGGAGTGTATTTCAGTTTGAGTCTCTTGGCTTTCTACATTTCCCAGGCATCAATTTCAGTTATGACGATGGACCTAATCACTTATCAGTTTATATTATCTAGACTACATGGTTGGAAACTATGACTGACATTTGTCATCTAAGATAATAGCATTATGAAAAGCAATAACGGGCATGGCTGCTCTCATCTTCTGTAGTTTATTTTAATTTGCACAATTATCTTTTTAATTTCAAGTGTTAAATGGGCAGATTTGAGGTTTGCATCTGTCTGAAGGGAAACTGATGAATCAGAAACTGTTCACTGAGTGTTTAGAGCTTGTGTTCATTAGTCTCCTAATGTCAGTGCCATGCTCAAAGTCAGTAGGGAGAGATCTAAACCTACTCCGAAACAGTCTGATAACCTTTAGATTTAAACCCTGGTGATACCATTGGGGTGTTTAGATAAAAACATTTAACAAGTGTGTGTTTGTGGATGTGTGTATGTATGATCTTGGTTTAAAAAATTCAAAGTTGCCAATTTTGGGATGTAGCTTAAAAAAAGTCTGTGGTGTTTTGAAACTGTTGAAAGAGAATGTTGTAAGAACAAGAATAATGCTATGTGTCAAAAAAATGTCAAAAATGTTAATACAAAAATATGTAAAACTGTAAATGATGTACAAAAAAAACTGTTAATAGGTCTTTGTAGATATTAAGTTATTTATTCTCTTTTTGTCACCTGTACTGAAAAAGAAAAAAAATCTTATAAAATATTATTTTTTATTCCTTGTGTCTGTTTCTTTTATTTTGTCTGAAAATAACTTGCTGCCAACCTCTTTAGATTTATTTTCGAAATGAAACTGAAATTAAACTGAATAAACCAGATGCTGCAGAATAAAAAACAAAAGTGATTTACTAAGAACCTGATGATGATCATCAGTAGTACAGTAAAGATTGAGCAGGTCTCAGTAGTGGGGTGGGGGGTGGGGTGGTCTTTTTTTTCTGTCTCAAACTACTGGTGGCCGGTCAGGAAATAATTTTATCCCTCTATTGGATAAATTGGATTGGATGTCATTCCAACAGTACCCACTTGGCTTAAACAAGCTGACAGACTGCTTTCACAATTTACTGTATATATCACAACTTAATTCTTGATCATTTTTGTCCTTAAATAACTGACAGAAATGACAAATTTTTAGTATAAAGTTTTACCCCAATACTGTTGTTTGTGAGAACCTACACCATCTTTGAGCAGTGGATTTATTGAGAAAATCAGTTCAGTTCTATTTAGAAAAGTAGATCTAAAAAACCTTCATATAAAAATTAATTTTCACATCAGGAAAGGTGCATTTTCATTTATCGTTAAAAAAAGAGAAAGAAAATAAATAAATAAAACCAACAGCCAGACTCTGTGAAAATATTTCACTTTCACCTATAGTAACACACACAGAGAATGGTACTTAGGGTAACAATTATGTAAGGAATAATACCCGACAAGGTTTTCCATGATAAACAACCAAAGGGCATTTTCCTACTCATGGTCACTTGCCAAGGAAGTAAAATTAGGACAATTTATAATTCATGTGTTTCGCAATTAAAATTCAAATTTTTTACCAGCCACAAGTCCGTTTCCCTGGAATCTCCTGAGGGTTTGTCTCTTAGCTGGAACAATCATTGCCATTTCATAAGAGTCTTACACGATCTTAAAATTGATTTATTCACTATTAATGCAGCATTCCAACTATTTGGGGAACAAGGTTGTAAACTGATGCTGATATTGGCAACTGTGGAAAAATCAGGATGTACTCCTACAACCCTCTTAATGTCTTCTTTTAATACTCTACTCTTAAGTGAAAACTTTGTTTTACTTTGCTTTAGTGTTTGAGATTTGGTTTTGGACAGTGGACCGATGTAAAATTGACCAATTGTCTGTGACATCTTCAGTATACCAGCCAATTACAGAAGCAGCATGTTGGCAGAGATGCTGTTTAAGAGAAAGATATTGATGTTTTCCTGCTGCCAGAAAGAGTATGATCGAGTCCTTTTTAATTAAAAAAAAATTAGAGCAGTTTCGACTTTATCTATGTACTTTTTTTCTCATTGTTTGACATGGTCACTTTTAAGACTTTTAAGTCATGTGAACTCTAATCCTCCTCAGTTCTTGTCAGTTTTTGTCACCAACAATACAGTTATTTAAACAAAAGCAAAAAAGGCAAAAAAAGGATCCTGGAGTACAGCATGTCCTTGGACAGACTGGAGTCTGTGCAGAGCTTGTCTCTATGAAACAGTGTTACAAACCAGTAAAACTAGACTGGTCAACACAGTGAATCATCAGCACAGTCATCTACACTAAGAACACTTATGAAATGATGTGTTAAAAAAATAATCTTACAGCCTGAATGACTGCCCTGATCAGCTGATGTTGTTTTTCCCTTACACACAGACACTCACACACCATGACCACAGGAAATATAAGATACACACAAGACACACATAAGACACATACACAAAACAAAGATAATAAGTTCAGCTAAGTCCTACCAAACCACTCTGCACTCCATGTTCTTCAGCCTCCAGGCGTCTTCTGGGATCATTAACACTGGGATGGATCCTATTCCACCATGCAGTCAGTTTATCCTGCTCAGTGAGATCCAGTTTGCATGTTCAGTTTATTTTAGGTACAATCCCAGTGAATAATACCATTATCGATCCATTTTTCAAATCCTGAGGAAACTGAAGATGCCAAAAATCAGAAGAAAAACATCTCTTTAATTTGAGGGAGTTCTTGTTTTTACTTTCCTGAGTTGTTAAAAAAACACAGTTGGTATTCCACATAATTGGCCCTCTCTGTGTGATGGACTGTAAAAAATAAATATATCAAAATCCCATTCGAGACTTCTTCTTGGGTTGTGATGATTGTGACCGCCCCAGTCGACCCTGTGAACTCTGGGAAAGGGACTGGGAGAAACCTGAACAGGGGAAGGAGTCCTGGGACAGATCCACTCTGACGCTCCTCTGAGGGAAAGACTGGGAGCTTCGGAGCTGGGAGGAGGAGGGGGCCATATGTGAGTGCATCATGCTCCCCTCTTCCAGAAAGGAACTGTGATGCTGCGAAGGCTCATCCTATGAACAGAAAGTTAGGTTATTACAGTATAAAGGCATATGAAGTGTATTTGTGTTTCAAAGGCACATTTAGATCTTTTTTTTTGTTTTAGGTCATAAGCAAACAAGAATCAAACACCACATTAGTGTTTATTCCTCACAGGAACACTCGTGCTGTGTTTAATTCTTGGTTGCCAATAACCTCAAACATAAAAAAAAAGATTTGTACCTTTAGCCTTTTCTACCTTTATTTGATAGCTTTGTTGCCGTTGTTCTTCTTTTATGTCTATGGCTGTCCATATTAGGCAATGAAAAAAATATCTGTACATATACTTGGTCAAAGAAAGCTGATTATAAATTTATCCCAGGAGTGAATAACACCAATACTGCTAACGCTATTCTAGATTCATACAGAAGCTCCAATATTTGTTGCAAGGATTAATTGACATAGATCCAGAAATTTTTTTGAACTTTTGTTGATTTTGTCAACTTAACCCATAGATTCATTCAATTTATCCACACTTGATGCAATTTTTGTGGCCATAAGTCTGTGACCATTTTGTTAAGTCTTAAACAATCAGCATGTTGTTAGCATGCTGACATTTATGAAGTTCAAGATTAAGCATGCTCTCATTTGATATATTATGTTTTAATTGTCCCATTTTAATTGTCCCAGTAATATGTTACGTAGCATATAAGCATATTAACAGGACAATTAAAATGCTAAGATGCTAATGTTTCACAATTTAATTGACATTAGTAGCTCAAGGTGTCAATTCAAGCAATTCATTTTTTAAATTATCTCATTTTTAGATGTAACCTGTCATAATCATGACAAAAGTTAACAGCCACCACCACTGCAAACACTACTGCAGCTTCTGTGTTGACTGAATGGATGTGCTGTTATTCTAGACCCACATGACAAGTTAGTAAACACACCTGTGGTGCAAAAAGAGAGCTGAGGTAGTCCTCTGCTGTGCGCTTGTTCCTCCTCTGACTGGACGGTGTGAAGTCAGGTTTTGGTGTCTGGGACAGGGTGAGGGTGTGGGTGCTACTGGGTGTCAGCTGGTCACCCCCTTTGTCTCTGACACTTTGAGGTGTGACAGCCGGTGTAGGAACTTGAGAGTCCGTTTGCATAGTAGAGGGTGTCGCAGCTTTTGGCGTCCCACTTTCCAGCTGGGACATGGTACCCTCAGTGTCTGACCATGCGCTCTGGCTGGCTGCAGAGGACCAGCCCGTCGAATCAGAGAAGTCATCCAGTTCTGACTGATAGCTAATAGATGAGGTGAAGCTCCCAGACAGCTCCAGGCGCCCGCCAGAAGCTCTCTTAGCATCCTTTTCCCTTCTCCTCTTCCTCCTAAGAGCCTCCACTTTCTCCTCCCTGTTCAATCCCAGCTGATCCGTCCACCACGCTCGCCAAGCCTCCTCCCCCTGCCAGGAGAGGGTCAGGCGTTGGCTTAGCTGATCTGTCCAGTCCTCCGTGTTCACCAGGTTTGGCACCGGTTCAATATCCGGAGCCCTGAGAGAGCCAGAAACAGTGCTGTGAACCAGTAGTGAGCGTTTGGACATGCACTCCCTCAGATCATTTCGCAGGCTCTGAACCCTCTCCTCTTCCGTCAAATCCCTCACCACATCTTCAGACAGGTGGAGGAGGCCTTCAGTTTTGACTGATAAGTGCTGGAGGCAGTGTGGGCGGGGCTTCTTTTCCCGGCTCTTATGCATCAGTTTTTGGAGCCAATGTTTCCATGTGACAAGAGCGTTGTCACTGAGCTTTACAACACGACTCGAGCAGCTGGAATTGCTGACAGTTTCCCCCAAGCCGCCAGCTTTCTCAGTATTGTCTGCATTATTTTTACCAGCTTTTCCGTCTTTCACACCTGTGTCCGGTCCACTCACTTGATCCAGTTCAGGATCGTTGACGATGACGTTCAGTAACAACTGCTTCAGGTTTCGCCCTTTTCTCTCTGACTCAGAATCCTCGGAGAGAGAGTCTGAGAACATGTTTGGTGCTTGCTGTTCCCTCTCTGGTGTTTCAGGCACAAGTCTCAGTGCAGCTGGAAACTGCGTTGGCTCGATTATGTCCTCATCGCTAGATGTGTCTGATATATGCAGCTGAGAGTCTGGTTGAAGCTGTTTTGCATTTTTGCTCCCTGATGTTGTGATTTTGTTCAGAGTTGGTTGGGACCATTTTTTGGCTGCTTGTTGAGGCTGCAGTTCCTCCTCTGCTGCTGGAGGCTGAGATATGTCCAGCTGCACAAGCTCAAGGATCTGGTAGAAAATGTCTCCTGTCTCTGTCAGCTGCAGGATACAGATACACTCCTCACCACCTTTACCCTGGATACAAGTCAGACCTGAGAGCAAAACAAAAACATTATCCAAATCATATTGATATGACAAAAAAATGAATTAAAAAAAAAATCTTACAAATCTGGTTGTCCCATTATAAGGACAAGATTTCTTAAGTGCAGCATGTGGTTTGCAGCTCCCATCAGTTTTTTAAAATTAATTATTTGGAGCTGACAGTGCACAGCTTTACTGTGCTTTGGCAAGATCTTTACACTGTTCCTCGGTGAAGGTTGTAACTTTCTGAGTCGCGTGAATAACTGTCTCTGTCACTTTTTAATGTTAACTGTAGTAAACAGACACTAGTCCCATCAGCTATTTGTACCTGCTGCAGGTGAGGACAGTCTGTTGGTTGCAGTGTCCAGGCGGTGAGGGATCTGGACAGGAAGGTGTTTCAAACTGTCTTTAGGTCTGAGCAGAGACTGAGGAGGACCAAGGCTGAAACAGGCCTCCGCACTGCCTCCTGAAAGTACACATGCACACACAGACACACACAGACACACACAGACACGAGTTTTATATGGAAGGTTAGTAAGGAATCTGAATACTCTAGACTCTAGAGACTACAAAATGATCAACTGCCCGAGATATTTAGGGGATTTAACACCAATGGGTAAGAGATTATTAAAAAATGAGGTGCAAGATTCTATTTGATTGCTGTCACTGTTAACTGACCTGAGTACTGCAGCAGTGTGATCTCCTGAGAACTCTGGGAGCCCAGCAGGACCTTTGTGATCCCTTCCTTGCCCACTGATGAGCCTGAGGAGGAGGAGCCAGGGATGACATGACAAAACATGGGCGGGAACTTCATCATGTGATCCCACTTAAGCATGGGCACGCTGGGGAAACGCTCATCCATGATGTAGGCCGAGTGCTGAGAGATAAAGAGCAAACTAGGAAGTTTTGAAATTGTAAACTCCAGTATTTGGAGATATGAAAAATTAGTCCTTAAAAAATTCAGATGTTGAATGAGTTGGCTGTTTCATACATGGTTATTTAAATGTTTTTATCTCTTGCTACTCTTTATTTTCAAGTTGAAGCTGCAGGTTTTGAACATGAATTACGCCTGCTTTCAAAATGGTATCTGCCTTCTCAGCCAAAATTTCAACAACATTTTTGTCTTAGTTATTTTAAAAGTGAGTCAAATTACACAAATCAACCTGCCCTTTTTTCTTTTACTTATTATGCATTTAAACACTGAGTTGAATCAGAGGTATTTGTTGATGGAAAACAATTTTCTTGGACAAGTTAAAACTTTGACCTGCTCAGGTGGCACTACAGGAAAAGTCCCTGACTTTCTCTATAAGAATAGTCCCTGAATGGAAACGGAGATATTGTACCTGTTTTGGACACAATTTGAGTGCACACTCAACCTGATATCATTGCTGTCTTTTAAAATTTTGGAAGCTGTACTAGAATTTGAAATCAAGTTCTTTTGGCTTGAACAAACCTGGCACAAACTTTATGCTTCTTGAAATTCCCTGTTTCAGTATTGTACCTGAGTGGTGATGAGGTGGTGAAAGGGGTGGACCTCTCCCAGATATCGGGACAGAATGAGTCTCTCTCCACTTCGACACTCTGAGGTGTTGCTGATTCGAAACAGGGTGTGACCTGAGATAGCATTCATCTAAAGGAACAGAGCAGGAGGGGAAAAGGATGCATCAGATGGATGTAGGAGAGGACAAGCGAGGTTAAAGGCAGTGGTTGCAAGCATGGTTTAATTAAATGTCATATTACTAACCTTTGTGAGACAAGCATCACATGACATATATCGTTAATACTTTCTACTGTGTCAAAAATAGATAAATTTTATTGGAACAGTGTTTAGCAGGAGCAAACAAGAACAGACTAATACACACTATGGCATTAAACCATAATGTTATCTGACCATGCGCTGGATGTTTAATTTGCTTAATGTTTTAACTCACAAAAGGCAGTAGTTGTAAGGCTGTTATGGTTTAATGTCTAAATAATTACATTTGCGAGATTTACATCATGTGGAGTTTTGTGAATACTGTCTTTGCCAGCACTAATGTTAACAGAGCTTAGTAGCAACCAGTTGTAAGAAATGAGACCAGCTGACAACACAAACTACAGCGTTTAACAACTTAAAACCAACTCTGATGTAAAGAAACACCTCTCAGTGTATGACAATGATGGCTTTCCCCAGAGCTTGGGGTGAAGCAGAGAGGTTGTACTGCCGAAGACTTAATGTTATTAACACAGCAGAGTGCTTTGCCACCTCATCACTATGTTATTCTCAAACAGGCAGGGCCATTCATTTATTAATCTATCTAGTTTTACCAATGATTTTTTTTTAACAAAATCATGTACAGAAATAAAAATTTTGGCACATGAAGATGCATCAAGATACATCTTTAACTGTTTTTATCATTACTTTGTAATCCTGTGAATCAGAATCAAATTGTGAGCTGCCTACAATAGCCACCCAATTACCTGTATGGCCCTCTGTGGGAATGATAAAATAACAAATACACAACATCTCATCTTCATCTCCGTCTTGTCAACACTAAAATGGAAGAAAAAACCGAGACTTCTACCACATTACCTACAAACTCACCCTCATGTCTGTGAGCTCCACCCCTGTCCTGTCTGCGTACAGCATCACCCTCGGGTGGGCAGAGAACTCACACCATCGCCATGATGACTTGGCGTTGAAGTACAGGTTGCTCTCTTCCTCCCGAACCGTCTGCATCCTGATGGACAGAGTGTCACTATAAATTTAGTTTGACCATTGATCAGACAAATAAGACCCGAGTCTGCAGGAGGAATGCCTTAACACCTACCTTTATTAAGCTATTTGACACATGCACAGCTATTGTTAAGTTTTTGTAGACACCTGCCGACTGAGTTGTAGAGCTGAGCAATTAACCAGATTTTTAATTTCAATACGATTTTGGCTTCCAATAATCATGAAAACAAGATAACTGAGATGAAAATATCATTTTGCAACATGGTTTCACAAAAATAGACTTATTTTATCCTGTGTTATAAACTAAACGCACACTGTGTGCCAGCAGGTTTAAACTCTCTCTGACAGGCTTTGGCATATTTAAAAATTCACTGTTAATAAGACAAGTTATTTTAAGGTTCAGTTTTATTTTTCAAAAGGCAATGAGTATTTGCGTTGAACTATTGTAATAATATATTTTTTTCACAATTAACCAGCCCTGCCAAGTTTGTAAGTGTGGACATAAATGTCCATATCACTTGTACCAACTTTAATCTGCTAGCTCCCTAGTCCTAAATTTGATTAACACAAATTTGAGCCCATGTCAGAGTAGAGCAGGTCAGTGTCACGGCAAGTGAGTCCTTTATACTCTTATTTTGTTTGCCTGTATACTGTTTTCTTTTATAAACATCCAAATTTATGCAGTATTGATATCAACACAAGTGAATTCATCATCACGGATCAGTCAGTAGCCTCATGTAATGTCTGTGCTGTAAACAAAACGCATTTCATGTCCTTTTTGTGCTCTACCCCCTTTTTTTTTCAACATCAGAACATGTCTGACATGAAATACCCTCTTTTGTTTGCTCATGCATGAAAGGGCAGTACCACATAATGTCCAGACCTGATTCTGTGGACATTAAATGGGTTGTGATGTGAAAAGTTAAATCTGCTTTGAAAACAAACTTCCTCACCCTCTGCCAACAGTCCACAGCTTTGCTGTTCCACTCTCGCTCACCACCAAAACTTCACCTAAAATATGAGGACTGATGACAAACAGCAGCAAAAAACAACACTTAAACACCTTTTTTCATTCAGAAATTAACTCAACTCAAATGTGATGTTTTTTCCTCCTGGCAATCACTCACCTGACATTTACACAGGTCGCAACCTCTTTGGTGTTGATGACTTGCAGCAGACGAGGTTTGTTTCTTTCACTGAACCTCCAAACTCCGCAAAGGTGATCCGACCTCACAGCAACACAACCTACAAACAACAACATACAGGCGCCAAAATGTCTTTAAGGCCTGAAGGAAACTATAAAACCACATCAGCATTTTTGAGTATTTTTTTGTTCTTACAATCGTTGAACAGGGAGGCGAAGCTGATCTGTCTAACTGGGCCTGTGAGTTGGAAGCTAAATGGATCACTGCTGCTGGCGTCCACACAAGAAGAGCTTCCCCTTTGGTGCTGTAGCTCCACTCTGTGGAAGTCTGAGGTACTATGTTAAGAACCAGAACCAATAGAACAACGGAAACAAAAAGCCGGAAACAAAAAGCTGGAAATAAAACCGTTACCTCGACCTCAATTGTTATTGTTTTATGTCAGAAAACCATCAATACATTTCTATCCTCAATCCAAAGGATGTAAATCTAGAAATGTGGATCTGTTATCCTTTGTTTGGTTGAAAGAACAGAAACACACAATTTGTGAAGTGTAGTGCTCGGTGTTGTTTGCACATATATCAAAATAGCAACAAGTTTTCTGGAAAACCTTTTGTATGTAACATGGGGCCTGAGTGTCAATGTAAAATAATGTCTACATATTTTTGTCAGTATATACAAGCTAGTTGAAACTGGGGTTAAATCACGAACTCTCTGTTCAATCTGACCAGATGTCAGAACTTCACAGTCTAATACTTGCTACTACACAGACTTTTAGGTTGGTGCTGAAAATCACTTAGGCTGCCTGATACCTCACCCTGGTTGTTTAATTTGCTGTTAATCAAATATTAAATGGATCAGGTAATTATATCAGTTCTAACACTTCACATAGTTAGCACACAAAGTTGTTTGAGGATTAGAAAAATGTTTGTTAAACAACTTTCTAGGTATTAAAGGTTTCACTCCAACATTACATGCAGAATACTGAGGCAGTCCATTCCCTGGTTTCCCGGGTACAGGAGGCAGCCATGCAGAGAGTTGCTGTTGCTCTCTAAGAAGGGGACAAAAGCCAGAGCGCCTCCTGTGGCTCCTTCAGAGAACAGCAGACGGTCCCTCTGCTCTGTCAGCTCCTCGTACAGCAGGCCACCCAGCAGCTCAGGAGGGACATCATGCACCACGTCTGACATCAGAGCACTGTACGCATCCAGCGCCCTGCAGGAATATGACTGCTGACATCTGAAAAAGAAGATACGAAATGAGGAAATAAAACATCAATAACCACAGGTGATTTCAAGTTTCCATTCTCACCAATCAGTCAGTTCCACTCACATTTTGAACTGCATCATGTTGAGGAAGTTTTTCACCTTCCACATGTTGACTGAATCACGCCGACATCTCTGCAAAACAACAAAAACAAAACACAAACACACATTCTTATGGCATGAAAACCAACAAGCAGTGGCTCCAGGTTTTTGATTGATACATATTGCTTAAAATATGAATTCATAATTTCAACATTCAGACCTTGCTCAGATGCAGAGTGGGCAAGAGGGAGAGGGCAAAAGAACAGGTCAAAGGGGTTGCCAAGTACCTAAATGTCATATTTTACCGTTTCAAGTTTCAGTCCAAAAAACCTGAAAACTACCAGAGCCCAAGCTGATAGCTGTGAATTATTATTTTGTCTAGCAAACAATTTAAAAAGCAAATAATTAGATTAAAAAACAAACAAAAACAAACAGACTAAAAGGTTTAGCCATAAAAAGTCCTCTCTAGAGAAACTCACCTCTCTTGTCCTTTGTTTGAAGCTGAAGTTTTCACACAGCATTTTGCTCATGCACCCAAAGGCCTCCTGGCAGTTATCAATGAAGAAGTTCTGCATCTAAAAATGAAATCTGTTTATAAACCTTAAACTACTAATAGGCAAAAAACAAACAAACACAACTAAGGCTGCAGAGCTTGGTTGCATTCACACAAAAATCTGATCTGACTGGTTTGTAAAATTATTCATTTGGTTTAGGAGGTTATGAACCACATTACATTGCATGAATTGTATGAAACTTCACACTGTGAATTTTTCTTTACAGGATCAAACTTTTTAAATCTTTTTAACTGTAGGCAAAATAAAATTAGTTGAATAAGCTTTTCTGTCTTAATATGAAAAAATAAGATGAGATAAACAACCTTTACTTTCCTAATGAGGAAATACACCATCTATGTTCACTGTACTTCCACAAAAACATAGGAGATGTTTGCAAATGTCAGAGCAATGCAAACATCCTTGTCACCACAGAACATGTGACTGAATCATGATTACTTGGCTGCCTAATTTAGGTTTGTAAGTGCCGGTCAATGAAATTACAGTTTCTGTTATTATCTGTAAGATAATACAGCAAAATCATGAAATATAACAGATTACTCCAAAATATATTAATATATTAAAAATCAAACAAACTATTGTAATAATCTTAAAATTTACAAAAATATTTTTTTGTGTTTCTTATTGTTCAATACATATTCTAAAAAAATACAAAACATATAATTTATGATGTATGTTTAATAAGCACAACTTGAGTGCCCAGTTACTTAAGACCAGAGGTTTGTAAAAATAAATACAAAAAAGACACCTATGTCTTAAAAGATTTGAACAGATTGACAGTTCACCTCTTTTAAATATGCTACTGTTTCATGGGTTTATCTGTTTTGAACTGTTGCACTTACATGTTCTGTGAAGTCCAGTGGATCTGGAGGTGTCGAAGGCCAAAGGACAGCTGGAAAAATGTTTCCAAATTATTATGATATTTTTATACAGTGGGATATTGAAAAATTACACTAAGTTTTACAAGATACATACAGTGTGTAAATCATGTTACGTCTGTAAAACAAATATTAAGATGATTTGAGCTGTTTCTCTGACAGTTACCTGGCTCTATTTGTAATGTTTCACCTAATTTTATTTTTGATTATTCACATTAATAACATACTCTGGAAAAAATACTCTTAAAATTAGTTAACACTGTACTCCCGTTTACCATCTTTACTTAAGATGCCTGAGAACCACATGTTAGGTATTGAGTACTGAGTGACAGACCTGCCTCAGCGCTCCAGACCTGAACTAGAGGGAGAACAGTCTGAGACCTGAATGACCTCCAGAAGAGGTAAAACCTGCTGCCATGGACTCACAGGTTTTAGGGGACAGGAGGGGAACCGGTAGAGGCTCAGTGTGACGCCATATCTCCCCTCTGACCTGGTGCCTGGATTTAAATATCCAGCTGGAGAGAGGACCGGAGCCACCCTGAAACAACAAACACAACCAAACAGAGTCTCACGGTACAGGCACAAAACAGGTGACATGTTGAATCTGCTGCCCCAGTACTAACAACCCAAAAACAAAAGTGTTTTTTTTTTGTTGAGAAAACAGCACATCACCACAGCTGAGAGCAGATTATGTTTGAGTTTTTCACTAATTCTAAATTGGATTATGTGCTGATAATTATTGTTAGCGAGGACTATGTTATTGTGTTAGTGTTGCCTGCTGAATAGAAATTTTTTTTTTGGCAAATAATGCAGTTACGTGTTTTAAAGAGAAATATGGGCATATTAGTAAAATTAACGATGTTATTTCAATGCAGGCAATAATCAAAAAGTAGGTTTGGGTTTTTGAAGCATGAAGCTTTGACTGATTAATCACTAAACCTCAATTTTATCATCTAAATGCACTTAGGGATCATAAGGTACAATTAGATTTTTCGTCATCTAATCATAGTCATAGCCTCTGTATACTTACACCCATAATCATAACTAAAGTCATTAGTGTTAGTGCTGAGCTGACAGCAGACCCACCTCAGGTCTTACTCCTCCGTAGCTGCCCCAGTTTCCAGCGCTCTGTTTCTGGACAGAGTCTGGCGGTCCGCCGTTGTAGAACGAAGGAAAAAGCTGCTGTGGAAACTGGTAATCCATTTTTATTTTTGATTAAAGACCCAAATAACTCGCAGATTTTCCAGTGGTATAGGTATCGTTGTCCATTCACTCCTTCAGTGTGTCTGGAACAAGTCTGAACATGTTGTCCTCGCTCAGCTAACGTTCCCACAGCCCATGCTGTTAGCTAGCCCACAAAAACACATTTCTCCCTTTCTAATCATCATGACACGCGTTCAGCAGCTCAAACTACAAGCTGCAAATGTCAAGCAAACAGAGTAGTCCAAAAAGAAACAAAGCTGTGGTAAAATTGTCCAAAGTCCTTAGTTTCATACCGGACACGTGCAGACTCACGACCTCACAACGAAAACGACAAGCTCGCTTTTGAGCAGTGCGGAAGACAACAACACGACAGCATAACTACTTCCGCCCCTATTCTTAGAAAAAAGAAGAGTAAAAGAGATGGATAAGACCAAGCGGCAAACTCCTCACTTCCGCCTTAACTTTTTAGACTTTTACACTTTAAATAATACTTTCAAAATAAATTGGCTTAAACAATTAATCAAGAACCCATCTTCAACTTGGAACTTCATACCAAATTTTATTTTCTCTAAATTAGGAGGCCTTAATTTCCTTTTGCTTTGTAATTATAATGTTGAAAAAAAACCCCTCAAACTATCCTATTTTCATAAACAGATGCTTCTTTCTTGGTCATTGATCTACAAACATAATTTTTCCCCACAAAGATACTACATATGGAACAATAAAGACATCACATACAGAAACAAATCCTTATTTTACCCTTTTTGGTTCACTCACAACATACTCTTGGCTCGTCAGTTGTTTAACCCAGATGGGTCATTAATGACATATCAAGAATTTATCTTAAAATACAGTATCTTAATCCCTTTTAATGAATTTAATATAATTATAAATGCGATCCCTGGTGGAGTAATTATGTTATTTAAAAGTACAGCAGGATAGAATCCAACATTATTACCCAGTGATCAACCAAACTTGAAATTGGTCAAATTTGTTTCTCTTCAATACGCAATAGTAATCGTCGTATACGTTCATTATTTCAGAAAGATGTCCTATCAGTCCTATATGTGGTAGCAAATTGGAACACCTTCATTAATAACCTTAACTGGAAAAAGATTTGGAACTTGCCAGCTAGAAATATGATAAATAATAAAGTAAAAGAAGTATCTTTAAAAATAATTCATAGATTTTACCCATGAAAGTTTTTCCCCAAAATGATTTTAAAAAGATATAGATATAAATTTCTTTTTTTATGAAGGACACCCTGAAGATGTATTTCATCTACTTTAGTCTTCCCCCTTCTCCACAAAATTATGGGAGGATATTTGCAACTTGATTTCTACTTGTATTGAACTACATTTTTCCTTTTGCTTTGGAGATATATTGTTTGGCTTCACTGACTATCCATCTCCGAAAAAAAAACAATTTTATATCATTAATCGTATTATACATTTAGCCAAATGGCATACCCACAAAAGTCGACACACTAATCAAAAACCACTCCTTTCTGTCTTTGATGATGAGGTCAAACAATATATTAAAACTATTAGATATCCCACTAATATGAAAGCCATTAAGACTTTCGATTTATGTGTACTTTTTAATGTATTTATGTATGTATATATATGATATTCTGAAATACTGCCTCTGAATGTTTGTAGCCCCCGGGCGGTTGTCATTACATTGTATTATATTGCACTGTTCTGCACTGTATTTCCTAATACAGATTTATTAAAAAAAAACAAAAAACAAAAAAACCCCTCCTCATTTCCGCATTGAAGCCGACCAGGAAGTACAAAAACCTGCAATTCCTCAACTGACCGCTTGAGGCTGGCTCCATAAGGGAGCAAATTGTCATTGGAGCACATGGCAAAATGGCCAACTTTAGAGCAGAAATAAACACATCTATAGCCTGGTTCAAAAAAAGTTTTGTTTGTCTACAGCTTCTTTACCATCTCATGAAAACTCCGGGGGAGGTGAATTTTTTCATAACTCATTCGTTTATTTTTTATTTAAGCATAAAATTCGGCTGTCTTTGCATAAATTAGGGCGTGGTAAGCCAATTCTACTAGCTGGCTAATTCCCCGAACTTTAGCGATAATTTGTACCAACAGACCGTCCTAGAATGCAGTGCTCCAGTTTTTTCTATAAGTGAAATTCTGATAATATTTTATTATTTTGTAGCAACGTTAGCCTTAGCAGGTCATCCAGCCAGGGTACATGGCTATGATGCTAAGGGGATCGTAGCCTATGCGTAATAACCAGTGGTAATAACGTTACATTTTTTGAACGAGCATACATTTAAGTCAAAACTTAATATAACGGGTGGTTTGAGGGATGTTTACATTCTAACGTTATGAATTTTATTTTTATAATCGGGTTTATAATCGGGTTTATAAAACTTTACAATAACAGCCGTCTGCAAGGAAAAAATGTGAATAACTTGCCGCGGCAGGTCGCCACCACAAACTTGTAATATGCCCATGTGACGCAAACGAGATTAATTTGGCAAACTGCAATGGATTTGAGGTTATTTTCTAAAAATGTCACGTTAACTTAATCCGAGGGAATGGTTGAGGAAATTGGTTTGCCAGGGACGCTACTGGTCTGGCTGCACCCACCGCACGTCTGTGGCTGTCGAGCCTTGAGCTCCGGTAACGGACCTGCGTTCCGGACAACGCGCTGCTGCATGCCGCTTCGGGCTACCGGCGGTTGTTGGATAAGGGGAGTAAGGGCGTGGGACAGGGATGCCACAGCCGCATCATAAGTTTTTCTCGAAACCGTTGCAGTCCTACTGCACATGGATACCTCTCAGTAATCCAGTTTTGAGACTGTTTTGTCCCGCTGAACTCGGGGGAATGTAACGTTATTGCCACTGAAGGAATAAAACCCATGTATAGCTTAATGCCATTGGATAGTCAATTTTAATAGAGAAGTGTTGCCACCACAAAATTTTACTTGTTTCTTTACCTTTGGTCTTTTTCCCTGTGAAAAGCCTGAGAAAAGTTAAGCTACTGCCAGATGATGTTTACTCCACCGTGACAACTTTGAAGTCATCAGCTTCATAGGACATTTACATGTTGCCTGATTATGGGGTTCATCCATACAGTCATATCATCACAAATACTGTGAGTTAGAAAAATAATGATGCAAGTATAATTCTGATCATAGAGTTAAACAAAGACTAATACCCCACTAACTTTGGTAAAGAACCTTTTAAAGGAAAACTACATTTATTTTTATAAAAACTACCTGCACACTGAAAAGCTCCTTTGGCAAAGGACTTGAATGTTTCTCCTTATTATGATTTGCTTGTTCTTTCAATTTGCGACCAGGTTTGAAAGTGAAGTGAAATTTAATATTTTCAATTACTAATAGAGACAGAAGGAGTGAAAATATAATGACAATTTATTGTAACAAAACATTAACAACAAGTTAAAAACATTAAAATTGAACATTAACTCCCTCAGAAATAAAAAAAAATGAACTGGAACAATAACTATTTACAGGTAAAACTTTGAAGGTGGTGTGGGTCCTCTGTCATGATGTTCAGCTTGACACTGTGGATGTCTCCCATGTTGCTCCCCCCACAATGGATAAGAAGGAAGTCTAATGCTGCTCTTCCTTGGAGGGACTGGGAGAACACGGGGAGAAGGCAATTCCACTGCTGCCTCCCCAGCTAAACCAACACACGTGGAGGTCAGAAAGGCCAAGGTTGCTCCTTGTAGTCTTTGCCACTCTCTGGGACCCATGATGGACACAACTGTCTGCGATGGTCCAAGCAGTTGCTGTGTAACACAAATAAATGAGTTTGATAAATGCTTAAGTATTACAGAGTTGACTTCCAAGGATGGCTTAAATGTGTCATGTATATACCAAAATGTGGATACGACTCTAATTAAATTTTTGATTGTCCTAAGACTATAGACTATTGTCAAGTATTGTCATCTGAAGTACTGTCACCTGTTCATAGTAGAGCAGATCAGCAGACAGATATACTAGTGTCACTGTGTATATACCAGTATTAGTGTGTATGTCAGCCCATATGGGCTGATGTGAAAACTCTTAGGTAATAGACAACACAACGCAGTAAATGATGCTTCAGGTGATTTACAATTATAAAATTTTACTAAAGGATGACTGTCAGAACACTGACGTTATTACGTCTATTACTGAAAAAAAAATCTATAAATTAAACTTCATCGGTTCTTTTCATGTCACAAGTGTTTGGCTAGCATATTTGAGGGATTGCAGTGCAAACTGTGTGTTTGTCAGATCAAACAATTGCATATTGGTTGGGTTCCGATCTGAGATCATGGAGTCAAGAGTGCGTTACTCACAATGGTGGAGGCAGTGCAGCCATCAAAGGTTGCCCTGATGTGCAAGTGTACAGTGTCCGTGTCCAACTAGGTGATCTGCTGAAAGACATAAGGTGACACAAATTATGACAAAGTAAAAGGTGACTCTCTATCAAATATACAGTCATATTAATAATAATAATGATAATAACAGTCCCGCTTTCCACTTAACTTGATATGAAACCGCTGACAATATTGGGGCTCAGCACGCCAGGGTCAATCTAGAAAACTTCTATCATTAGCATTAATCCCAAGAGCACTTTATATTAACGTAAAGATTAACTTTATGATAAATTTCGCGACTCTTAATGAAAAGATAAGGTTAAACTTAAAGTGTATTTTAAGTTAACTAAAATGTTTAACATTATTCGTACATTCGTAAAATAATTCTGCAAGTCTTCACATTGTAAGGTTACCGCAGCTCACAATATGAACGAAGCAAATAACACGATTTAGTCTTTTAATAATGTAAATATTTCAGTTTCCAGTCATCAATAAGTTCTTATTTTATGATCGTTTTCATTGACAATACTTTCATTACCATTTAATACAGACTTACCGCAAATGACGTTCACCGGACCGATGCCGACAATCCTCACCTGAAGTCCGGCTTGCCGCCGTTAGCCTTAACGCTATTAATGGTTAGCCGGCTAGGCGAAGGTGAGACGCTGAATTAGCGCACCGCCAGGCTAGCTGAGTGGGTGTGATGTCCGTCCTTCGACACGCCTAAGCCCCAACCTCTTTGCCGATATTTGGTTTTCTGTTGTTTAAGCGGGCTTTGGGCGGAGTCAAGCGCTGGCAAATGGCGGCGCCAAGGAAGAGATATCTGAGGCTTCACTTTGGCTCAGGCAGAAACCAATTGGTGACGTCACGATGGTTTGTCCCCAGTGTTTTATACAGTCAATGGATAAGACATATTCAAGTAAAAAAGAAATCTGTCGCTCTCACCTCCTAGACACAGCAGCATAATGTCGGGGAACAACTTGGTTCTGCCCATAGTGCTATGGGGCCGGACGGCTCCCACCCACTGCATCAGCAGCTTGCTGGTGATGGACGACTTCAGCACCATCATCACCGGCTGTCACGATGGACAGATCTGCCTCTGTCTTGTCTCGAAAATATTGCAATATGGAGAGCCATTTGCGCAAACATGCCTACAGCGCTAGAACTTTGACATTTGGAAGATATTAAAATGTGTGTCGTTAAGTGGCATTTGTCCATGTCAACACGTTGTATTTTGGGATCTTAACTTGCAAATAAGCGACCCCCAGTCAACCGGTTTTACTATACTTCTCTTCTAAAGGTGTTAGAAAAGAACTCTGGCCAACATTCCATTCATATTATACAAGTGATAATCCCTCACCAGTGATTATTGCTCAGCATGCCACCTTGTGTTATTTTTTATAATTATGTTTTCATCAGCATATGAGCGTCTTACTAGGTTCTTTTTGGATGCTGCAAGAAAATGCAATTTAAAGTTTGTAGGGATAACCTGTAAAAAACTTTAACATGCTATAGCGACTGCCATTGTAGCTTTATGGTGCATTCACAGTTACAATGTGTCTGAAAAAGTAAGAAATTAGATAACACAGGGCTACTGAGGTAAATTCATATAATATTACAAACGTGTACAGTGGGTGGCGGTATGCGTCTCCAGTTTGTTTGCTATCTGCCAGTAATCACAGAGAAGAAGACAGCTCTCGGTTGTCTCGTGATCAGCTGACTGATCAGATCGGTTTGTCAGTGGGATAAGCAGCTAAAATTAAGTCGAGAAGGACTATCATATTTGTTTTTATTAGCCACGGTGAAAAACTTTCATCGATAAGCTCTTTATTAGAGGGAAATGTTCCAGTGAGACAGCTCTTTCTGGTACGTAAATACAATATTTTAGCAGTGTTTCGGTTCCGTTAGCTAGTCGCGACACTGCAGGTGTAGGTTAGCGTTAGCACTTAAAAGAACACTTCACATCTAACTAATTTGTTCTCTTACACATCAATATTTAACAGCTGAAAGATATCCCAGGTTAAAAAAATACACCATTGCTGGCTTTATGCAAGCTGTCAAACATCTGAAAGGTGTTTACTCCCTATAATGTTACGTTGCTACGCAGCCCGTATATCTAAGTTAATTGTAACGCTAACGTTAAGGTTACTTATTCAAATGAATTGCAAAACACAAACCGTTGTTAATTTTATGTGAACATTTGTGCTGTGTTGCTTATTTTGGTCGAAAGGGTCACTGCTGTTGTTTTATGTACCTGTCCTCGTTACTGAACGGTGATTCGTGACTTATTGACTGCATTTGTGTCTCAGACACGACTAACGTTAATGCGTTGATTGTTCAACCCTCTACATGTGTATACGGGAGAAGTGTTAATGTAAGCATGTTAACGTTACTAAGATAATGTCTGTACACTTGATGTTAAATGCAATCATGCTAAACGTTAGCATTTTGGCATACTGTGGTATGTGTTGCTCACCTTTAGCATGCCATTATAAACCAGCCGTCTTTATAGGAAAAATAACAACAAATTAAACATATTCAAGAAATATTAATTTGCAAGCTCTAGAAAGGCCCAATGATCCTGTCTGCACATCGAGTAACCTTGCATAAAAAGCTTTGTAAATATTTAAAGAGAAAACTGGACTAAAAAGTCATAAAATAACCATTAGATATTACCAAATTAGAGTCAGGCTCACAATATAGGTAACATGTGACGCTCTTAATTGTTGCTAGACAGGCAGCTCCAGGGACCCAATAAACCTCATAACATTTAAGATCAGGGTCATCAAACTTGTTTGTCCTATGTTGTCCATAACTGAAAGACTCAAGTAAGATGACAAGAGGCTGCCTTTAAATGATATGTAACAGTTAAAGTAGGAAAGGAAGGAACAAACGAACAAGCACACAAACAAACACACAAACGAACAAACAACACAAAAGGATAAAAAAAAGTTACACAAACAATGTTAAATTCTGTAATGGTATCTCATTCAAGGTTCGAGTCATAATGATGTAGGACCATTTGACCAAACATCTTTCTAGATCACCCATCCATCTCGTGTCTCTTTATTCTAAGAGGCACATTAGCCAAATCACCACTTTTAGTATAATGAATAAACACTTCCCACTCTTCCTTTTTGCCCTCGAGGAAGTAGCTTATCTTTTTCATTGAGAGTCGGCAGGACATGTCTCTCAGCCATTGTCCTATCAGTGTGTCTTATCTTTTTTCCAAGAGAGGGCAATCAGACAGCTTCTTTGCAGTGAGCTCATGTCAAGAAGAATCTGTTTACTTCTCTAGATAAATTTGGCATGTCAGGGCACTCCCCAAAAAAACCTCTGGATCAATGGACTGGACTCCTTAATTCATACATTATATACAAGACAGATGCTGAGAGTGGGTTGGTGGGAGAGCATATTTTTTATAAACTCAAAAAAACTTTAAAATCATTACAGATAGTGTGGACCTAACTCCATGGTTTAGACACCTGAGTTTCTATGGAAAGGTTTAGCAGTATAATAATATACACTATGAGTAAGTTGTCAAATCTGGGACTTTCTATCCTAGGGGTGGGGAACTTATTTTTCTGTCCAAGGCCATTTCAATTATCATATTATCCTCCAGGGGTCATACTTGACTATTGAACATATACACACTCAAACCTCTAATTGGGTGGCTGGAACTGCTTCTCTTTGGCCAGGCCTCTGATCTCAGGTGATAATAATGCTAATATTATTTGCAGGTTGAGTCTGTCAGTAGGTTGTAGAATCTCTGAGATATCACTGTTTAGGCTACACATCAAACATTGTAGCAAAATGTACATTTTCTTTTGTTTACTTGAGGTTCTGAAAGCCATCATGTGCAAAGGAGTTTAGCACAGTCAGCAGCATGCTCTGATATTGTAGCAGGCTTTTGTTCTTGCAGAGTTGTAAAATGCAATGTTACCTCTTATTGCCCTTACCATTACATAAAACTTGATGATTTCAGCTTTTATGACAGAGAGCTGAGAAGCTGGTTGAAACCTTGGAGTTCGAGGTACTTGGTGATGTATTTCATGCAGACTAGATCACAGAGCCATCACTGAGCTCCACAAAAGGGTTTCTCTTCATCTCCATGAATCTTTGAAACCAACTGACTCTCAAGAACAAAGTGTGTTAGCAGCTCTGCAGTGACAACAAGCCTCTCCATCACGATTCTCCTTTTGAAAGAGGTTTTAGCATCTTAGCTGTTAGTTTGTTCACCACAAATCTTGCCTGCATAACACGGTGTCTGTCAGAATGAGATTGATAGAGGATCATGGCAGGATTTCTAAGCAACTATAACCCAGGATACATGAATGCAGCCATCATGGCAGGCTTTGACTGTTTTACGCAACAATTTATACAATATCAGTTGTTGATTGTAAGCTGCAGCTGTTCAGACTGATATGGTACAATAAAAAATCACTGGAGCATCATATCAGTTGATGGGGGAATCACTGTGGAGGACAGACAACAACAATATAATTTGTTGAAACAACAATATAATGATTATAACCCCCCCACCTGCTCCCCAAAAAATATTTGAAATTGATATGCCATCAGATTTCCCCCAAAGATGTTGAAAGAAAGCTAAATTCAAGAACCCCTTAAAATACCTAGCTAAACTTACTAGATGTTTATCAGTGACAGAACACCTCCTGCATCTCATTTTTGTTCATGTGAGCAGCAACAATAATCACAACAGCTTTGAGCATGGTGTCAAAGCTTTGGGTCCATTTTGTAGGTCAGGCAGGCTGCTGCTGCTTCAGCACTTAATGTTTTTGAACCATGCCCGGCATATTTCTGCTCTTTAGGACTGATATTTTAGTGTTACACAGTAAAATTCAACATAAACTAGAGAGGAAGGGGAGAATACAGTGCTTCACATAACAAGACAAATTGTTGAGCTATTTTAAGAAATTTTTTGTGAGCAGAGTTATCCCCAGTGCTTTTCTCCACTTGTCAGCACAGAAATAGGTCCATAATAACATGCAAAAGGCCTCAGTTTGCATTGCTTCAGTCAGCGTAGGTGTGCACACAGCTCCGTCATCACAAAACCAATGTCATATATTCTCCTTCTTTTTCTTTTCTTTATTATTGCATCTATTACTATATGAAATGATTCAACAGAAATACTGCTATCAGTGTGACTCAGCTAGGTCAGACACATGCTAGATTAATGCCTGAATCTTACAGTGATGTTGTTCAGGTGTTACTGAATGCATCCAGTATTTCTTAGAAACATAAGTACTGTTGTTGTGTTTGTTGTCCACAGCTGCCTGTGTGTCAGATACTTTACTTAAGTCTGTTAAATACCTGCAGCATCACACAGCAGCTGATATGTTAAAGCTCGTTTTAAACTAAGAAAATGCCATACGCATTTACACAGCTCATAATGAATGTTCTGTTACCAAGATTCCATGTTGAATAATGTAATTGTTCATATTAGAACAGCCCTTATTGTTGAATCCTGAGCTTTAGCAGAGCTGTCAGGACACACTTTCAATCTGTCGCTCTCACCTCCTAGACACAGCAGCATAATGTCGGGGAACAACTTGGTTCTGCCCATAGTGCTATGGGGCCGGACGGCTCCCACCCACTGCATCAGCAGCTTGCTGGTGATGGACGACTTCAGCACCATCATCACCGGCTGTCACGATGGACAGATCTGCCTCTGGGACATGACGCCTGAGCTGGAGGTACTGATTAGGGTGAAGGTGGTGGAATGATGTTAGTGCTGGTTTGTGCCACTTAATTTTTATTTACTTTGCTTATAACCCCCTTTCTTTGTTTTCCTTTTGTTTTCTACTCAGATTTGTCCCAGAGCCATGTTGTTTGGTCATACAGCCTCCATCACCTGTCTGTCGAAAGCCAGCACGTGTAGCGACAAACAGTACATCGTCAGTGCATCGGAGAGCGGGTAAGGACACTTTTATAACACACATCTATCAGAAGGCCGTTCTTGCTGTTCATGTCATGCCAGAATGACTTGTTAAGATACATTTTTAATCTCAGTGGCTTTTTAAAAATTCATTTTGCTAAATGTAGTTGTCAGTTGACATATATACAAAACATATCTAAAGACAAACTCCAGAATATAGGTTTAAATGCACAAGACTTCCTTATCCATCATATCTATGTATGTAATGTGTGTGTTTCCAGAGAGATGTGTTTATGGGATGTGAATGATGGACGCTGTATCGAGTTCACCAAGCTGGCATGTGCTCACACAGGCATACAGGTATGACACACTCAAACAGTGGCTCAGGCTCACATGAGCAATAAATGAAGGCCAATTGATAATAAAGGATGAATGAAACACAGTGTTATCAAAACAGTGTAACACTGAGGGCTTGACCATCTCTGTGATACTATGGCTTTTTCACCAGTACAAGTCCTGTCACATTCACACGCCACTACTGCTCTCACTTTTTCTTTTATCCCAAATAATCTTTGTTCTCTAGTTTCATAACAAGTTGCAGATTTTTCACTAGCAAATGGAGTGGTTTTGCCCTATGAGCGTCTGATCTCTAAAAAGTGTTTTTGTTCACATTGTGGTCTCTCCCTCTTCGTCTCTCCTGTCCTCTGGTTCTCCAGTTCTATCAATTCACCATCGGCACTCAGCGGGAGGGACGTCTGCTTTGTAATGGTCATTACCCAGAAATCCTTGTGATGGATGCTACCAGCCTTGAGGTCCTGTACTCCCTGGTGTCTAAGATCTCTCCTGACTGGATCAGCTCCATGAGCATCATCCGATCCCACAGAACACAAGGTGAGACACACAGGTTGGGAAAGAAAAGGAGATGAAATTGACATCGTTTGTTTTTCTTGGGCAGGTTTGGTGACTTGATTTTAATCCTGTTCAGAGCACGTATGTCTGTGATAGTTCAACCCCCGCCCCTCTAATTTTTACAATTTCCAGTCCTTATAAGTAAAGTGGACTGTGCAGTCCTTTGTTGTTTTGTTTTGTTTTTTGTTTTATTTGCTTGTGTATGTGCCCTTGCCAAAATTTTTTCTTTTTTGGAAAGGAAATTTTTAGCTTATTCTTATAATTTAGCTCCACTTGCTAAAGTTAGGATGATGACAATTGTCTTAGAATCCTCTTGAAAAAGGGATCATGTTTATTTCAGTGAATTCTTGAACAGTTTGCTGAATCAGTGTGATAATGAATCATTGTTCAGTAGTAAGTTAATAAGGTGAATGGAACTGGAGCATGAGCCAGAAGAATAAAGAGAGACATCAGCAGTCCTTCTCTGCTCTACTTTTAGATTATTGCTAATATTTATGTCAGCAGGTTGCCATGTGAAATGTATGTATGTTAATTTACCATCATATAAACTGTTAGGATTAACCATGAGGCACTAACTTTGACTGGCTGTTCTCCTGTCTCTCTGTAGAGGACACAGTTGTGGCGGTGTCAGTGACAGGGATTTTGAAGGTGTGGATTATCACAGCTGAGGTCAGCAGGATGCAGGTACACCGCTGAGCAGATGTTTGCATATTTGAAAATCAAATGTCTGTTTGTGTCAGATCTGTGCTTACTGCTGAAAAAATTGAAAACATTTATGTGAAGTCAGGCCTTCAAAGACCTGCTATGACCATTAGAGAACATTTTAATATTTGATTTAGAATTACATATGAAATTTCTCTAAGAATAAAGGATAAATTCGCTGCAAATTTCTTCCCCATATTAATCAAATTACCAGGAAACACACACAAAAAATGGCGGACATTTCTTGTATTTCTAGAATTCTTAAGTCTTGAAATGCACATCATCTTAGGCTCTCTTTTGTGTGTCTGTGTCTGTGTCTGTTTAGGACCTGGATCCTGTGTTTGAGGAAGAGTCCAAACCCATCTACTGTCAGGGCTGTCAGAGTATTTCCTTCTGCACCTTCACTCAGAGCAGCCTGCTGGTCGTCTGCTCCAAGTACTGGAGGGTAAGAACCTGCATCACCACCAAGAAGCCAACAGACTTCACTGGGTGCGGCTGTGTTGCATTCTAGCTGTGACATGGCTGCCAAAGCTGAGTGTGGCCACTCAAGATAAAGCTTTTATTTCTAACAAACGACCTGCAGTAGGTTTCAGTAGCTGCTTTGTGGTCTGCTCTATAGAGAAAGTATGCGAGGAGACTATTTTTTAAAAATAAGTTTCATCAAGAGCAGTTTTTGATTAAGAAAAGGAGGTCTCACAGAGGAAAGGCACAGAGAACCCTGTCAAATTTCAAAATAAATAACCCTGTGCAGACCTTCCAATTGCTTCACATTGCTGAAAAGACACTTAACAGACAAATAAAGAAACCATTTAATTGCCTCCTTTCACATAAAAGCACAAAAATGTCCAAATCACAAAAATTTAGCAAGTTACCAGGCAGAATGCTATGCTTCCAAAATCACCCTCCAGTGGGCTTTGAAGCAGCATGGAGGATGTAACCAAACCTGGATGTTTTCAGGGCTGTGTCCAGTGGAATCTGGGGGTAATGCGATGTACTCTGAGCTGTGTGGACTAGGTGTGTTGCCCCCAGTCTTAAAGCTTTGTTAATAAATATGTTTTTTTCTTTCTAATGTGTTTTTCAGGTGTTTGATGCAGGTGACTACTCGCTGCTCTGCTCAGTGTCTTGTGACAACGACCAGTCATGGACCGGAGGAGAGTTCATTGCCGCAGACAAAGTCATCATCTGGACTGAAGACGGCCACAGTTACATCTACAAGCTGCCTGCCAGGTAAAGCTGCTCCTCCTCAGGCTCTCCATCACTGCTCAGTATTATCTGATAGTGAAAACACCATCAGAACACAAACTCACTCTCTAACACTGTCTATTCCTCAGTTGTCTGCATGCAAGTGAACATTTCCGCAGTGATGTTGGAAAAACCAAAGAAGGCTCAATCCCACCGCTCATGTACAGCATTGCAAACTACTCAGACAAACAGGTCAGTCTACCGTCCTTCACTCTTGCCTACACTGCAGAGTATTATATTTAAACATACACCTCACAGACATGACAAACATTTTTGTTGTAAGCTAAAAAAAAGTCATTTTCATACCATGTTGCAATATTCAGCAAAAAAATGGAAAGCTTTTGTCATTTTTGAGCCTGAAAAAATGTATTAAAAAATAATGAAAACAGATTGTTTCAGGCAGGGAACAGCTCAAAAAAGTGTTTATTGTAAACTCCTGCTGTACACCAGCAAAAATGTTTCTAATGTCATACAGTTGTAGTTTGTGGACATTTCTTGTTAGGGGTTTTTTTTTAGTCTTTTACCTGCCTTTTTTGACTTCACCTCAGTTTGCTTCAACCCAGTTTTCTGTCCAGTAATATACAGATGCTATGCTGATGATGTAGCTGTTTGAAGTACCTGTTCAAAACCTGATAAAACAATGCTTGTCAAGTCCCATTTATTAATAGCAGTTTAAATAATTCAGTTAATATGATGCTAGCTAAAATAACCCTTAAACTGCTGCTGTAAGCGCTAAATGTGGGACGTAAATTGCTACATGTGCACAGGTGTGTATTGGTCCTGTGGTATTGTGTTGGCAGTCTAACTGATTTTTTTTTTTGTCTGTATTGATGTGTTTGATTTGGCTCACATCAGGCACATGGATTAGACTTAGTCTAACGAAAAACATCCACAGCTTAAGTAGTGCTCCCCATTAAGTAACAGAAGGGAAGAAACCACTGAACTGGAGACACATCATGGTGGAGTAAAGGAGTTATAAAAGCTTAGAACAGCCCAAGTGTGCAAATCAGAGGATAAAATCCTGAAAACAACAGACTATGGAGGCAGGAACCACAAACTTGGTGTGTTTCCTGTTGATGCAGCTCGACCCATTATAAATGTGGCACACATCTTATGATGTAAATTTTAACAGCAGGACAGCAGAGTCATGTCAGACTCATCACTCTGCTGCTCTAAGTTTCTTTTTGATATAACACTGATGCTGTCCTTAATCACTGGCCAGGTTCAGAGTGCTCTACTTTGCAATATTTTTTGTTATTGAGTTGCACTGATGTTTCACACTGACAGCCTCAGCAACTCATAGTGCATAGCCCTTCTCATTGCTCATAGACTTTTTAACAGGAAATGCAAGGTTTCACTGATGTTACATAATTTAAAAGAAACCTAAAACTGCAAAGTAAAAGCTTGTGGTACACAAATTTTGTATTAATTTATCAATTGCTTCAATTAAAATAGTATATATGACATAGTTGTGTTGGAGCAAGTATTGTGGTAATGTAAAAAATAATGAATTTAAAAATATGAGTCAATAAACAAAAGGTAAATCATTATTGACCAGCATTTAATTTGATCTTGGTGGCTATCACTTTAAGCTCTGCCATTATTGAAATGTCAGGGGTTGTTTAATTTAAAATTTAATGATCAAATGAATTCTACAAACTGAATTCCTTCAAGTTCATTGGTACCTGTTAGTCTTAAATGAGATAGTGAATAATCTTTTGTAATCCATGTGTGTGAGCCTGACCTTAGTGTTCTGTTCAGTTATTTTTTTACCTCCAGTATGTTGTTGTTGTTATATGTATATTTTATAATTTAATGTCTTCTAGGTATTATTTGTTGTCTGTGCATTTTGTTATTTTTTGTTGTTCTGTCCTCTGATGCTGCCATGCCCTCTTCCCTCTTTGACCTCCTCACTCACTCCTCTCAGAAGGAAGGAGAAGGAAGTGAGGAGGAGGAGGTGGTTGTGGAGGTGATGTGCCTCCCTGCCAGCGGGTGCGACTTGGAGCTCTACACCGCAGAGCTGCTATACCGTCACCGGCCTATAGAGCCGCCAGTAAGCCCTAGAAAATGCACACTGAAAGCCAAAGGGAGGAAGAAGCAGGTTCACTCTTTTTGGCTGAGCTGCAAAAGATGAAGTGGACACAGCTACAGTGCTCACTCCGATATCATTCAAAGAACCTTTAGCTAATACATAAGCTTTAAAATTGAAGTCATAAATCAAAAACTAATGCCATTTTTCATGTTCTGAACATGTCCACAGGAAATGTTTACATATGGGTATGCAAAATGGTTAAAGTAAAATTTTCAAATAGAATTTATTTATTACACTATTTTTAAAGGACCATACCAGTGGTTTATCATGTTTCAGTCCATTGACTGCAAACTGTTAAAAGTTACATATTACTTCTTAATATCCAGTAATTTAATATGTCCTGTAATTATGCGGAATTTGTAGAATAAAGCCAAGAGGACAGACAATAAGTAAACAAGGGTGTTTCGTCAAGGATAACGTAAATTTAGTTGGTTGTTGTTTAATTTGTTATTAAATGTTCTGCAGCCCATTCTTAGATGTCAGAATAGCTTTTTATGTAAATTTGGTCTTTACAGAATTTCCCCTTTACAAACATATTGCAATATGACGCATTTACTAAACATTAGAGCTGCAAATGTTTTTTTTTTATTATCAGTGAATTAAAAAAATGGGTTTTTTTATTTGGAAAACTTTTTTGCTTACTGTAGATGATTGTGACAAATGCTCTGAACTTCCCAAAGCTCATAAGAATGTCTTAGATTGTTTCTCTTGGTTTGAGCAATAGCCTTAAACCAAGAAACTCAACTGACAATAAATAAAAATGGAGGAAAGCGGGAAATATTTTAATAGAAGAAGCTGAAACCAGAGAATCATTATATACCTAATGACTGATGGGTAACAAAAATTGCAACATAATTATTTTTGTGATTCAAATAATTGATTAATCATTTTACCACTTAATTATTATTTTGAATAATAAAGATAGTGTTGACTGTGATTGGTTATCTATCTGCAGCAAGATGCTATCCCTGTTTTCAAAAAAATGAGCTTAAAAAAAGCCAACATTAGGGTAAAATATGTAGAAACACATTGGTATGGTCCTTTATACTATGAGGTTGGTATCGGGGTCAACAGTTAAGATCCATGTAAGGTTTGTATTTGAGAGATCAAGAAGCAAATAATTTTATGCAGTGTTTGTTAAAAGGAAATGTTATATTCTACTTATTTTTCTATGAATTGAGACTTTGCAGCTCAGTCAGAAAGTAAGAGCCGAATATGAGAGGAGCAAACTGTGAGAACAGCATTGAAAACACATAAATCCACTTAGTGGCTCACATTTACCCTGCAGTGTGAGGTGAAGTCAGTCTCAAGTTGTCTTTTTATCCTTTTTTTAAAATCTATACCAACTTGGTGCATTTCAGAGATGAAACATGTGGTATATTCGTGCTTTGAAAACTAATTCAAGAAAAAAAAATCTTTATAAACATAAAAATGGCATTAAAAAGGATGAATGGCATTTTTCATTCCATAAGAGCTAAGCGCCTATTTATTTTGAATTACATTCAAGTAATACTAATAATGCAAGTAGTCTCAAGGAATTTAAAGAATAACAGCATTTTTTAAAGGTCTGTCTATCTCATTTACTTTGTATTTAAAAAATTCTGTATTGTTTTCATGAAAAACAGAAAACAAATGAAATAGTCAAAAGAAGTAAAAGAAATAAGACTGTGATCAGAAGTTGCCAATTCTTACCTCAGGTCAACCTTTTACTTAAACCATATCAATGTGGGCAGCCGTTTAGCTCAATCGGGAGCGCGGGCGGCCCATGTACGGAAGGCTCAGTCTTCCACGCAGCGGTCGCGAATTCAACTCCGGCTCCAACCATTTGCTGCGTGTCTCTCCCCCTTCTCTCTCCCTGTTACCGATATCTAAGCTGTCCTATCAATAAAGGCGTAAAAAGCCCGAAAAATATAATAATAATTAAAAAAAACCTATATCAATGCACCTAGGCAATTTTGTTTTTGTCCTTTTCCAACAGAGGGTTGCAAAACAAAATATCAATTATTCAATTATTCATGCTGCATACATAGAACATAGACAAATTTATGAGAATACTAGTCTTTTCTTTCTGAAATTTTTCTGTGGGTCTTAAAGTCTTAAGAAATTTTAATTCCAGTGATCTGAATTTTAGGTCTTATGTGTATGGTATGTAGGCAAATTTGCTAATGCATTTCCTCATTAAAAAAAATACCTGTAGAGGTAAAATAGTAAAAATAATTTCTGTTGAAGTTTATTTAATTTATTTTGGTAAGTGCGAGTTCAAGGAGATCTGACTAGAGAACAGGACATTTCATTTACAAGTATATATACTTTGCCAGTTATTATAGGACTCAGATTTTCTCTCAAATTTATTGTACCTTTTTTGCCATCATGAACATTAAAAGGTTTTTAAATTACTCATAATGGTCTTTAAAGGGGTCTGAAAAAGTCCTAAAATGAACTTTCTCTAACTGGGTGAAACCCTGTATAAAGGGAACATAATGGTTCCATATAACCTGACTGAGCATGTTCAGCAGGTATATTGAAACAGCAGCGGACCAAAAATATATCCTCGGGGAAAACCTCACTTTCAAATGCTAATGTCTTAAAGTCTGAGAAACAGAAACAGAAACAAATGCAGTTACATTGGACTGGTGTCACACATGTAAAATTTGTGCAGATTTTTCCTGTAGCCTTTAAATGTATTTTAAAAGTATCAGATTTGAAATGTGAGCCACTGAGTTGATGACATCGAAAATGGACAGTCTGTTTTGTTTGCTCCTCTTTGGTTTCCCTCCCGCCTGACTGAGAGACTGAACTCATTCTGGTTCACCTGATTTCATGCTCTCTTCCCACTAAAACAAAACTCCTCCTCCAAAAGCACCATCACCCTCCTCATCTGTCTTCATACTGATGAAGATGCATGCAAAGTCCCCAAGCTGCTTTTTAACTAAATACCTGATCTGCTGAGTCCCTGAGTTTATGACAAAGTGAAGATATATAACAGGACGTGACAGGAATGGTATTACTTAAATTTATTTGATTGCTTATCTTTACCAGGCATGTTGGCCTGTAAAGTTTACACACATATATACAGGATGAGGTGCAGCCAGGACAAAAGGAAATGGTGGTTCTGTATATGGCATTCAAGCTTCATCCAACAACTGATAGCAACATTTTTCTATGCTTGTTTCACTCCTCTGTGAATACCAGGTGGGGGAGTTTCTCCTGTAGTTGTTTGAACCATGTGTTATATTTAGAACTCACTTTCTCATCCCCAGTCTAAAAAAGGTGTCTCTTGATAAACAATAGTTTCAAGTAATTTATATTTAGTTCCCAAAAAACATTTGGATGTTAAAGTTGATCTTTTTCAACTGAAAAATGACCAAACCCCGACAGTGATGACATATCATTATATCTGGTCGCATTTTAGTAAATTAACTAAACCCGCTATATTATTTATTATCTATTTGTTATATTGATAAATGTAGACAATATATCATTCCGTAGACAAATTTTGCAGACAAATTTCGTTTCTACAACAATGCTCATTTCATACTTAGATAAATGCTTCTTTATTGGCCATTCTTTAATAACCTCTTAGATGTTGGTAAAAAAAATTGTATCTTTTAGTGAAAGACTTCCTTATTTGAAGTACGTACAGGAAGTTTTGACTTTAATTGACTCTGCAAATTTAAAGGGATAGAGTCACTTAGTGAATGAAAAATGAAATGCTGTGGAAATATATTATGCCTAATTTACAGCTGCTTCTCTTTTTTTTCATTATTTTTTTTTTAATTTCATAGCCAGTCTTTGTTTATAATTTTGGTCAAAAATGAATCCAGATGATGAATCAAAACCCCACCCGTTGGCAACACAGAGCCTACAAAAACAAACACATATTGAAAAAACTTCTAAATGACTGTCAGTTAATGTTTCCTGTCTTTCTCTTTCTCTCTACTGCTGTTTCTTATAAACATACCACTTACTGATGTTTGATTTATTTATTGACATCTTACATCAAGATGTTTTGTGTGTGTGTGTGGTGTGTCTGTGTGTGTGTTTAAAACATTTGGTGGAACTTTGCATCCCCTCTCTGATCGTCCACAGCGCTCAGATGAGCTGAACTAACAGACTGTGGTGCACACTGGACACCTTAGCCATTCCATGCTTCTTTACCTCCTTAAATTTTGTAGTTGCTGTGATGGCAGCTCATCCTAATGACACACCCACAGGTTCACTAGCTTTCATCCTGTCCGTCATTTTCACTGCAGTGGATCATTGCAACCCTTCACCAGCCAGCAGCTCCTGGAAATGAACTTACTTATTTGTTAGAGGTTCAGTTAAAAACACCTCACTGAATTTTTATGAAAGTGGCTCTTACCTTCTACATGCCCTGGTAGAAGAGAGAGAAATTATATTCTGCAAGCTTCAAAGCTAGATTTATTTAGTAATCTACTTTTTGATTCTGTTTTTACAGTAAGGATCTAATTAAGGGTATTTGTCATTTGCTTTTTGAGGACTATAGTGCCTATATGTCGTAACCTGGACAGTTGCAAGGCCATGGATCTGTTAAGACTTTGACCATAGCTTGATGTTAAAATCTAGTAGACAACCTCAGTTGAGGTCCAGTTGCTGTTTGAGGAAACAAATTGAAGAAATTCACCCTAAAGCAGAACTGCCAACATGTTTATATTACATTTTTTAGCTAAGTTGCCGGTTTGGTTAAACACACTTTTCCTAAACACGCTTTTCCACTGCAAGAATTAGATTGTATCTAACAGTTGTGAGAGGTATCAACAGTAAGCCAGTGCAAACAGGAACTTCTCTGCTAATGTTTTTTCAATGTTTTATATGCATCGTGTAAAGACATATTGGCTAAAGACACATTGCAAGTGTAGACCACTGCTGACTGCTTCACTTTCCCCAAAGCATGATGGCAACTAAATCAAAATTTACAGAAGTTTTTCCCTTCTTTTCACAATCAAGCAAAAAAAGCAAAAAATAATGTGATTATTTTATAGAGGCTAAGTGAAACTGAAACTTCTGGGTTCTGCTTAAGAGGTGAGACAGTTAGACGCCATGTTTGTCACTTGATCCACATTCTATGAACCTGGAGTTTTAAAATCATCAGTTTTTCCCTTGTGCTGCATTAGCACATGTTCAGGTACAGCAGTTTACATGTTATTGCTATTCTTCAGTGTCCACATTTTTTTTGAATTGCTGCTTCACTTCAGGTACACTGTTATTTAACGAAAGTCCCAGTAAAACCCAAACAGCAAGTTAGTGTGAGTCTGTATTTTCTATCAATTGACTTTTACATGTTTCTCAGTCTGCAGAGGATCACGTGTCCAGGTTAATCAAAAGAGTGGATCTGTTTTCATGCAGTTTGCTGTGTGTCATTGCTGTTTGTATGAAAGCAACAAGAGAGCAAAACCAAACATTTCAGCTTCACATGGCCCTCAGACAGAAAAGTACTCAAGCAGTTAAAAAGATGTGTGTGCTCTGATTGACATCTGAAATTTAGATCTTCGTAAGTTAACATATATTTTCATCTTTTTTTCCACCCTGCTCAAGCTTCTGATCTGTCCTCCTGTGACTCGGTTCTTCTTTGGCCGACGGGAGCCTTTCCACAAGCTGCTGATCCAGGGAGACTCAGCGGGCAGACTCTCCCTGTGGAGCATCCCAGACGCCTCACCTCCACAGACGCTGACCACCACTGCAGGTAAGAATGACATTACTGACATCACACAGTTATATCATACACTGAATATTAAACATAGTAATAGGTTAACATCAGTCTGTTCTCGCAACCTTTGTTAGTTAGTTGTGTCTTTGTAAAGTAAATTTACTGAGACAGACTGACATCTAGTGGACAAAATATGTCATTGTGCTGTTTAATGATGTTTTTATTGGGCTCAAGAACTGGGGGCACCTGGATTGTAAATTAATGTTCAGAAAAGAACCATAATCTTACTTTATATAAAAAATTCAGCCAATGTAAATGCAATAAAAAATTGTTTCTAATTAAAATAAATGTACCAAGGATGTCTTCATTAATGTTTTTAACAGTCAGATCTTGATGTATAAATAATTTCTCTGCTATTTTTCTCTGGTTCAAGTTCAGTGTTTATTTCTTTATTTGAGACTATGGTTTTGCTGGTCCTAAACTATACTTGCCAACTTGACTGTGTTTCTGTCTCTTTGTCTCTCTGCTCAGAGCTGCAGGTGTCATCTACCATCAGCCTCCAGGAGGCATTTGATAAGCTGACTCCCGTGTCTGCAGGGATCATCGACCAGCTCAGTGTCCTGCCTGGAAAAGAAGAGCCCATCAAGGTTTGAACCCAGATAATGTGACACTTGTGTTTCTAGTCCTTGATAGAGATGAGCAAAAATGTTTGTTTTTTTTAAAAAGATACTAATAACTGATAATTACCTGCTTCTCATTTTAGATGCTGATAAAATGACTGATAATTTCACATTTTTCTATTTAAAAAAACAGTTCATGTTCCTTAGTTTATGCACACTTTTGGATAGGAAAGGCTTATTTTTAATGAGCAAAGACAAAGATGGATGGTTTAACTAACACACACTAACACTATTTTATTCTTCTTTTCTGAAATTTATATAACATGTATTACAAATTACAATCATGTTGTTTTCCTCTAAAACAGTAAAAAAAAAAATTCACACCCACTGTAACCTCTAACCTTAACCCTGTTTATTGACAGAAAGCAAAACAGCTCTAAAGGTGAAGATCGCCACCCACTGTATTGGAATTTGTAGATGCTGCCTTTATTAAGCCAATAACATCAACTTGGTTTTGTATTATTAGCTCTATTTATGACCCATAGCTGATAATCTAGATAGCCCATCACTGGCTAAAAATTTTTGGCACTAATAAATACCATGCATCCCTACTCTTTGACCAGAGTTACTTGTTTGAAGTATACACTTTTAAAATGTTATGTATTTTTTTAAGTCTAAATATGTTTTATAAAATGTTCTCATGTGGTCAGCAGAGGGCTTCAATCCGTATGTTGTTTCGTCTCATCAGGTGACAGCCAGCGTGTACATCCCCTCTCAGGGTCGCCTGGTGTGTGGGAGAGAGGACGGAAGCATCATCCTGGTTCCTGCCACTCAGACTGCCATCGTGCAGCTGCTGCAAGGGGAGCACATGCTCAGGAGAGGTGAGGGAGGGAGGGAGAGATGCTTGGAAGGCAAAGATGTTGAGGGGTGAGAAAGTAAAAGCTGGAAAACACTGACTATGTGATTTCTACATTTAACAATTACTAGATGATAAAAACAGGACTACCACCTCCTAAACTGAAAACGAATGCTGAGCTGATTCAGCTCTTTAAGTCTTGACTAAGCAAAGACATGATAGATAATTTCCTTTTAGTTGTGGTCCTTTTAGGTTCATAGTCATTTACAGACTGTACCAGAGTCAGATGGAAACAGGACCAAGTACAATCTTTTAATGTTATCTTAATCTGTATGTTTAGGCTGTATCAGAGTTCAACTGAAAGGTTTTACACTAGCGCAGACACCAAACACACCGGACAGGTCTACAGGTTAGGTGTTAAAGCCCCCTTACAGGTAAAACATGAGACTACAGTGTAGGATGCAGATCAGTAATTTTTGTTCTGCAGGCTGGCCGCCCCATCGTACCCTGCGAGGTCACCGGAACAAGGTGACGTGCGTGCTGTATCCGTACCAGATCTCCCCCCGCTACGACCAGCGCTCGCTGGTGTCCGGAGGAGTGGACTTCTCTGTCATCGTCTGGGACATTTTCACTGGAGAGATGAAGCACATTTTCTGTGTCCACGGAGGAGAGATCACCCAGCTCATCGTTCCACCTGAAAACTGCAGTGTAAGACCTCTGAAAAGGTTTATTTGTGTCTTTCTGTTAAACCTTTCCTTTTTAGTTTTCTCCTGACACAAACGAGGCAGCCCATCTTTCTTTTTAAGCATATTGTTTGGATTTCTAATTACCGTTGCTCTGTTTGTGTTTTGTTGCATTGGTGAAGGTACTGAAAGGAAGAAGTGTGTTATGTTGCTGACATTACATTAAAATGTTTCAAGGGGTGATGTAATTGTTGTTGCTATGGAAATAACTTAATAACTTTAATGACATGGTGGTGAGATTTGAATGCACAGACACAAACACAGCCGCCCATTCAACCAAATAAGACCATCATACTGTTTAACTGACATTAAGATCAAATGGTCAGACCTGTGTTGTTGCCATAGAAATCAGATGACGGATGCTTTTGTGTTGTTGAAACTGACCTATCCCACACATGCCTTAATTAAGACATTGGATGACATTGCATCTGCTCACCTTTGGAAAATCAATGAAGTCCTGATGTTCTTCACCTCACAGGTTTGAAAGAATGTAAATATACCTAGCTATGATTAATATTTTGAATTTTACATGTAAACATTCTAAAAAGGAGCTGGCAGCACATCCACACTCTCTCCCTCTAAAGAAATTTAGAATCAATCAGTCACAGGCCTTGTGCCCCACCCTTGTGCTAGGTGCTAGGTTGACAAGTGAAAGAGCAGTGCACTTTAAGACAACCAACATCAGAGGAAACAGAGAGTTTTTAAAATATCACAAAACTGTTTTGTCTCCTTCCCTCCAAAGTTATCTGAGTGTCCTGTCACAGCAAACAGCTGTCTGTTGATCATCTGCATTGAGTTGTTTAGCTTGTTTACACCTGGTAACATGTGTCACAGGTGACCAGGTCACAGTTATGCAGCTTGAAGCACATCAGTTCACATCCATTACAGTGTGTCCCCATGTGTGTTGAATGACCACTTGTGATTGGATCTCAGCCAATCAGCTGATCAACAGTAGTAGCCAACATGCTGCACTTTATTTCTTAAAGAAAGTTTTTTTATTGTGAATACTTTTGTTTCATCCTCAGGCTCTTGTGTTAGGAACAACAGTAGTCACCACTGCTCACAGTGCTGACTAGTGGTTTTAGTGGGCATCTAATTAACTAGTAGATGAAACCCCCTACTGGGGCACCAAAGTCAGGAACTGTCCCTGACACATGGGCTTTAAAATTTCTTCAGAGTAAAACCTTACAAAAAAAAATTGATTCATATCCACTAAAGAGATTCAGTTTAATCTGAGCTCCACTGATCTTTCAGTGACCTTCCATTCTGTCATCAGGTTTAGTTTTTGGGATAATCATGTTTTCCTGCTTTGTCTCCCTGCAGACTCGTGTGCAGCACTGTGTCTGCTCAGTGGCCAGTGACCACTCTGTCGGCCTGCTTAGTCTCAGGGAGAGGAAGTGCATCATGCTGGCATCGCGGCACCTCTTCCCCATCCAGGTCATCAAGTGGCGTCCGGCAGATGACTACCTCGTGGTTGGATGCTCTGACGGCTCCGTCTACGTCTGGCAGATGGATACAGGTGAGACTTGAGGAACCAGAGTGTGGCCTCCTGGCTAAGTCTTACCAATAACCCCTGACCCTCCAGCTCTTCATTGGAGTAACACTGATCAGTGGTGCAAGTTAATCACAATTCTTGACGCAGAATTGAGAAAATAGACAGAATCTTGAAATTTTAAAACCAAAACGGAATAATGTCCAAATGTTGAAGTCACCCTCTTAGAGAGAGAGAGGGAGAGGGAGAGGAAGAGGAAGAGGAAGAGAGAAAGAGAGACCGACCAACAGTGTGCTATCAAAAGCTTATTACTTCAACAATCTCTCAGAAGTTCACTGTTGGTTTATGCAGCACTTAAAGATGTTGGACTGCACCTGGCTGGAGACAGAGACCGGCAACAATTTCACAGCTGATTACTGTTAACAAGTTAATATTGATTTAGTTGTTTCCATAACAAAACATTGTGTCTAACCTAATGTAACGTTAGGAGCCTATCCCCCTGGCCTGGCTGTGATGCATATTATCCATCCTGGTTGCCAAAAAGTTTTCAAAATATTATTTCTCTTCTGCTTATTTATACTAATTGGCTAATCCATCAATTTACTTTACTAGTCCGCGTGCTGTCACTCTGATGGATGACAAATGAGACTCGTTTAGAATCAGCTTTCTCTGAGTGGCTGCCTGCACCTTGTCATTCTAATGCTACAATTTTTCAAGTTAACACAAACACACATAAACAAACACACACACAAACACCACTCTAAACAACACTTTAATGCGCTCCTTTGTAATATCAAATTCATTACAGAAATTACACTATTTTCTCAGTAAATTGTTAAAATTTTCATCATCAACCAAGTAAATAGATGCTCTGTCTTGTAAAAACAGAAGGATGATGGCCAACTGTAGCTCAGGAGGTAGAAAGTGTTGTCATTTTTTAGAAGGTCGGTGGGTTGATCCCTGATTTTTTCAGTCTGCATCTCAGACTGGGCAGGATGTTGAATGTGTGTATGAGTTCCTGATGAGCACACTGGCACTGTGCCTCCTGCCATTTGTGTGTGAACATGTAGAGCTGATTTTTGTGGAAAAGAACTTTAAATAGTCAGAAGATTTAAAAGTACCATATAAAAATGCAGTCCAGTCAAAAAAATTGCTTAATTGGTCGAATGCAGAATCAAAAAAAGAATTTGAACCAAAAACAGACTCTGAGAAAACATAACACGGAATCTGTATAAATTGAAACATTTCATAAGTCTTGATATTTAGAGCCCTTAGTAGATTCTACCCTCTGTTTAATCTTTAGTATGACATCACATTCTGCGGTAAACATGAAGTGGCACAGCACTGAGGTAACATCAGCTTGAATAATGACCAGCCACTGGAAAAGATCAGGTGTGTGTGTGTGTGTGTGCGTGTTGGCAACCTGAATGAGCTGTAGTGCCGGGAGATTGCAGGGTAGCTAAGTGTGAAATTAAGGAAGGTGTGTGTACTCAGGCGTTGGACATGTAATAGGGCCATGGCTCACAGGCCCTTCATCACACACACACACACACACACACACACACACACATGCACACTCACAGGTACAATGGTCCCACTTCTCCTCTCACTCAATACCAAAGCCAATACTGATGTCAACTCTGTCTGCAGCTAATGATGTCTCTCCAAACCTCTCTCTTTCTGTAAAGGCAGAGAATTGTTGCAGTCAGAGATGGAGAAGACTCCATCTGTGACCTGAATCATATTCGAGAGACAATAGATGATGATACTGAGCATCGAGACAAACTGTGTGGGAGAAAGTGGGAGAGAAAGATTAGAAGATTGATATAAATGGAAGGAGAGTGCAAGGACAAGCAGAGAAAGATTGATAGAAATAGAGAGCACAGACAGAGGGAGGCTAAGGTAAAAGTTGTCTGCTTACACTCTGCCACCCCTGGTACATGATATGGCCAAAGGTATGAAGACACACAACATTATGGCCTTATGTGATAGCTATACATGACAGTCTTCCATTGTAACATTAACTGCCTAATTAACTTGCTTTGGTTCTGAATTTTTTGCATAAAGATTAAGACAAAATGCAGATTCCCAATGTTGCACTCAGCAATGTTTCCATACGAAAAACAGTCGTTTGTGAAACAGTCTGGAGAGCAGGAATGTCATAAATACTAAATATAGAGCTGCCTGATAGATTTGATTTTGTTCATGAGCGGAAATATGACCTGCAGGTGGCACCAGAGAAAAGGTCAGTAGGTCACCAAAGTCAATATTTATTCTCTTGAGATCAAGAGAAACTTAAGGAATAAATATAACTCTGATTCCAAAAAAGTTGGGAGGCTGTTTGAGACACAGATCAATAGTCTGAGCAGATGTTCAGTGATCTCTTACCAAAGCTGAGGATTTCTTCTCAGTAACTGGGCCTGGGTCTGACTGAATCAAAGGTTTTAGACAGGTTTATTAACTTGTTTGTGTTTTCAGGAGCCTTGGACCGCTGTGTGATGGGTATAACAGCAGTGGAGATCCTGAATGCCTGTGATGAGCTGGCACCAGCCACTGTGGACGCTCTGAGCCACTCAGCTGTGAACCTGAAGCAGGCCATGACTCGCCGCAGCCTGGCAGCACTGAAGAACATGGCCCAGCACAAACTACAAACGTTTGCCACCAACTTGCTAGCTGCAGACAATACTGACAAGGTAAGCACAAACAGCTGACAGTCACTCTACTGCAAAAGGGCAACCTGTTTGGTTAATGAGTTAAACTTTCAGCTATGTGCACTACTGCTGGAGGATTAGCCAAATAATTGACTATTTAATTATTAGAAAATTAAATACCAATAATTTTGCTGGCACCACAGGCTTTGTAGGCTGTTGTTGGATACAGTGATTCTTAGAGCTACATGCAGACATCAGCATGTTACTACATGTGCGAAAGAGAAAAAAGAAGTTTTCATTATAGTTCCTCAACCTCAGTGCAGTGTGGTTCTGTTCTGTCCTGACTATAATTATTAAATAATGCAACAGCTGAATGTGATGCTGCTGTGTCTTGTGGAATCAAGATCGCCACTAGGCTGCAGGTGGAAGAACTGATTACTTCCAAGTGTTGTAAACAATACAGATCTTCACATATTTGTGTGAAGTACAGATGTCTCTGCCTCCTCATATTCTGTCTTTTCTCCTTCTCTGGCTCGTTGTGTCATTTACCAAAACCCAAACACACCTTTAATATACAAAAACACACACACCCACACACACATGCAAACACGCACTCACACACACGCACACACACACACACATACACACACAAACACACGCACACGCACACGCACACACACACAGACACATACACATACACAAACACACACACCCACACACACACACACACGCACACACACACTGGTCATCTTGGTCAGATAGCTGCCTAAAGTCCAATTAAAACTCTGCTGGAGACGAACTAAAGGTCAACACCACAACAATTCTGTGTATGCCTGTCATTGTATGTGTGCATATGTGTGTGTATGTGTGTGAGAGAGAAAGTGAGACCACTGGTGTCTCCCAGGGGAGGATGAACTATCTCAAATGTCAAAATGATTTAAAAAAAGAGGGAAAAAAAGCAGAATTTCTTTTCTCTGAGCTGTATAGAAAGCTGCAACTGTTGTTTGAAGAAGAAATCAGCCCAAAATGAAATAAAGAGCCACTGTTACAGAATGGAGTCCTGCACTTGGGTTTTACTCTCTCCCATTAGGCCATTGATGATCCTAAAACTGAGGCTAAGCTTGTAACCTAGTTCCTCTCCCTGCGTGTTGCATTAGATATTAAAATGAAATTTGAGCTTCCTTATGTGAATTTGTAACCTTTCCTAGCTGGAAGGGTGTGTGTGTGTGTGGTTAACTTACGGGTAATCAAGTCGGTCCAGCTGGCCAGCCTGCTCTGTGATTTGAGCAGTCACTTTAAAAAAGGTGAATCCTTATAGTCTGTGGTGATGAAGGAAGCATAACTCTAGTTTTTCCAGTCTCTTCTGTCACCAGACACTCCAGGCAGCTAACAAAGTTAGAGACTCCACCCTCCTAGTGTGACATTAGTCTGACCCTGCTTTCTTTAACCTGCCTACCTCTATAAGACATTTTCACAAATTGCAATTCCAGTAAAGTTCAGTGTGGCTTAAATTTTATTGTGGTGTATTTGAAACTTTTTCACAGTCAGGCATATTTCTACACCTGGCTTATCTGCAGCCAACAGGTCTGAGCTTATCCAGCCAAAACTCCAGTTTTGTGAGACAATAATGTGAAAATAAAAAAAACATATATATTCACAGACTAAAACTAAAATTCACTTTTGTGAAAAAAAACAAAAAAACATTATACATTATTCATGAGTTTGATCGGTGTACTTTATGGTCATTTCTCCCCAACATTTGTGTTCTCAGACAGGTGCTTAAAGTCCTTAAACAATAGTTATGTTTAGCAGAAGTTTTTCTTAACAGTGACATTCTCGAGTCAGACAGCACCTGTGAAAGTAACATTGTCTCTCAGGTAATCTCTGTCATGAGAAAAGCCCACTCAGAGCTTGAAGGTCAGTTGCTTTCATCATTCATATGTCCAAAGAGCAGCTAAAATCTACTGTACAAAAAATGCACAATAACTGCAGTCACATTGCAAATCATGCAAACTATGAATTCAATTTTCAGTTTGACTTAAGTAATAGATTAAGGTTTTGCAGTCCGTACAAATCATGCATGCACTGTGCTCAGTGCTGTCATTGCTGGTGAGCAGCTCTACAAAGATTGCAGTGGTAGTCTTACAGTGCTGTGTGGAGTGGTGTTGCTGTAATCTTAGATTTTGGATGTTATTTAGACTGAATGACACTTCTGCTGATCAAGCTAAGTTGTTTTAATTTGCTTTTCACTCACCTTTGAGAGTGAAAGAGTCCCTTCTACCCAGCAGTTTCCTATATTATAATATTATATGTCCATATTACAGGAGCTGAAAATCATTGCAAAGTCTGATGGTCCAGGGCTAGTTTTTATCTTACCCTATCTCCTCCAACTGGTAAATAAAACGATATTACCCAGTTCTTAGCTTTGTCTTTCCTCATTTTATTTTCTGTAAATTAATTGTTTTAAACAGATTTTAAAATGTTAAATATGTAAAAGCCAGTTTGACTGCAGTGCTACAGGTTGAAATGTGAGCTTTGTGTTGGGGTTTTTCTTGAAGCAAATTATCATCATAATAAACGACTCAAATAATTTATTTTGTACTCCCTCAAAGATAAGTTAATACAGTGGCTCCAGAAACATTAAACAGGAGAGAGTGTTTGTGGTTACAGTTTAAGGATTTAATGTTGAATCTTTGCTCATCTATTTCAGAAAGCCTGTCATTTGTTACTTTTAGTTTAATGTTTGAATAATATTAAATTTTATTTAGAAGATACCAGGCATTTGAGAGCAGTCCAACTGAAATAAGTTGTCAAATCTCCCATCATGACGAAATTGAATTGTATGGAATTATTTTAGCCACAGTTGTAAAAAATCCCCATTTAGACTGCTGCTCAAGCTACAGTGTGTTTATGTGGAGCCACTTGTCTGCAGTGACCCCTCTGAGGATCAGAGGTTCACTTGTCAGACTCAGATGATCTGATCTGCCCTGACGGAGTAAACTCCGCCCACCTGGGCCTCCCAGCACAGAAAACAAACGCTATGAATTATTTAGTGTCTGAACAGCGTTTAGTTGAGCTGCTGGTACACTTTGACTTTTACTGTTTGACTTGGATGCCATTTAGCCTGACATTCCATCTGCTTTTGTGTTGGGTTTGTCCTTCCAGCAGGTAACCTTTGTGTTGTGTCTTTTTCCCCTCTGAGCGTTAGTTTTATAGCAGGTGTCTCCCAGGTTTTTCCTGCCATAACTGCCTGTAATCACAGCTCTTTTCTGAAAAGGCCAACACACAACAGCTGCAATCTTCTCTGCCTTTTCTATCAGAAATACATCACTGTTCTCTTTTCTGCCTCCTGCCTCTGTCATTTCTCTCTCATATCTACTCAAATTATGGGTCAGAGCCACCCTCTATGCTTGGTGTGTATGAGAGTGTGAACTCCCCTGATGTGTGTAATGACAGATAATGACAATGAAATGTCACACTATCAGTCCAAACATCACACCCAGCCAGCTCCAACTCTTCATCTATGTGTGTGTTTACAGCTGATGTTTGTTGTTGTCCAGGTTTCTGTTTGTGTGTGTGACATTGTGTTTGTCCCCTGGCAGGTTTGCTGAACCTGCTGATCTGTGAATGTGTTTGCGGCTTGAAGGAAAAAACAAAACAAAACTGAAGCTAAAACAAGAAATCTATCAGCAGAGCACTTATTGGCCACATTTTTAGTCAGCTTAATATCAAGATTTCCTTGTTTGACAATCTTAAGTACAAGCACTTTTTAATCTTTTTCACATTACTGTCAGAAGAAACTTTAGATTTTAAAAGATCAGTCCATAATGAAAATCACTGGTTGAAGCACTTATTAAAAGTTGTTTTTTATGGTTCTGATTCAGATAAAGCCATCATCACAAAAATAAAAGTTTGTTAATGTAGCTCATAAAATGAAGACATATGATAAACATAAACTTTATACATCATCTTTCATGCACAAAAAGCAGCTTAATGTGATGACTAATGAATAAATAAAGGGCAGCAAATGATTGAGACGTTAATCCATCCAAAAAGAGGGAAAGACAAACAATGTAAGAAATTCAAAAAATCATACAACAATGAGAACATGAACAAAACTTTCAAGACACTCAAGTGAATTATGTAGATGGGTGTTTTATAGAAAGGATTTTCTTCATGTGTGTATGCAGTGTTTGTACATCTGATGTCTCTATACACTGTGTGTATGTGTCTGTGTGTGTGTTTTGGACTCCAGTGGTGTTTGCCAGAAGGGCCCCGCAGGAGGAAGACCTTAAGACCAACTGCCCAGGAGCAAAAGGACACTTTATGTGTGTGTATGTGTGTGTGTGTGTGTGTGTGTGTGTGTGTGTGTGTGTGTGTGTGTGTGTGTGTGTGTGTGTGGGGGGGTGGGTGTGTGTGTGTGTGTGAGAGAGAGAGCTTGTTTGTGAATGTCTGTGTGTGTGAG
>JAQMCX010000025.1:2561356-2578043 GCA_029814765.1 Acanthurus leucopareius
TTGTTTAAGTTTTCATTTAACTTTATAAGACATGCTGCTGAGCCTGGGAGCTCCCTGCACTTTTTGTTAGAATTTTAGAATAAAGATGTCTATAGTCTCAGATAAAAAAAAAACTTTAACATGTTGCAAATCTGAAAAGCTGTTAAATAAACATATGCTTAAAGGCATTTAAATTAAGTGTTGGAGTTTATATTGTTCAAAATTTTGACGCCAATATTTTCACTTTTACTGTAAATGAATATCAGCTCCAAATATCCGTTATTGGTATCGGCCCTGAAAAAAACAGATCGGTCTATCTCTAGAATTGACTAAAAATCAAGGTTTTAAACATTGTTGGAAAATGTGGTATAATGTAAGTACACAACTAAATGAAATGTACAACATAGTTTAAGTCATGGTTAAGTATGACATGACTCTGTGGTTGTGCTTACGGAAGAATGATGTTAAGATAAGCATTATACTGAATATCTATGTACTGAAGGTGTTTGTGTGTCTGTGAAAAGTTAGATGTCTCCAGGGTATTGTCTTTCACCCATAATCCAATAGGCTGGAGTTTGAGAACACACACACACACACACACACACACACACACGTACATATGCGCACTGAATGTGTTCATATGTTTATTTGTTTGACTGTGTATTTTGTATTTTTGTGTGTGAATGTATGTGTGTAAGCGTGTGTATATGATTTTGTGTGTGTGTTGGGTCTCCTCTCTCCTCCCTGCACCTTTAATATTTCATGCCTCCTCTTTGTGATCCCCCTCCAGGCCTCCTAGACCGGGAGGAACCCCGGAGACTCCACGCAGGACGCAGGCTGCCCCCCCTCAGCCTTCCAACCCGGCGCTACAGGCCCAGATCAAACAAGGTAACTACAAAAGGAGGGGGCACTAGCTTCACACACCCCCAGGGTCCTGTGGGGAAGGTGGGAGGGAGTAGAGGCAGGGATTTGATAATGCAGCCCACCGGCAATAAAACCCACAGAGAGTTATAAAAAAACCTAAAAAAAAATCACAGGAGGAAGCTGCTGCTGTTCCTCGGTCAGCAGGTCTCTACAGGGATGTTCTGCTGGTTTTGACATGAGGGTGCAGTCGTTGGCTGGTGTAAAACCTCAGACTGCAGCCTTGCATCTGATCTTTCATCTCCCAAAAAGTACTTCTATCTATTTCTCACCTTAACCAAATAGTAACAAAAAAACAATCATAATAGTGGCAGATTAGACCTCAGTCTAATGAATACAGTCATCTGTGACAGTCTCAAAAGCCAGAGGCATAGTAGTACTGATTATAGGGCAACTAGATCAGAAGACACTCATTCTCGATGGCCGTGACAAATGAGTTGTTTAATCTTTTTAGTTAAGAGTACTTGTTGGGAAAAATATGACAAAGATATGTATTTAGTATGAATTATAGGAAAGAGATTTGAATTTAATATGAATATCAGAACAGTCAGACATTTCATTTGTTGTTTTGTTGTTCTGTTGTTGTTTTGTTGTTCTGCACTGTGGTGGCCCCTATGAGGTATCTCTCCCTGACTTTTACAATTTAAAGGAGGAGTGTGTTATGTGTAGGCTCCATAGGTATGGTGAAAACCTCAAATAAAGCTTTGACTATAACAACATAAGAGAGGTAGAGGAAGCCAGAGAGGGAAAGAAAGATGCAAATAATACAAACAGAGAGACAAACAGGAGAATTTCATTGAGTGAAAGGTGAAAGCACTAGAAGTTTTGAGTTTTTCTTTGCAAAGAAAGACCTGCTCTGGTTCACTGTAGGGGACATTTTAACCAGCCTGTCACCATCTGCCTACAATACACACACACACACACACACACACACACACACACACACACACACACACACACACACACCCCCACACACACACACACACCCAAACCCACACCCTCACACACACAGCTACCTACCACACTACAACCACACTTATTACCCACAAACACAGACCAAAAAATCAAGTCTATGTTAGTACAGACACAGCACAGCACACACACACACACACACATACAGATGCCATGGGTTGCACCCTCATGTGTTGAGGGGAGGCGGGGTTTTAGCGCTATTGTCACGCCTTAATGGAGGCCAAGCGTGACAAGCGTGTGGACTTACTCACGCCACACGCCTATTCACCACCATTCAGAGGGAACGCGCTAGGCTGTGACCTCTGCTTAGCCAACTACTCCAACCAGGTGTGTGTGTGTGTGTGTGTGTGTATGTGTATGTGTATGTGTTTGCATGTGTGTGTGTGTGAACGCGTGTGCCTGTGTGTGTGTTAGAGGCTTTGTGAAGAAGGGGCTCCTAACCCCCTAACCCCCTAACCCCCCCAACGTCTCCTTTCACATGGAAATAAATGAGGAGGCCCCTCTAATAAACAGCAGCATTTACAGTGAGATAAAGAGACAATACGGGGTGTCTGCAGACCCAAAAAACATCTTACAGTTACTGCATCATGATCATGCCTACAACAATGCAGGAAAGTTTTTAAAATCATCTTTACAATTCGCTCTTCAGCCCACACACTGCCAGCAGTTTCAGCCACTGTTGAATCTGTTTTGGTTTGATCTAATCACAGTCACACATTTCTAGAATTAATGCACTATTAATGTTAACTGCAACTGGGAAACTCTAAAAAGCAATTTTAATGCATGATAAACAATATAGGGCTATACTTACCTAACAAGATTGTGGTATAAAGCATCTTTTTCAAGCATTTCTTTGATTCACTTTTCAGGTAATGCAACTAATGAACAAATCTCTAGACAACTGTTTTCTGATCTCACATTTTTGCAGCACTGAAGTCTTTAAAACTCTTTTATATAACAAATTTTTCATCCAAAGACAAACTTCTGTGAGGCAAGTGTGACCCTTATTGGTGAAGCAGTGTCTTTCATCACTACAGAGAGCAATAGACCATTCACACAGCACTTCTGCCAAGACCAATGATATGCCTCCCAAATAACAGTGACATTTTATTTAATTACTCTAATTCTTTAATAAAGCTAGTTTTGCCTCTTTGGTTATTGAGGAAAAAAATCTGCAAACCTAAGGATAAACTCAGTATTCACTGTAAAAGATTAGTACGTTTCACTGACACTTGCCATCTCCTTATTCTGACAGGGAGATTAATTAGATAAACACTGTTGACAAACATATGTCACCAACCTTTGCCATGCTCCTAGTTGCTGTATTCTCCTTTGTTGCAACAACTGCTCCCCCTTCAGCTGTTCCATCGCTAAGGTCAAAAAATGCAGCTTTAAATCAAGAGCTACAACTATTTAACTTGATGAGTGGAATTGGAGAGTGAGTGGTGTTTGTATTCTACAAATTGTACATATTTTAATGATTTGTGACAGGTTCGCTGTTTTTTTTCCAGATTAAAAGTTTCATGCTTGAACCTGGACATGGGACTAACTTTTACTCAGTAATGACATGTTTTATTAGATATTCATAAATGTGTTGTAAGAGATTGTTTCCTGAAAAAAAAAATTCCTTGGGAAAAATGAATTACCCTTCAATATACATTGGTGGTGTTAAAAATTTTGGTCTTTTGCAGCACTGAATTATATTAAAGCCCACGATAGGTTTGTCATGGTTTGACATTTAATTCTAATTGTTTGAATTCTTTGAAGAACTAAAGAGGATTGTGTCATATTTTTCAATACATTGTAGTTTCATTAACATGGTTTTATTTAGAATATCTTAGTTTAACTACTTGTCAGGCAAGTGATTTTTTTCAAGTTAGAAATGAATATTTAAGTATCATCTGCATAGTGAATTTTGTTAGGATGTAACCATCAATGTCCAAACCATTTCCTGAGAGTACCACCCTGTGAGGCTGAGCTAATGGTCCATAACCCAAAGTAGATCATGCACAAGTTGTATAACATGGCAAAGAAAATATTTAACCTCCTCATACAGCAACTTTTTATTTGAAATTTTTAGGTTTTTTCACATTCAAGCTGGCAAACTATTGTTGACTGCCCTCAGCCATCTGCTGTTTTGAATTCTTAAAATTTTCTGTCTCACCTGTTCTCAGTATTTCTCACTTTCTTCTCCTTTCTCGATCTGTGTTTCTTCATCTTTGCACTGCTGTTCGCTGCATGGCTTCAGCTTGCTGCCCGTTCTCTAGAAAAAACTTGTTCCACAAACATTATCTCTACCGTGTTTCTTTTAGTGTATATCCATCTCCCTTTTTTGTGCATATCTCTGTCACTTTTTCTCTTTTTCCTGCTTTCTTTCTGTCTTAACCACCATCTGTTATAATGTTTCTGTACCTGTTCGTCTGTTGTGTTTGTGCTACATGTTTTTTCTGTGGTATCTGACCTATTTTACTGACAGTTTTTAAATTTTTACCTGTTGCATTTAGCTGCTTTGGTGGTTGTTTGAACAGAAAATCTATGCTCTCTTTTTGACTATGATGAAATGTAAAAACAAACAAACTAAACTTCATTAGTTACCGTGTATTATATGTGAGTAAAAGTGGCTCTTTTCTTTTGTGAGGACAGCTGTGCTTTTTTCTTTATTTCTTTGTGAAATACCCTTAATGTGACTGTAAAAAAGTGCTCAAATCTTAAACTATATACTTTTTCATTTGTTCATAGTATGGAGGTTTCAGGCTTCTGGCCCTTGTATTAAAGAAAATTTAACATAAATGAACACAAGTATAAAATCTTTATTCATATAGCAGTTAAAACCAGTACAATTTAATTTTTATGCAGGTTAATTGTTTTTATGGACATGTTGGTAAAATGCTAGTGCCACAGTCTGAAACCTTTGTGCACTAGGGCTTTTGTCAGTCTTAGTTTGTATGGGTGTGGTAGGTCCTCATCTCCAAACTAACAACTGATTTACATCTCTCTACCAAGTGCTTGCTGGGGAATGAAGTGTCATCTTTGTTTTCCTTGACATTTGTGTGCCCTAAATGAACTTCTCTATTTGTATCTTCTTACTTCCCTCTGCGTAGAAATTCTTCTTCTTTGCTTTGGGTTTATTTCCTTTTTTAACTTTTTTTTATCATTAGTTTTTTTAGTTGCAGGTGTTTTGTTTATAGGTCTCTTTTTGACTGGATAAAAATTGTGAAAATAATTTAACATTTGTCTGTCTTTAGATTTATCTGTTTGACTTCTTCGTATTTTTGCTGTTTTTGGTGTCAGCTTTATGGGTTTAGTAAAAAAAAAAAAATGTATGACAGAAAAATCTGAGATAGCAATTGATAACATTAATGGAAGAAATGGATGAATATACATCCATTTGTAATCCTTTGATATAGACAAAACATTTCTCAAAGATTATCCAGTACCTCATGAAATATGTCCAGAGCTAACATTCAGTGCTGGTGCAAGTTAATATTTCTGTACGAGCATGTCAAATATGAATGTTAGGATCACAGTGATGGATATTTATGTAGTATGTCCGATTTTAATGTCAGACCCTGGAGATCCTGTCCTATCACAGACCTGCAATTTTTTTAACCATAACCACAATCTTAACCATATATCCACTGTGGTTATTTACCATGAAAAATATTTTCTTGTGGCTTTAACTATACCCTAGTTGTTATGTGCAGATATTGTAAGAATTTTAAAAGCTTTATTGAATGCTTAAAACTTTGCCAGTGAGTGTAGTTTTTGCAGAATCAGCCGATGGAAATTGCCATAATATTTAAAATTTTATTTTACAAACAACTGTGTAAATGTTCCCATCTTATTTTTATGCTTACTTTGAAAGTAGGGTTTTTTGAGTTGGAAACAAACCCAACATGACTGCATTTTTTTTTACCTCTTACTTCTTTAAATGTGATCAGTTCTTTTTTTAAATGTCTTTTTTTTATTCTTGTGTGCTGTAAATACATTATCTTCTCTCTCTGCTTCCTACTGTTTGTCTCCTCTTTGTTTGCAGTTGTTTATATTTATATTTTCCTAACCTGTCCTTTCCTTCTTGACTATTTCTCTCCTTCTCTTCCTTTACAAGATGCTGTAGCTGCCACAGTCAACACCAGTACTGTTACTACTGCTACAGCTGGGGCTCCAGGGGCTCCTGGGGGCCCTCCTCAGGGGGCCCCTGGATCCCCCAGCCCCGGCCCTGCTTCTCATAGCATCCCCTCAGTCAACGAAGGTACAGACTGAAGTAACGGGTACCACTTAGGGAAATTCTCACAGCCATAGTATTTGTACAGTTACTTATCTTTGTCTTTGAAGATCCTCTGCTTCCTAGATCTTCCTTCCAGCCTTCCTTCTTTCTGCCTTTCCTTTTGTTACTACTTCTCATTCCGATCTACTTTTCTTGTATTTTAGTTTATCTACTGTTCTTTCTTTGTTCTCCTGACTTCTCTCTCTTGATGCCATCACAATTCTTCTCTCCTCTCCTCTCTTTACTCCATCAGTTATTTATCTACCTTTTTTTCTGTTTCTATCCTTCTTGGGCCTCATCACCTCATTTCTCTTGTCTTGCATCAGTCGTGTTTTTTTCTCTCAGCCAGTGTTAGGTTTTCGTCTCAGGTGTCTAGCTTCAATTTTGTATTTCAATGTCTCTGTTATTGTTTTTGCTCTACAACGCTGTCTGTTCATCTGCCTGTCTGTCTAGGCTGAGTTCTGTCCACTTTCAAACCAATCAGTTGGAGAAATTGATCATTTTGGGTCTCCAGATTTAAATGCTGCAAAACTTTTGGCAAAGGAACTGAAATCTGACTTGGCCTTTGGTGATTCAAAAAAGTCCTGCAAAATTTGCAAGAGCTTGCAGATTTACTTAATCCATGATGAATTTCTAAAATATGAAAATAAAAGGAAAAAAAGGACATTAAATGAACAAGTACAAAAACTAGAAATACAAAATCAAGTGAAAAACCATTATTCCTCAATTTTGATTTAGGTTAATTGCAGTTTTCCCCTCAGCTTTGCTGTCTGCAATTTGTGGAAAGGGTGTCAAAACATATTTTTTAGTAAATCTGCCAGAAATTCAATCATATCTGACCACAATATCTATGACAAAGAGTAAAAAAGAAGCTGTTGGAATGGTCTAACATCTAACAGTAATTTTCACTTTAAATTGAAGTTAATGAAATTTGCAGGCACCCAGGACAAGTTACATGAGCAGCAAAAATTTGGTGAGACATAGAGCTGTGTCATTAGCAAAAAAATAGACTTTACTGCTGTTTTGTTCTGATGCCATTGAGAGTGCATTGACCTCAGTCCTTTTGCCCTGGTCTTTTGTCCTTTTTAGTTGTTGGCAGTATTGTGCAGCTTTACCCTGTCTTTCCTGTATCTGAGTCCACCTGTCTGTCTGAATATGTCCATGTGTCCTGATGTTCAGTGTCTTAATGCTCATTGTTTGCATGCTTGCAATTTCCACCTGATGGATTGGGGAGTGTGTCAGCGGGTAAAAAACAAAAGCCAAAATTTTTTAAACACAGCAAATACAAAATTTAAGTTGTTCTTAACAAAGACTAAAATTGCCTTCATTTTGTGCCTTCTGTTTTTACTTTCAGCACATCCTTGTGATACTATGCTAACAAATGAGAGGCATACATAATAAGACTGAATGTTAACTGATTTTTAAAATAAATTATTATTTAGATGAAGCAAAGTATTTTCCTGTGACATTTAGTTAAAGTAGTTCTGGTATCTCATAAATCCTATTTTTTTTGTTTGTTTTAACAGCTGTCACAAATGTTTTTTATTAACAGAATGTTTTTAGCATGGAGGCTTGTTGCCCCTTCCACACATACAATGACTGTGCTCTCAGATTTTATAAACTGCTCTACTTGTGTGTTTTTTTTATAGGGAAATTAAGTGCCTTTCAAAGCTGATAACTTTAAGCTTCCAATTTTCAGAAACTAAAATAAAGTTGCTCAGATATTTTTTTGTTTCATACCAGAAAACAGCAAGCATGCAGACAGAGGCTAATTCCTTCCCAGTGCACATAGAATTTGAGCTGTAGAAACATATGTAGTATTGAAACTGCCTCCAGTATTACCTAGGAGTGACTGGCAGCGGTAGGAAATGTCATGTTTTCTGAGTCACATTTATTTTCATAACACTGCTCTGCAGAAACCCTGTTGTTATTTTCACCAGTCCTATATAACCTACTACTAGGAACAGCTGGAAGTAACAGCTGCAGCACTTGCAGTAATAGTAGTATTAGCATCAGTAGCAGCAGCAGAAGCCACTTGTGATGGAAGTAATTTTAGTTACTTTTTATACTGTTTTGTATTTTAATATACCAAAATATATCATGTTAGTTACTTTCCACCACTGCTTTTAGCTTTACTGTCACTTTATTATCTATCATAGGTACTGTTTTGCCAGTTGCCAGAATTTGTATTGTTTTGTTTGCAACTTTTTATATTACTGGCTTGGTAGGGTCTACTTATAAAAGAATTTTCAAACTCAATGAGACTCACCTGTTTAAATAATTATGAATTCAAAATAAAAAAAGAATAGCAGCAACACTTGTAAAACGTATTGGTGGCAGCCGCAGACATACATAATTAAAGCAGCAGTAGCAACTGCACCACTGCCAGTGGCATCAATAGTTGATTTTAGCAGCAGCTATTGAATTTGTAGTAGTTCTACAACTAGTTACTGTTATGCAAAACAATAGCATTGGTAACAGGAGTTGCAGTAATTATTGGCACCAGCAGTCATGGTAGCACACACGGGACTAGCTGTTAGCTGTTACAGTTGTGAAAGTAGTTAGCAGCAATAGTTGTTTTAGCTGTAGTTAAAGGCATCTCCTAAATTGTTTTTTGCCAGCTTACTTACTTTACTTGCCTTGAGCTACCTGTGGATCTGGTAAAATATTATTGCAGGGTGTGTCATATCGTGTTATTCTCCCCCATCAAAGTTTGTTTCACTGTTTCAGGTAAAAGTTTATGTCTGAACAGAGACTAAGGGCTCAGGGTTTGATCAGTGTTGATGTGGTGGAAGGTAACAATTTAGAAACAGAGTTTAAGATCTCATGATTCCAGTTTGTTTTAATGTTAAGGGTTTCTGCAGGACAGTGTAACACTGCTGTCATTAGAGGTTGACTGATTATTCTTTCCTGATTCCAAATACTGAGACAATTTGGTCATTGTGGAACAAGACAGACATTGAACTAACTGACAAAATATTCAATATTTTGTTCATATTATACTGTCAACCTCTACAAAGAAGATTCCTAAATACAGTATGTTTGTAATGCACCTAATGGTTTGAGTTTTCTCTATTTTTCAACGGCAGAGGTAAGTTTACATGGTGACCTTGGCAAAGAAATGTATATGGAATTTCTTTCCTTCTCAAAAGCATTTCAGTGTTCATTCAAGTGTGTTTCACATACATGCATCTGCTCTAGAAACCATATATTGAACTAATATATGTGAATGTGGTCTTTGGTTCCTACTGAGTATCAGCAAATAAACATTTCAGTTCATTTTTTCATCACAGAGTCGTAAAAGCTGGTGTTTCCTTCTCTTGTGTTTGGTGTAAAATATGAATCTATGCCATTATTTTGGCTCAGGCTGTTACAGCTGGATTTGAGCCCTATTAAAGCGATACCAAGACATGTCACTTTTCTTCATCTGTCACTCAAAGTAATGCAGCTGTATCATAGTGTTCCAGAATGGGATGAAACATTTAAGTTCATCATGCCAAGGTATCGTTAATGAGGCTTTTGTTGATCCACATGGCAGTGCTGTAAACCTGTTGTTTACCTGTTAAATGTCATCAGGCTCTGGTTAGCAGAAATAATAACTTTGCTCTAACCAAGACTGCAAATAATAGACAATATTATTTCCATCCTGTATTTAACTGTTGTCAGTGTGTTAGGATTGTACAACCACAAGTCAAAGTGTGTGTGTTTGTGAGAGGATTTGAGAAGCTCACTGCTGTCATCTGGAAACAGTTTTTTTTTTTTCTCAGTCTGAATGGGCAACTTCAAAAAGAAAGAAAAAATATAGTGATTTGAATACACGTAAAGGAATGATTGAACATTATGGGATATGTGCTTAGTGTTTCAATGACTTGGAGGGTCATATTTGTAAAGTATAACTATGAAATAAAGCAAGTTTGCTTTAAATATACGTCATAAGTAACTGATATCAGTCAAATGAGCGCAGTGTGTTCAAGTGAAAAGTTAAACAAAAGATCTGTGGTGACTCAAAGTTTAATTTAATTAACCCCACCCTTCCGATGGTTGGGTTAAGGTGGTGGGGCACCCTTTCAGTCCCTTCAGATGGCCACCCAACTCTGAGCTGAGATCTATTCTGAGATCTCAGCCTGTTTAAAGGAAGTTTTTCCTGACCAATGTCACCAAGTGCTTTCTCATGTGAAAGTTGATTCCGGTTGTTTGGTTTTAATAGATTAAATTACAGAGTGTGGTTTTGACCTCCTCTATATGATAAGTGTCTGAAGACAACTTATGTTGTGATTTTGTGCCGTATAAGTAAAACTGACTTGACTTGATTAGGCAGCTTTTGTCAGAATTAACTTTTACTTTTTACAGTGATTGGGCTATCAAATGGTAATCGGATGGTGATCTAACACCTCATTTATCAGTAAGATCTTTTTGTAAAGACAAACCAGATATTATAGATGTAGATTTTTGGTCAAACTATCAAACCTAGTCATTTTTTAGCTCTTCAACCCTTCCTCTGACTATCAAAACAAAAAATATGCACACACTAACCAAAATGTAAAAAAACTTTAAAAAATGTTACTGGTAAGACTCTAAGAAAAGCTACATATTCAGCATTTATATGTTCAATCTGATTAATATTTAGATTGTTTGCAATATATGAGAAAACAAATTTGTTTTTTTTATCATGGCAGCAGTGAGGTTTGTGTAGGAGTGTGTGAGAGAGGTTTCGAGATAAAGAATTTCCTTGGAGTCTTTCTTGACTGTATCTGTGTGTGTGTATGTGTGTGCAGGTTGGAGCCAGCTGGCAGCCATGCACTGTGTGATGCTCCCTGACCTCCTTGGCTTGGACAAGTTCAGACCTCCTCTGCTGGAAATGTTAGCGAGGAGGTGGCAGGACCGCTGTCTGGAGGTAACACACACATACATAGTATGCACAACTTCAAGCTAAGCCTAGCAGACCTACACTGTCATCTGAAATTATTTTTAAATACTCTTAAATATCAACAAAAATACATTTTGTAAAAACAAGTATTGCCTGGACTACTGTTTTTTATGGACATGAGGCAGTAATGTGGAAGAAATCAGTGTGGGTGGGTACAGAATAAATCAGGTGGGTCTAGCTCATCCAAAACCTGTCGACCAAATAGGTCATTACAACAATACTTGCCTGAATGCACATAAATTTTATTGTAGAAGCCTGATATGTCAACAGAGATGATGTTACAGGCACCACGGCGGACACATATTCACACATAAAGCTGACAGGTGCAACAGCATAGAGGTACAACTGCACAGACACAACAGGTGTTTCATGCTCAAAAATAATACTGAGTAAAATCCAATTATACAACCAACTATAACTAATAAATAATATAAGCCAGTTTTTATTCAACTTCCAAAAATATAGCTTGTTATAAGTAGGTTGATGAGGGCCCAAAGGAGAAATTTCATTTTGGTGAATATGTCGCTAGAGCATAAGTCAGGTGCCTCAACAAGTGATGGAATGGATCTTTCTCTTCTGTGATCTTAATCTTGCACCCCTCTATAAATAGCATTCTGTATTTTACACTGTCATTTTCATTCGGTTTTATAGTTAAAACAGTATTCTTTAAAAGCTGTTCACTTGATAATCCAGCAAAAAAGGAAGTTTTCTGATAATGTGGGTTCAAGTGCCGAGTTATTCACAGCTATGTGTCAGATATGAGGAAACATTTTCATGAATGTGTTATTAATGTTGCAAAATATTGATGCTAAATATATCCAAAGAACATTCACTATCTCCACATCTTGTTTGTTTCTTCTGTTATCAACCAACAGTTTTACCATGTCAGTTCAATTTTTGTTAAAGAGAAAATTAAAAGAAGTTTAAAATAGTTGTAGACATAACAAGTCTTTGTGGTTTTAGGTACGAGAAGCAGCACAAGCTCTCCTGTTGGCTGAACTGAGAAGAATCGGCCAATCAGGACGCAAGGACACCATTGACATGTGGGCGCCCTACCTACCTCAGTATGTGGACGCTGTCAGCTCCCGTAAGTACCTCATATGTCTTTTGTCCAAGAGACAGGAAGAAATAGATAGAGAAATAAATCTCAGTTTGTCCTTTTGTCTACAACTCAGATTTTCATGTTCTCTGAAACCTGACATATTAGCATGGAAAGATTAAAATGCTAACATGCTAGCATTCAAATCATAAAACATGAGCTGATATACACAATTTTGTTTGTTTCCAGATGTTAGTGGGCACTACTGCATATTGGAGGGAAAAAAGTTAGATTAACTTTTTGTGTCGCTGTAGTTATGTCTTTCAATTTCTCATCCTCAAGGGATGTCACTTGAGTCTAGTGCTGCAGTAATTCAAAGAAAATTTTAGTGGACAGAAAGTCTGCCTCCTTTACAACCACCTGATTAATCAATCGGGGGAGAAAATTTGCATGTTATCTTCATATTTACTTAATGGTTCACATTGCATTAAGTGCACTCTACCTAATGGCTTAAAGGAATGCCAACCACAACAATGTAACTTGTAACAATGTAACAAATTAACTCCTGCAGTTTTTATGGTTTCACTGTCACATGCAACTTAACTGTTACTTAGAGAGCATGTCTATCAAGTAATTTTATATACAGCAGCAGCACACACACATATGCATACACACATATGCATAGACTGGAAAGGATAAGGGTAAGATAATGGGTTTCTTTACAACAGCAAAGTTTCTGGCTGGCAGGGGACAGATGTTATGATTTGTGCTGGTTCTTTAATATAGTGTTACTTAGTTTAAATTAAAGTAAATTTTTGGTGAGACAGGCCAACTAGTCTCTAGCATATCGGGTGAGTTCAAAGTCGTGAAAACTGGGGGGATTTTACTTTTATCGTTTTTGTCTATTTAATCATATGATTATTGAAACAAAACCTTCTTGTGTAAAATGTTTATTTTTTAAATAATGATTGATATGTTTAACACAATTAAAGACTATTTATCCCTGGAAAATAAAATGCATCAGGTCTGCAGAAGTCCATTTTTCCCTCAAAAAAACACATTCATGGTTGTCTGCATGCTAATGGCTGTTTTTATGGATTTAAGGTAGCAAGCAAGTTGGCTAGCTATCATTTTTTAATCCCACCTACAAAGCTGTTATTGGTCAGTTGTTGCAGACAAATCAGAGATATCTATTTTTCTTTCCCTCTCTCTATCCATTCATCTAGCTTGTCTTTCCTCCTCTGTCTTTTTTCTCTCTGTCTGTCTGTATATTCCCCGGTCTCTCTGTCTAAAGTTAGACCCGCTGATGGGAAGAATGTTGAATCTCCACCTTCTTTTACTAGAAACAGTTTTCTAAAATGCTGTGTGTGTGTCTGTGTGTGTGTTCAGAGTCGCCCTGTGGTTGATGAGGATGCTGGGGGTTTCTCAGGGGAATGGTTGCCATGGAAACAGGCACCGGTCAGTGTTGTGTTACCACAGCAGTACCGCAGGCAGGGAAGGTGGGGGGAGTGATGGGCCGGTGACCTCGGGGGACGAGGGAGGCTGGAGGGGGGGGGGGGGACAGACAGAGAGGGAGAGAGTGAGGTTAAAGGGTCATTGAATTTGATCTGTGTGCTGCACAGCAGGAGAGAAACAGACTGTAAAATGACTCCTGCTGGTCCTGGATATCCTGGAATATCATGGGAAAGTCCGGAATGTATTGAATCCTCAGGAGAAGCCCTTTGAACTTGAAACTGTTCTTATTTTTTTCTTTCCTGAAACACCAAATATGTAACTTCCACACATTTTGAACTTTATATTTTTCTTTAAAACAGGTTGTATCACCTTTTCTGGTCTGTGACCCCATGCTTTGGTCCCAAAGTCTCCTGACCCCCTGTTTACCTTCACATTGAATAGCAGGTCTACATTTGCCCTGAAGCTATTCAGCACTACCAGCAGTAACATGGCTTGTAGCTTTGGATTTAAGGGTTAAAAGTGTCCACAGTCCACAAGGATTAAATGAATATATTAAGAGGAAGGTGGTAAATATTTTTCTCTTCATTTAAATCCATGTTAAATAGATAGAAATGAAAACAGAAACTCTGTTTTTATATAGTTTATTTTGTCTTATCATTAACTGTGAATTCAGTTCAGAAGTCCAGCATTAGTTTTGTGTGAGTACAAAAAAAAGTATCCTCTGTTTATCAAAAAAACTTTAAAAAAATGTGAATAAGTAATGTGGTTCCACAGTTTATAGAAAAATATTTTTAATATACACAGACTTATGTAGATGTAATCTGAGTCCTGAAGCAGTATCTTAAAACATGTTAAAGCGTTTCAAATGGGAACAAAAACAAGCGAGACTGCAGGAAGCTGCAGTAAAGGCCTGGCAATTCATCTTGAGGGAGGAAACTCAGCAGTGGGGATGTCCATGGGTGCCAGGTTTCAGGCAGATATTAACTACAAAGGATTCCTCCAATAATTTTAAAAAAAATCTTAAATTTTACAATTATGTCAGTGTGTTCAATTACTTTTGAACTGCTCAAAACGGGATAACGTATGAAAAAAGTGAAAGCAATATATTTGGTTAACCCATTAAAATGAAGCTGAAAGTCCGTACTTCAACCACATCTTTTTTGTTAAAATTTCAAATTTATTCCTAATGTGTGAAAAGGCAGAAATCACAAAAATTACGGTGTATTCCAAATACTAAGGACCTGGCTGTATACATTTAACTTTCATATATAAATACTCTGTTGTTCTTCATGTGCAATGGTTGATGGGTTCTCTCTCTCTCTCTCTCTCTCTCTCCCTCTCTCTCTCTCTCTCTTCTTCCTCCTCCTCCTCTGCAAGCAACAGAGTGGTTGTTGTTTGAGGGAAGACACCTGTATTTATCCATTAGCTTTCAGTGTTTTCAGTGCAGAGGAAATGTCACTGAGACAGTGAAGCAGTCCCACTGTCCCGCAGCATGGGGCATATGACACGTACACATGCACATACACGCACGCACACACGCACACATGCACAATCTCACACATACACACTCATAGTGGCACAAAGTAGTGGCCATGACCTTTTAGCTCTCCTGGAAGTGTTTAAAGGCTTTAACAACGGAGAAAACAGGGTGAGCTGGAGTTGTTAAACTACATCTCCATCTTCAGTCTTCACTTGATGAGCTCTACCATACAGAGAGCAGGCCAGCATTTTGGAAAACATTCTTGCTAGCTCTCGATCAATATCAATTTAATATCAAGACATAGTCAGCCTAGCTTAGCATAAATACCTGTAGTAGTTATACATTTTTCCATAAAATTTAACTACCAACACATAAAAGGTCACAAATTAACAACATCTTTGCAAACAACAGCCAGCAGCAGGGACAACATCTGGCAACCTGTGCAAGCTGAAAATGCTGCACAGGAGAGCTAACAGACAATGAAAACACAAGTGTGATGCTTTAATCATTGGGGCGGAAGACTTCCAGAGCTGCTGAGGGGACAAAAGGAAGCAGCAGAGGCCCAGGAAAGAGCCTGTGAGACTGGGCAGGGAGAAAGAGTCAACCTGGGGGGCCTGGGTGGTTAGAGAAGGGCTCTGCACACACTTTATACTCTCATATTCACACACACTTGATTAAACAAAGTCCTCAGCATTGTTCACCCTCACACACGCATGAACACACACAGCTTTAAGGGTCAAACTGTGTGCGTGTGTGAAGCAGCTGTTTCTTTGATCACTGAGCAGCAGTCACCATTTCCTCTCTCTCCCCTCTGTCTTTGCTTTATTATCTGCCTCGATCGCCCAATCCTCTTTTTTTTTTTCCAAATCAATGTCCTGCTGCTGTTAAAGTTCCCACTCCGTCTCTGCTCCTCTCCCTCGGTTTTTTTTTACATTTTTTTGTCATGCTCTCATCTCTACCTCCTTACCTTTTTCTCTTTGCACCTGTCCCTTCCTCTTCTCCTCCTCCCTCTTTTCCACTTCTTATCTCTCTGCTCTTTTTTCTTTATCCAAACCTTTTACCTCTCCTGCTCCTTCTCCTTATCATTTTCTCTACTTTCATCCTCTTACTTTTTATTCTGCAGTTTTTCCATCCTTTCTTTTAGTTCCCATCCATTTCATATATCACAACCTTTCCTTTCTATCTTCTTTGTCCTTTTTTCCTTCTTTGCTGGATAAAGTTCATCAGAGTAAATTCAAAGGCCTTACATTTCATTTTCTCAATGTATTATCTATGTATTCACATGATAATTTTTTATAAATATGTGTGTTTGTGTGTGTGTGTGTGTGTGTGTGTGTATAATAGGGCTGTCAGTTGATTAAGATTTTTAATCATGATTAATCGCATTAGTGTCCTCAGTTAACATATGATTAATCGCGATTAATCGCACATTAATAGTAAATTTTTTACCCTACTCTATATATGTAACTTAACAAGATATTTATTGCTTTTCTTGTACTCTAGGAAAAATTGGAGAGGACAATAATAATTCCTTGGCCATCATGTGGTATTTAAGACTGGACATGCTCCAGTGGTAACTTAGTTCACATTTAAAATAAATACAAATTACTTTTGTTTTGACCAGAGAACCATCGGGCAAAACTTTAA
>JAQMCX010000025.1:2578206-2589355 GCA_029814765.1 Acanthurus leucopareius
CTGCTTTGTAACCGTTTGCAATGTTATTTTAGCGCCACTTCCTGAAACTACGGGAGCTGGCAAGGCACAGACCATGCGTGCGTTAATCGCACGTTAAAAAATTAGTGCCGTTAAAAGGAGTTTGAGTTAAATTCGACAGCCCTAATATATATATGTATACATTTTAATTTTTTTTTTTTTTACTTCAAACACAATAAACTACAAAGATCGTCCAATATTTTAGGAACCAACTAATAACAAATGAAGATCAAAATAATATGACACTGAAGGAAGAGACTGAATAGCAGAGTGCTGTTTAAAATTGCAAAATAAAAAAAGCATCACACATATTTAAAAAAAAATGTTGAAACAAGAGCAAATGATAAAATGAAATTGACATGCATCAATTAATAAACACGTTCAATTGGCCATTTATAGTTTAAGTAAACATTGCAATGAAATACATATAACAAAATTCCAAAAAAAAGAAACAATTAATCAAATGCAAAAGAACTGGAAACTGAGAGAGATGAGAGCTCACAATGATTTAAAGAGCAGGAAGTGGGCATTTTAACTGAAAGAGCAGGAGAACAGACAGAAAAGAGGAGCATGAGATCCTGAAGGTTAACAAGGCATGCTGGGAGCTATGTGTCATGGCTGACATGACAAGCTTGACCTTGGAGCAGGGCAGATTGCCTCATCCTACTCTTCCTCTGTCATCCACCCCTCCTCCACATGCCTCTCTCCTTTTTCTCACTCAGCTCCTGCATCTTTCTTTCACATATCCTCTCCCAGAACCGTTGAGTTATAGACCCAGTCAGTGTGTGTGTTTGTGTGTGTGTGTGTGTGTGTGTGTGTGTGTTTGAATGGTCAGTTCATACCAAAATAAAACTTGCATATTCTTGCTCTTACCTGTAGTGCTATAAATCCATCTAATTTTGGTTTGAGTTGCCGAGTTATGGAGGAATCAGCTGTGATTAAAATGTCTGCCTTCTGTTAAAAATAATAGTGTGATGACACTTAGCTCATAGTGCTCAAAGTAAGAAAAAAAACCTGACCTGAGAAAATGCAACAGTCATGTCTTATGATGATGTTGTTATTTAATAATCCACAGACTTTGTTGTGAGCAGCTTCATGAAGGACTTTTAACTAATCACAGCCAACAGCTGTATCACGATGAAGAAGAAGAAATTGTGCTAGCTTGCTCAGCACCCCTGATCTAGCTCATGTTACAGCTGAGGATAATTCCATGTTGTTTAAATTTTGGGCTGAGAAATGCGAGTCTCTTATCCATGAGCACATTCACACGTCCTTCTGCACAGTGATTAAGTTGAAGGGTGTCATTCTGTATAAAGAAAATGGCTTCAACCTGAAACTACTTTAAGACGGTCTGCAGCAGTGCAGTTGAATATCACAAAATGTTGAAAAATCATACTGTCACTTCTAGGGGTTAGCAGCCATATTTCAAAGGGTTTACCTTTTATTTAGTAAATTTCCAAACATTGTGTTTTGTTTAAAACTGCTTTCCCAAATAAGAACATGTTTTTTTCTTTCTTTGCAGCCCTATTATTTTTCAGTTCATCTTGGCACATTGTGACTATGTTTCTCTGCATTGCCATTGCCCTGCTCTTCCTGACGTTTCCCCATAATTTTTTTTTTTTTTTTAAGCGTTTCAAAAATCAAGGGTGAGAATGAGATTGAGATTTTAAAGCCTTCTCAGGCAAACTTGCTTATGGTTAATGGAAATGAATTGTACTTGCTAAGATCATTTGGAGAAAACACAGTATCACCTGCCAATCAATCAGAAAATATCATTATCCTCTATCTTCAGTATAAGTAGCTCTTCTTTTGTGTGCTGATGTTTTGTGCATTACGTGAATGAAGCTTATGCGAACTGAAATTAAATTGAAAGTGAGGGCGTGCTGTGTTTATGTAGAAACATTAGTCAGTCTTTGTCCAATCACAGCAAAGCATCAATTATTTTTTAATTAAGTTCAATTAAGTTTTTATCTCTTTAATGTTTGAGACGCATAATCAACAACAGGGCTGTGTATCGGCCTTCTGTCAGCATGAGTGTGTGCATGTGTGTGATATAAAGCTGTTTTGAGTCATTATGTTGAGCTGTCAGCAGTGTGTGTAAGCAGGTTAATTGGAACATGAAGCACAATGTTATTAGGATTAGTCAATGTAATTGCACATGGTGTAATTACAAGTTTTATTATTGGTTTGCTTCCGGTCTTGTGGACTCGTCTGTAGCGGTTCACTTGCTATCATTATTATTATTTCTTTTTGTCCAAATTATATAATTCCTGATATTTCCCTTTTGGCTGATGTTATTTTCTTGCAAGAGGAAACACTGTGATTAAACATGTGGGTGTATGTGTGTATGCATGTGTGTTATATATTAATTAGGCGGTTTCCCCAGAGATAAGCCCATTGTAGGCTCTGTTACCTTTAGTCTCTTCATTTATTAGTGTAGCAACATTCATTAACCCAGCCACTAATGAAAAGCCACTCCTAATTGGCAATAGAGTGATAAAGGCTAAATGAAAACACTAAATATTGGGGTGGGAGGTGAGTGTGGGGTCATTCTGTCTTCCATGTGTTTCCATTAATTATCTAGATAACAAGGAGCCCCAATAAACCTTTATTAGCTACTTAACCAGGGCAGTTAGTCTGATAATGAGGATCAACACAGAAACCTGGTGTGATTAGCCTACCAACAAAACACAGACATTAACACACACACATACACACAGACACACACAATGGGGGTTAGGGAGGTCATTGAAATACCACACACACATTTGTTCGTTCAAGTACCTGGAATCTCTGGAACGCATGCACATGTTCGTTAGACTGCCACTTTGTCTTTTTTTCATCAGCGTACATGCTCGCCATTCTACCAACATTTCACAAACAGAGTACACATGCACACATGCATTATCAACACAACAGCATGTCTTCACAGTGATAAATACAATGTAGTTGTTATTAATGAAAAGGGACCATAGTGTGTGACAACACACACAGAACTCTGGTTGTCTATTACATGTCTGTCTGTTTCTTTCTTCCTTTAGCTGGGACGACCACTGAACCCTCCCCTCCAGCCCCGCCTCCTCCTGAGGCTCAGCCAGTAGAAACCAAGGCTCCTGAGGAGGAAATGGATGTCACAGACGATGATATCACAGCAGGTAGGGACATAAAACACAGTGTTTTTTTAAAAAAGTCTAATTTAATTTCTAGAATATGTGATTATGCAGATAGTTTACATTGCAAGTGTAAAAAATATTTTCCTACAGTTGTAGAAATATTTAATTGAAGACTAATATCATGACTACGTCTATCAAGCTGAGTCTTGATATTACATACATCAATAGCCAGAAGAAAACTTCTTTGATGGGCATTTCTCTATTTTTTTAAATCTTTTTTTCTTTCTTTAATTTATTTAACCATCACCTTTTGTGGTTATATATCATAAATATGATAAAGACAATGATTCTATTTTATGTAAGAAATTTGTTTTATTTATTTTATGCTATGAAAACACCAAGTGTAAGGAAAGCACTTCAGTCATAGAGACAACACAGGATCATTGCTTATTACATGACCATACAGTGTCCAGCACTACTGTTCAAAACTTTCTTTTGTTCATGCTGGAGAGGCTGTCTGACTGCAACTCAAACCTTTCTACCATCAGTACTGACCTATCAGGACCCAGGAGAACAGTATACAAAGTGTAACAGAAAACCTGGGACGCTTGCACAGCTCAAGATAATTAAAGCAAAACATTGGAATTGGGAGAGTTTGGGTTCAAATGTTACCAAAGAGAAAGTACAACAAATATCTCTCTGCCGCTTAGGATGGGGGTGCTGCCCTGCAGTATGTTGTTTCTCTGCTGGTCAGTACAAACTTTCCAAAATTGCATAGACACACCAGTTGTTGATTGGTGTCATTCTTCTTACTTTCATATTAGTCTTGCGAAGTGGAGGGGTGGGAGTTGCTTCTGACTGCTTCTGTGCCCATTCATTGAACAGTGGATGGGAGTATTCACTATTTATCACGTAAAGAGCTCTTCCTGGGGACTTCGGGAATTCAGAGCTCACATGGGAAATGACACAGACACCTGGATGCTGGGTGACAGGGAGGAACATCTGGCCAGCTGAGGATTTTGCTAATGGATTTCTGGTCCAGTTGCATATTATCCATACTAAGCATCTTGTTACAGTGGACTGTAGTTCGGAATGCTGGAATCTGACCACACAGTTATCAGCCTGGTAATGGCCCAGATTTTGGAAATGACAGTTGAATGCCAAACCAAACAATGATGGTTGGATTTTTCCTGTGTTATAGATCGTAGTAGTAGGTCATAGTCTGTGTTATAGGTTGTAGTCGATGCTGTCAGTGCAGCATCTGGGACACCTGACAATATTCCAACAGAATAACTGACCCCTCAGACCCCTAGTTTAATTTAAGGATGGTTTAACTAGTTTAACTTTGGCAGCGTGTTCTGTTGACCCATAGGAGCACAGAAGGCTCTGCCATGCACAGCTGTGAACGTGCTAAAATAAAAGAGATATGGTTTATTCTGTAAATGGTTGAACAGACAAAGAAGCTCAAGGCATTTTACCAATCATCTACGTACAAAATGTAAATTTCTGACAGATAGTACCCTCTGACTGATTGGGGCTTAACATGTAATCTGCTATATCTGTCAGCCAAATTTAATCTGGAATTTATGATTCTGTAATATAAAATAGTGATCATCTCAAAAGGCAAAAATTTTTTCAGTCAATTCTCTCATCAGAGATCAAAAATAATCATATCATTTATGTCTGAAAGCAACTTTTACTGTTCACGTTGTATCTAGAAGTTACAAGGAAATGTTTTATGGGGTTTGAGTCAGAAAAAAATAAGAGAATATGTCCCCTGGTGACCTGTGGAGCCTCATCTGGTTTGATATAAAGAGCATTAAAAACTCATATATCATTTATGTGCCACTGAATGTAGGAGTCCTGCTCTGGTGACTCTGAATATGGTTAATCATAGTGTGTGTTTGTATGTGTGTATGTATGTGTGTGCATGGGTCTGTTGGTGCTTGTGTGTTTTCTAATCAGTGTCACACAGCCCATGTGTAATGCCAGTGTACTGACACCTGCATGGTGTTAAAAGCAGTTTGGTGTTCAGTGTGCACACACACACACTCTCTCTCTCTCTCTCTCTCGTTCTTGCCCGTGCACGTGCTCTCTCTTTAAGACACACGCACTCATGCACAATCTCACACACTTACAAACGAGGTGAGAAACATTTCTCCCTATAAAATGACTGACACCTGCAATACAGGTGGAAAACTCACACATATACACACACACACACACACACTGACACCTTTCCAATCCATTTATTTTTGTCACATATCCCTGGAAGTTAACCTGTGACAAACAGACAGATTAATGGCCAGAAAGGCAGACAGACAGACAGTTCTAGTGATTATTAGTACTGTCCCTTCATTATTTTTCCTTTGTGTGTGTTTCTTTTGAGTGTATCCTCATTGTTCCTCCAGCTTTGTGTCTGCAGACTCTGCTTCTCTACTTTCATCCTGCAGCAGCTTATCATCATCGACCAATGACTGTAACAAATGCAGAAATCACTGAAAAAAACATATCTAAAAAAAATTTACATTCTTTAAATGGATACATTCCAAAAAAAACAGCATTGCTCTCTCTCTCTCTCTCTCTCTCTCTTCACCCTCTGCCCTTCCTCCCCTTTCCATCCTCCTCTCAAACCAGTCAATATCGCAGATGTGTCTGACAATTTATCATTTCTCACAGCTCATTTTTCTCTTATTGACACCAGTGTTTTTTCATTCAGTCTCTGCAGTATTAAATCTGTTAGCAGGGTCTTATCTGCTGTGGAGGAAAAACTCATTGAGTTTTCAAACTTTTCTACTCTTCCTTTTTACCATCTTTCTCCTCCATCTTTCCTTCCTCTAGCCATTTTGTTAGCGTTTCTTAATTAGATACATTTTTAAAAAAATTAAATAAGGACAAAACTTGTAGTATGGGTCATGTAGTATGGGACACAGCTGATCCTCTATCTAAGCTAAGGCTGCCACTTAAAAGTTAGAATTTTAGGAATTCAACACCTGATTTCTACTATCTGCATTTGATTATCTTGATTTTAGTTTTAGCAATTGAGCCCGTTGTTCCTTTGCTGGATTTAGTTGGCCTACCTGAAACTCGGGGGATACTCAGGTAATCATTGATGTGTGTACCTTATAAAGCACAAAATTTGAAGTCACTGATGTCCACCACAGTTAAATGTCAACTTTCTTTTTAGCATGCTGCTAAGGCCCCAAAAAATTACATTCCTAATGCTGCTTATTAACATTTACAATGTTCAGCTGGCTAAACAAGGGATCCTTATGTTTTGAAGTAGCCTTGGTAGCCAATCTTGGTCACAGCAACACTATATCTTTTTGTATTTTTTTTAGTTCTTATTTGTATTCAGTCACCAAAACCATCTTATAACGACCTACTATCATGTGAGTTGTAGAGTAAAGACCCATAACAGCTAAGTCAAGGCTACAGCAAGCAGTATTTTTATTCTGTGTCATTCTGAAGACTTCTGGCGACATCTTCAAGCTTTCTGTTAACGATTCCTGAAGATAATCAATTTGCAGTGATAAGAAACAGCAGCAGAATGTCACACTGGACACATTTTTTATTTTGCCAAACAGAAGCCTATTTTGTTTTTACAACAATTTTTAAGTTAAGATCACAAATATTAGAGGTTATTCATCATTTAAAGAAAAAGTTCTTAGATGAATTTGAGACAGAGGGATTTGCATATTTAAAGAATTGGTGCTGTTTCTTTAAAATGTTTCATATTAAAAGACTCAGGTGCTATATTGTATCTATACTGGCAGAGTTAACAATGGCTGTATTCCTCTAAACACAAAGAAAAAAGATGGGAGGAAAGTTAAAAATAATGGTGGAAATAGAGGAAAACAGCAGAAAAAGGGGGTGAAATACAAAGGAGAAAACTAGCAAAAATAGGAGAGGAATGGGAAAACAGAAAAGTTGAATCTAGGAGGGACAGAAGAAGAGAAAAGGAAAAACAAAAGAGGAGGAGTTGAGAAGAGGAGACATCAGAAAAAAGACAGGGATGTCGACAGCCACAGAATCACTTGGCTGCAGGCTGTTACCACGGCGATAGACTCATCACCTCAGTCTACTGTCTCCCCTGTCAAACACACAGATACACACACACGCACAAACACACACACACGCACAAACACACACACACACAGACAGATACACGCAGAGTTCAGGGTGCACAGGTGACAACAGTTTTTGCTGCAAAACCTCATAGACCAGAACTGACACAAACGCGCACATACACGCGCTTGCAAACACGCAAACACATACATTCACACACACACGCACACACATACATGCACATGCACCTGCATACACATGTACACACATTTCAAACACACACTTCAAACACAAATCTGTGTGTGTACGGCTGTGTGTACACGTTCCTGCTGTAATTATGTCCCTAGCAGTGTCAGGGGATGTCATTAGGATCCACAGCACCCTCCCACACACACAAAAACACGCAAACTCACACACACACACACACGCACAAACACATTTTTACTACCCTCTCTCGATCACTCTTGCTCAGACGCAGATACACACATACACAGACACACAATTCAGTGCAGTTAATTAATCTCTATTGGTATGCAAATTTAATGGAGAACATGCTGCTAAAGCATCAACAAAGCAGAGTAAATAATATGTCTAGTGAATACGAGAAAGCATCAGTGTTATACATCAAATGAAGTAAAACAATTATCTTTTAATAATTTTAAAAAAGTTAAATGCTTTAGAAAAACAAGCTAGGACAGTTCTTTATATAACAGTACATAGCAGCTGACTTTTGTTGAGTAGTTGTGTAATATTGTTACATTGTTATATTCAGTACACGTACACAACAAAATAAAAACAAAGCAAAATTTTTGTCTTTCAAACAAACATTATCATTCCATCTAGCACTGTTGCTGTGATTCAAAGTTTCATTCAGTAAAGCAGCCTTTTAACCCTTTAAGTGAATCCATTGATGGTGAGAGATATTGCTGAGGTCTTGGATATCTCCTGGACAGCTGCAGCTGATACACCTATAAAAGAATGTTGAGAAGATGCTTAAGCACTGTACCTTTGTAATGCTGTTGCAGATGGTTTTGCGTGTTTGCTTGTGTCCAGATCTTTGAATCCACCCCCCTCCACAAATTCATTTTACTGATTCTACAGAGTGGCATTATGACGTGTAACAGCTATGTATTGTCCCAAAAACGACATAGTCCAGTAAATGCTGCGGGGACTAGAGATTAGCGAATCAGTACCATTTGCTGGACTAACGCTGTTGTCATGTTGTTGACTTGTTAAGTGTTCCGAAGCTGTACAGTTTTTTTAGTCAGCTGTCAGTTTTGTTTTACTGGGGTAGCAACAGCATAATTTTAGACACAGGGTCAGTTGTGTTCTGTTTATTCTAGAGAAAATAATATTTGCAGAATAATTTAATAGAATAGAATTTGCAAATTCTAAAATAATTAAGTCAATTAAAAAAACATAATGTCAGATATTCTCAGGTTCAAGCTCCTCATGTGTGGATTTGCTCCTTTCCTCTGATCTGTATCCCAGGCAGATAAATGTCTTAGTGTTTTTTGTAGTTTGTAATAATCTCTTGACTTTTGGGCCATTTATCAGGCCATAGTAACATTGGTCACTGCAACATACTTAACAATTCAACTCAAAATATGTGCAGCTGTATTTAATCCTGGTCACACACACGTGGCAAAATAATTTTTTCCACACTGAAAGAGTGTCTCATCTCTGGCTCTGATGGAGGAGCTGACCCCAGGAGAGTCAAAGGTCCCTGCTGGACCACCCGCCCTCCCTCACACTCAAACACACACACATGTATTTTCTTTGTCTCCTCTGGGGTTCAGGGTCCTACAGACATTTTCTGCATATTCATTCAATCCAAAAACATTTAAAATTAACCTCAGATGGATAATTGCAATAGCATTATTTTCTATTATAAAGCAGTTCCTCATTTTTTTAGTTGGTAGAAAAGAAGGGAAGCATTGCCCTTGTAAGGGGTCCACAGTAGTACGGATAGAGGTCAGGGGTCAGAGGTCAGGCTGACCCTCACCTCTGGGTGTCATTAGCCCAGTGGTGATTTGGTTAGCTGAAACGCTAGCCTCTGCTGCTAATCCAATATCTAAGCCTGGAGGTCATTTGGGTCAGATCACATTTCTCCTCAACACAGATTGAACTTATGGCGAGATAAATGGTCAGAGCTGTGACTCCAAACACTCTGATTGTTTCTGATGATTGTGTCTCCTCTGTTTGACACCGCAAGGGACCCAGCTGGTGTATAGGAATATTATTCTATTACAGACAAAACAGTGAAGTTATTGACCAAATATTATTAATGTACAGGAATGTTTTTCTGGTGGTTCTTGGACAAAAACAGCATTATATAATGACAACAGAACAGGACAGTAAGGTATTGTGTGGTGTAGTTTACTATGGTACATTTTATCATGGTAAAGTATTGTTTGTTATGACAACATAATATACAGTGTAATATATAAGGTTTGATATTGCAACTTCCTGAAGTTATAAACCACATATAGTTGCCTGTATAATTTTCAATCAAACAGGTACTATAAATCACTCATCTGGCTTAGGTGTACACAGTACATTGATATTATATTGATGTACTGATCTGAAAACAGGATTGTTCCAATACTGGAGTACATTGACCTCTGACATTGCCTGAAATAATGGATGTGGTATTGGTCAGTAAATGAGTATACTGATAGCATAATAATTATTCATTGGAGACTGAGAGCATGGTACTTCCCGAGCAGCATCTCATGCACCTTTATGCAACTTAACAGATGTTTACTGCACAATTCGAAAACATCCATAATCAACAAGAAACTTATGAAACTTAGGTACATCCACGACATGACAACCATACGAGGTGAATAGTATAAGCTGTTAAAAAATAATATCAATGCAACGAATATACTTTAAATGTACTAGTAACAAATTGGTACTCAACTGATTCACAAAATGTAGGTATCTGCATAAGTATCAGTAAATAAAAAATGGTATTGGAACATCTCACATGAGACTAGATATTGTGTTGATATTAGATGTCACTGTAATCTTGTTATGGCATCACGCTGCATTACAGTAAAGCAATGGAATTTTCTGGACCTACCAGACTGTTTTAGATTTTCTTATATTTGTCTTTAACCTCACTTGCTGAAATGGGAAACCCAGAGTTTCCTTCATTTCAGGGTTAACAGATTCAGAGTTTTCACTGAACTTGCTTTCTGAAATAGGCCCCTGGTTAGCTGCGCAGTATTGATCTGCTGTTGGTTGACAACAATAGAAAACAAATCAAATCTCAAACGGAAGTTAGATACAAAATAATACAGTATGGCAGGAAATATGGTGAAAAATTACAACACAGCGTGATTACTTCTGATATAAAGACAGAATAATAGCAAACTTGAACTAATTCTGTGCTGCACTGAAATATATTTTGCTACTTTACAGTGTAAAGTATTGGAATGTTCCCTTAATATGGTTCAGCTGGATCACTGACACTCTCCTCAGTTTATTTATATGCAAATCATTTCTGAAGCTTGTGGACATACAGATTAAAAAAAACTCCTGGATATGATAACAATGTGCTATATGGTACTGACATAAAGAAAAAGACGACATTCATTCACTGCTTTAGATGTCATTGGGACCTCCTCTTCTTTAACCTTCTTTAATCTTTAACATAAACATTTGATAAAATAACGTTTACTTTCTCTCTCACAAACACACGTACACACCTGTCTTATGGTTGAGTGGACGGTGTGATAATGTGCACATGAAAAAGGGAAGGGCAAAGTGTGTGTGATTGTCTGTGTGTATGTGAGTGTCAGGGTTTATGAATGTGTCACAAAGATAAAGCACTGGCCTTGGGGTTGTGTGTGTGTGTGTGTGTGTATGTGTATGTGTGTGTGTGTGTGTGAGTACGTAAGTGTGTGTGTGCAGCAAAGTGAGGCCGAGTCCCTCAAGGGCAG
>JAQMCX010000025.1:2602199-2614488 GCA_029814765.1 Acanthurus leucopareius
GCTCTGTGTGTAACCAATCAGATGGTGCTGTGGGTGGGACAATACTGGAGACAGAGTAGTGACTGCAGACAGAGAGGGGCGGCTGCATCAGGGCCAAAATAACCCAGTTTTAAATTGATCTTTTATCGGCCGTCAGATTAAAAAAAAGGCTGATATGCGTCAAAATGCCGAATATCGGCGCCAACAATTGGTCTATCCCTAGTTATAATTAAATAAACTTAACTAAACTAGAGGCAGCTCCTTTAAAAACTCAGACTACAACCACAGGGAAACCTGCCCCTTTAACTGACCACACAGTGAGACTGAACCCTTCAAAACCATGTTTTTATTTAATAAAACACTTAAACAGACAATTATGGATGAGATCTGAAATCTAAAATACAGTAGCATATGGTGGAGGACATTTTTTATGCTCTCTCCTCTGGGTCTTTTTCATGTTATGCTGCTTTCAGTTCTGCCGCATCCAGCATTTTATCAGGTCTCATTCAGTCTGTTGTTTTTCTTCCTGCTTCCACTCTCCATCTCCCCCTTCTCCTCTCTCTGTTATGAAATTGAAAGATGGATTGGTGTTGTTGGCTTACAGCGCTATGTGTGTGATGAATGAGAGCTGTCCACTGCCAGAGAGGGAGGGTACAGTAGTCTGTACAGTAATGTCTAGATTGATGTTTTCGTATGGCGAGGAGGGAAATGTAGGGAAGATGGAGGAGTAGATTGAGCTTAAGGGTGGATGGAAGGAAGAAAGGAGGAAGGATGGAATGAAGGTCAGATGATGACAGAGGGAAGGGAGGATTTGGTTGGACAGGATAAAAGAGACAAACTTACATTAGTATGTGTTTCTCTGGACAGTACTGGTTACAGTAAATGTCAAAATACCCCTAGACTCTTCTGAGGCCCATTTACCGTGAACAGTGGCATTTTAAAACATTCATAAGAGCTGATCAGAAATTGAGTTTATTTTGTATTATAGAACATTGCACAGGGAGACGCAGGTGATGGAAACGTTAAAACTCTCGGTCATGGATCAGACACAACAAATTTATACACTAAATCTGGTAAACATCAGGTTTTTCTCTCAGTATCAGAACAGTGTTGGGACACAGAATTAAGTTACTCACATGAAAACCACTTAAGCCTGAAATTGATTTTAAACTGTTTAGGCTTTCAAAGTGTTCATCAATCCTTTTTTCAATATTAATTTGCGCATAGAAAATGATTCTAAATTTTAAAAAAGATGAAACTTCAAAAAAGTGTTTGGCAAGAACTTTTTTACACTCAGCTTTTCTGTGTTTGTGGAAACCCCAAGAAAATAGACATGCTATATGAAAATCACTGGATGAACATTTGTCATTTTTAAGATATTGCCAGTATTGTCAGCAAAATTTTAAATATCAAAGATGTTACCTGACATTAGTTGTTTTTATAATTGATGCATAGTATTTTTTTGTTATTAATGTACAGCAAATCATTAACCACAGTATTAGTAACATGCTAATTTTTTATCTTTTATTGATGAACAGAATTAGTTTTTCAATGATCGCTTCTTAAATGTTTTAATGTTGCACTTATCAGCCAGGAAAATGTGAGGAATTTAGCACTTGGTGAAATCAGTAAGTAGCACAATCAAAGAAGTGTGAATGTTCTTCCAAAATATGTAGTGTTGGAAGCTGAGTGACATAGAGATTACTTGCAGGACTAACTGGTAGACTACTGCAGCAGGCAATCATACTGTTAAAATGCTACGTAACCACAAACATGCTCCTGCTTAACAGAACAATAGCCAGCTACACTGACCAATTTGCTTGCTTCCATTCACTGAATGACTCTTACACATGCACTCTTCATGTACTGTATGTAGTGGTTGTTGACCAACACTTCTCCAAGGATTCTTGAATTGATTTTGCTCATATAGATCTTCATTTTGAACACATACCCCTTTCCCCTTCTTTTTACTCACACTGGCTTTCATCTGATCGAGCTCCCATCCACTAACCAAGTCCCCAACATTGATTTACCTTCACCTCTCATTTAAGTTCAAACAGAGAAAGAGAGAGGGAAAAGGGGGGCAGGGCAGATGGAGGAAAGAAAGTAGAAAGCCTGTTAGTGGTCGACTCGGCCTGGTAAACTTTAGATGCCACTAATCTGTCACTATTTCACACTTGCTACTTCCCTCTCTACTTCCTTCCTCTTTCCTTCTGCTCCTCCTCCTCCTGCTCTAATCGCCCTCTCTGTGTTAGTACGACATGTTTACTGCTCTAACTAACAGCTCATTATGGCCGGCTGATGCTTTGTCAATAGCGATTGCTTCATTTGGGTAAAGGCCTGTCTTTAAATAAAGATGTCCAGCATGAGAAATGAACCTGAGTCTGGACCTCTCTCACTTCCTGCTCCTTCACTAGGTGGGAGGGGCTGTACATTTTAAATCTCGATCCAGCCAATTACAGCACTGATTGTTAATGGCCACCTATAAATGTGCAGGAATAAAGTGCAAAAGTGGCAGTCAGATTAAACTTCCATCAGTTTCATTATACACACACAGTCATTGTCGCTGCTCACAACATTGAACTTTGACCTCATGACCCCTGGGCCTGTTTTGTGTTATCAACAATGTCAGTGGTTTGAATTTGACTGGTGACCGTTTGCCCCATGACCTCTTAATCATACCCCCTCTCCCATCCTCCCACACAGTCACCAACCAAGTTTATTCATTGATTATCACTTTATTTAAAACAAATGTTTAGTTGATTTCCTATCTGGACAGTAAAGTATTCATATAGATTTTATACAACACAGGCATCAGACATTAATGCTGAGCCCTTGGCTCCAAATGAAGACCTAAAATTTTTTATTTGGGTTTTATTTTATAATTTCCCAAACTAACAGGGACTACTTTTATATGTAAAAGTAAGTTAAAACAGAAAATACATGAACTTAAGCTGATTCAACATCAGATTTACAAAATTAATACAAAAAATTCTGTAAATAAAGAACTGGTTGAATTCTTTGTAAAAACAATGGATATTCATATTCTGCTGAGAAAAACTGAGGTGCATGTATTAGAAGAAGAAGGGTATTAGAGAATTCTGTTTTTTATTTTAGAGTTTTCAACTAAAAAAATATTTTTACACACCAGAAAACAGAAGATCCCAGTAGAAGCTCTGGTTTCTGTGGTGGACAGCATCTCCTCAGCCTCATTAAACATGCATCCTGTCAATATTAAATTAATATAAATTTACCAGACTAAAGAGTGTTTCAGATAAAATCTGTTATAAGATATTTATGATCATAGATTACTTGATAGGAATACACAGCATCAAACCATTGTACGTTTGCAGATATTCAGGTGAGAAAAGCATAAGGATATAGTATAATAATAATCATAATGTTATTGATTTCTTTTGGTGGTCTAGCTGATTAGTAATAATCACTAACTGGAGGTCAAAGATCATTGAGCCATACATCACTGCTGATATTTATAGTCCACTGTTTGTATGTTTATTGATGTTTGTAACAAAAACATAATTGATTTTAGCATTGGTTTTTCCTCACTTTTTGTTGATCACCAGCTTGAGGTCAGTTTTTCACCCTATCATTGTTTCAGTCACAACATTCTAACAAAATGCCCACTCTGCATATTTGACTGCAACGGATATAAAATATTTACTAACATTGTTAGCGCCAATGTCCATCTCTTAAAGTCTATGTTGCCCATAACAACGTAGCAAAACAATGCTAACACAGTTAGCGCTCTATCAGTTGCTGCCTGTATATATTATAACAGTCGTACCCAGCGATGCTAACATGGTTAGCCTCTAGCTAGATCTTTCATAGTCCCATCCATAGGCTGTGTGTGTGTAGATATAAACCAATAAAGAAGGGGGTTTGCCATTTAAGGCTGATGATGAAATGCCAGGAGATCTAGATGATGAGATTAGCTGCGTGTGTCTGGAGACCGGAGGACCTTTAGAGCCGCCACAGGATTATAAATACTTAACGTAAATTATCTGGTTTTATATTTTATGTTTCTTCAAATTTTGAATGTTTAGCATTTACTTTCAAATAAAAATCCAATGACTTGTATTGATCTCTCACCAACTTCCTGCCAAAGCCATACAACACTTGACAGATTTACTCCTCAACCATTCCCGATTATTCTCTACATATGTCAGTTACTTTGAATAAAAGACCAGTTAATTCATGATAACTGGATTAAGAAGAAAAAAGAGCCACACAAGCAACAGGCGATACAGGTTTCTGTCAACTTTTCCCCACATTTTACAAAACCAGATACCAGATGTTTAATCGGCCTCTTTCTCTCTCGATTTTCCCCTGACTTTATCTTTTTAAAGCACTTTGCGAAAAATCTGCTAATGGCTCTGGACCTCAGGCTTCAGAGTGAGAGACAGACAGAGAGAGACAGACAGAATTGTAGGGGGAAGGGGTGTGTGTGTGTGTGTGTGTATGTGTGTGTGTATGTGTATGTGTATGTGTTTGGGGGATGGGGTGTTATTGAGGGATGAGGATATTTTCTGGAGTCTTAATGGTCAGTCCGTCCCCAAAGAGACTGGCTCAAATGTCAGGTCAGCTATGAAGTGACCTCCATCCCACTCGCTGTCTTTATCCTCTTAGAATGTGGGCGTGTGTGTGTGTTTGTTGCACAGAAGTTTAATCATTTTTTACCTAACCTCATTTAAAACATTTGGATTAATTCATTTTTTGCTCATAAGAATATATAATTTCTAGTGGACATTCCTTTGTTTCAAATTCCCCTCATATTGTGGCTGTGGTGGGCGGGGCTTTGGCTCTGTACAGTTACACTGAAATCATATAAGAAGAGATATGGTCATGGCTCTTAAGCTTAAATATTTTTGAATGCCTCAATGCCTTATAGTGTGAAAATAACTCTTGTACATTTACATTGATGTTGTTAAATTTACTCTATCACTTGTCATTGTCTTGAGAATACTCCTGAAACAAAAGGAGAGAAAGAAATTGTAAATTTATTGCAATTAAGTCATAAAATTCACTGTAGTATGATCATAGATTCAACCTCCACAGAGTAACATTGAGCTCCTGTCGTTTTCAGACAGCTGCTCCCATCCCCAATCTCTATCTTACTTTACAATGATTTTACTTTTTCCACGGTTTGCAGGTAAGGCGCTGACCTTCTTGCTGCTGCAGCCACCCAGTCCCAAGCTGCCTCCCCACAGCACAATCCGCCGCACCGCCATCGATCTGATTGGCCGAGGGTTCACAGTCTGGGAGCCGTATATGGACGTGTCAGCGGTGCTCATGGGACTGCTGGAGCTCTGTGCTGATGCTGAGAAGCAGCTGGCAAAGTGAGTCCACTAGCACAATCGCACACACTCATATGTCACTGTGTTTGATACTGTAAATGACCAGCACAATCATACCCTGAAATAGATCTAGGTAAACTATGCAACTGCAATAAATATAAAATATAAATATATAATAAAATATAAGTAATGGTTGAAGTACCTAAAGAAAAATTCAGGAAATCAGTGCTTTGTGCATAAAAATGATAAATTAGCTGCATCTCACTTTTAAACATGTAATGACGTTGCAACATATAAAGAGAATATTGTTTTTTATAAATAGTATTGAAATATCAAATATGCAATTTGATATAAGCATACACATATGCTCTCTTTCACACACACACACACACACACTTAAAAACACTCAGACATTATAGAGCTGACACACTGAGTTACGGAAGCAGGGTTATAATCTGATTGCAGGACATTATGGTGATGTAACAATGTCTGCGTTTCTCTGACATGTGAGTCCTCTGTGTGTCTGTCAATGTGTTATTAGTGTGTTCGTCCATGTTTGTGTGGTATCGTGATGTTTTTTTGTTTGTTTGTTTGCCCTGATAGCATATTTTAAATGTCCATGCAAAAAATAGCAATCAGATTGTCTGATTTCCTGCTCTTCAAAGATAAATCCTTTTTATTTTAATGACAAAGTCACCTTCCTTTAACTGAGATGCAAGTTTATATGCTGACAGAAAATCCAGGGCACTGCTGTTGTTGGCACGGCAGCTTAACCAATTCCAATCCAACTGTGAGCATGACCCTATTGTCCAGCACAGTGGTTTAAAACCTTTGACTTGTGACACCTTTTAATTAAGTGGGCTTAAAGTCTATAACTAAAGCTTAAAGACAATAAAATCACCCACTAGTAGCCACAGGGAGAGCATAATTTATTGCAATCAGAAAAAAATTTACGTAAGAGAAACAATTCTTTTTGTTCCTATTGCTTTTATTTTCTGGTGACTCTGAGACATTTATCCTGGGATCACCTGCTATGTATATCTGATCATGTGACTTGAAATAGTCACTTTAACTATTATGGCTAATTTTTCTTTCTGAGATGACACAGTTACTAGTTGGTGTTGATTACAGATGTTGGTGGAGGCAGAGTCCGCCTCACTTCCTGGACCATCAACATCACCACTAGCAGAGAGGGGGGTCATAGGTTCTTTCATCATGTTTTAGTGGTGGCTGTGGTTATGTTAGTGCAGTATTTTGTATATGTAAAGGTCAGAGGCCAGAGAGAGAGGGTAATTCAGTGGCCAATTCTCATGTATGTTATAAAGGAGCGTGTTTATGTGGTTATGTGTGTGTATGTGTGTGTGTCTGCGTTTCGGCTGAAATCTAACTGGATATGAGCTGATCGTATTAAGGCTGAAACTCGAGCTGAGTCAGTCTGGTTAAATGAGTATAGATATGTCTGCTGCCACTGTATTTGTGTGTGTGTGTATGTTTTTGTGTAGACAAGAAATCTAAAATTGAATTTTTGTAAAAAAACATTTTTGCTGGAGTACAAAGTGAACAGAACTTAAACAGAAGAAAATGAACAAAAGAAAAGATTACCACCCTAAAAGGTAAACATTGCAAAGTCAGGAGTTCCATGTATTTTACATTTCTGTTAAAAACAGTGAGTAGGGTTTTTTTTGACTATTCAGCAACCTGAAGGGGGTTGTGTAATGTACCTGATATACTAAAGCTGTTCCTAAAAATGAAAATTTTAGCAATGGTAAAATAAATCATTAGTGTTGAAATAGTATGATAGTTAAATCCAATGGGAAAAAAATGTTTATTTTTATTTTAAGTGATTTTCTTAAAACTGTTAATTAAGTTAATTATAATGCTAAGACAGTTGTCAGAAAAGAGTAACTACCTGTAATCAAAGTACAAAAATTAAAGAACAACAAAATTTACATAATCAACTTACACACAGTCAATAGGAAGAATTCAACATCAATCTAGACAGCACATATTGAGGCTAAGATGCATCTGCACCAGTTTTAACGTATTTTTTTGCTTTGCTTATCACACACACACACACACACAAACTCGAACAGACAGTTTTGTAATCATGTTTAATTAATATGTGATGTCTGTGGGTGTGTGTTGTTGCCTCCTGGTGTCGCTGAAGTAAACAGCACAAGGGCTGATCAATGAGACATAATAATCAAATCAGTACATTAGAATACACAGGGAGATAATAACAAATGCACACACATGCGCACACACACACAAACACATACACAGTGTCTGTTTCTATGTTCCTTTACTAGTTAGCTTAGTTGAAAGTTACTGTTGAAAAATGGAAAAAGAGAGAGAGTGTAAAAAATTGAACTGAAGGGAGTAGACAAACACACACGCTCACGCATGCACGCACACATGCACACAGGCACTCACACAGGCACGCAGACACACACACACACACACAGTTACAGAGGGTGTATTTCCATGCAGCTGACTTGCAGTGAAGCTCTTTGTCCCTGATACATCCAACCAGTCGTCAATACACTCCGTGCAGAGCTGTTTGTGTGTGTGTAATAATCCTCTTTCAATAGGCAGGGAATTGAAAAAGCTCCTGGTGTTGAAAACACGCATTTTATACTTTCAGACAGAAACACACACGCCATAAAAGTGAGTACATCACCTTTACCAGCCAGCATTATGTGTGTGTGTGTGTGTGTGTGTGTGTGTGTGTGTGTGTGTGTGTGTGTGTGTGTGTGTGTGTGTGTGTTACACTGCAACATAGGAACATATACTTTGAATAAAAATAGTCCCATACTGCTTGTCCTATCTGACTGTAAATCTTAAAATTAGGAAATGTCCCATCTTCCTCTTACAAAACTTCTAAAACAGGCCCATAACTCATGGCTGTGTCCTATTCTATCCCAGACTTTTTTATCTTAACCTAAGAAATCATCGCTATAACTGTGAACTTGATCCAGTTGGTACTTGTGCTGTCATGCCCTAATCCGAGTTTAGGCTGAAAAGCGACTGCCCATTGCCATGACAGTGGCTATCTCACCTCAGTTTTCACTGGCTAGCTACCATGCTATAATGGATAAAAAAGACAGATGTTCAGTTAAAGCTATGATAAATATCAGACAGTAATTATGAAGAATAGAGGAGAGGATATGCTGTATTCTCATTGAGACGTGATCAGAGTAATTTAGATTTAACTGTTTAACAACGCCGTTAGCTTGTCAAATAGGCTAACAAGTATTAGCTTTTCCAACATGCGAACATCAGTGTTAGCTTCCCTTAACAGTATGAGTAGCCTTTCAAAAGTAATATTTCAATGTTCATATTGTTCCCCATCAAAATTGTCATTGCCATTCAGACCAAACAACAGTAGTGTTGCCATTTTTGACAGATATTTTGAATTTGAATTTGAGTCTATGCATAAGTTAAGAAATTCTTTAGTTAGTTCAGTTTTCTAACAGCTAATTCTTCTATTCTAAGAAGATAGGATTTTTCTAAATGCAGTCATTAATCTTATTTGCAACCCTAAATGTTATCCTAAATGTTATCCTAAACTGAGATAAGAGGACTTTATGTTTAAGAAATTCCTGTAATGAGGTCCCCATAGTCACTTTTACTTAAAGGTCATGACGGAAAAGTGACTGTGTCAGACTTGAAACATTATGTATCATTCCCTGCTCAGCACATGTTTCAGCTTATTATCATCACATTATGAAACAAATAAGATGCACTGGTTAATGTAGTAGGTGTTGGCTGGCGGATTTTTTAACATAGCCAGATTGGCTCTTTCCTCCAGCTTCCAGTCTCTATGCTAAGATATACCAACTGTGCCCTGACTCAAGTTCTGTTCTCAATACACAGGGTTAGGGTTAGAATGAGATCATCGGTCTTCTCATCTCATTCTCACAGTGCTGTCAAAACTGTCATTATGCTGATGCAAAAAACTTAAACTCTTTTTCCTAACAAGTCTGTACCGTACGGAAAGTTTCAGTTTTCTTTGCCTGTTGCTGGGTTTTGAATTTTGTGATATACAAAATCTTGCTTTCCTGGGGTATGTTTTTTTTGTGAATTGGATCTTTAACTCTTCTTTCTCACCACTTACCAAAGTTTAGGCATTTACTTTATTATTTTGTAAATTTGACATGTGGAAATAAAGGAAAACATGGTATCACATGTGTGAAAGAAAACTGTGAAATTGTTGAAAATGGCCTCTAAAACTTTCAAAAACTTCTAATTTCATCAGTAAATTTGATTCTTGAGTGTTACCTTATCAAATGTCCTACAGTGAACTGGAATTTAAATGCCCTTTGTTGATCTGTTGATGTTTTCCTCTTTGCTCTCACCAAATAAGAGAGTGATTTGTTGGTAGTCACCACTGCAGAGATGAATGCATGGTTTAATATGTTTGTGCAAAAAAAGAAAAATATAATATTTGTCATGCAGGGAAAAAGACATCTCTTTGCACTGTTGTTTTGGGGTCTGTGTTTGTTTGTGAAATATTGCATTTGTCATGCAGAGAGGAATCAATGTGCAGATAATCTGTGTCTTTTTATGTGTTTGTGTGGGGGTGTCATGCATACCCAAGTACATTTTGTTATCACCATGAGTGGTGACTCATGGACATCACAGGATGAAAAGCATGATCAGAAATCTACAGGTCACTTCTGAGAAAAACTAGTGATATCTGCTTTGATCCTTGTGTGTCAGGTGGATTTCAATGACGATAAGAGCTGACTTGATATACAAAATATAGTGTTTGGTAGACAGTAATAGGTTAAATTTAGCAGAAAGAAGCTGATAAACACCAGTTGTTTAATTAGTCAGCTAGAGAGCTGGTGTGTCAGTGTCCCAACTAGTCATTTAACAAACCAGTCAGTCAGTTACTGAAAAAAAAAACCATTCTGCCGCTAAACTTTTCATCAAATCAGCCGTGAAACTGTCTGTGATTATCCTGGGTCCAGATCTTTGAATGAGCCCAATTTACAGACTTCAGTTGACAATTTCTGCATGAAAACAAAATGTCTTCAGCATGTGATAATAGGAAAAATTAAAGCTTAATCTGAAATGTTTTCAAACAATATTTTTTGGTTTTGCAAGAGAACAGACTTGATTGATGAAGATGAAGTGGTAAGGAAATGCACATCTGGTTAACCGTTCTTTCTTTGTTAAAGAGCACTGCAGAACTGCCTTTCCATGAAACCTTTTGAAACTAGTTTACATGAGCCTGGTCACTACTTAAACAAAATCCCTTCCTCCTCTGCCTCCCCAAAAAAAAGACTAGCAGTCAGATCGCCAACATTTTTAAAAATAAGTAAAGACAAAGAAAGCAAACAGAAAACAATCATACTTCACAATGGTTACATGGAGCCGCTGTAAAAGTTGGCACCAAAAAAACATGCAGAGAACATGCAGCCTTTTCTGCTTTTTTTCACTTCAGCAGTGACTTTCCTGTGTATTTGATTTAGATTTTGTCCTCAGCGCTAACAGCATTCTTGAAGAGCAATGACAACTCCTGCAAGGACGAACATAACTCGGTTGAGGATGTACACAATATTTGTTGCTGACGGTGTGCACGCAGCTGCAGTACAGGTGGTGATGGAGTTGGCACGTGCTCCATAGTGAGCCCTTGAACCATCCAAGGTATCAAGGTGATTTATTTGTCCTTGCACAACACAGGGTTGCACAATGAAATGAAAGTTGCAGTCTGTCATGAACAAAGAACAAACAGGCTTGCATAGATAATTACATTTACAATAGGATAGAAAAAAAAGAAATAGTTATTTTCATGCTCTAATGCAAACAGATTTATATACATAAAAACCCAGGAACCTAAGATTATCCTTCATGTTTCCAACAATGTTCAAACTCAGAGAACATTTAAGGTGATGGTGTGTTTCATTTTGTCACCTGTCACTAACTTCTGGGATAACTGAGAGTGAGGAAGAAAAGCACAAAATAGGACCTTATCCCAGCTCTCTTCCTTCTCCTGTGGTCTGGCTGGGAGGCAGTAATCATTTATAAAAATTCTACAGCTCTTAATGCAGAACCTTGGGTTTATTTTTCCAATGCTGATAAGCATATTTCGCTCAAAGTATGCAAGAACATAAGAACATATAAAACAAAAAATGTGAGAAGTTTGACTCAAGTCTGACCTGGCGACACTGGTGTATGCAAACTAATCAAATTCTCTGTCAGAAACTTTTTTTAAAAGCCTGCTTGTCCAAAATGTCCCCAACTGACACAGTGATGTGGATCCAACCCATGTCAAAGGTCACTCATAAAGAGTCAATGTGTGTGAGCTGATAATAACCTTATAACAGGGATGGACACTGCCCAGCTTTGGTGAAGTGATTCTTCTGTCTGATATGAATGTTTTGTACTTTTTACAATCTTGATAAAAAAATAAAATAAAAGTGAGAAACAGGGTTGGAAAATGGTCATGCCTTGGGAATGAGAAAGAGAGGAAGTGTGCACATGGACGGTAAAGAGGCACAAGTGAACGCATCTGACAGTTATTGGATGTAATTCAGTATTCTCTGGTTTATCAGTGAAATGTACAGAGCCATACTGCAGACTGGAGAATTTGCCAGAAATTTGACAATAAGCTTAAATGAGTTGGTTCGGTAAACTAAAATCATATGTGACTCCACTGTTGGAAGGAGTAGAAGTGAGCACAGCCTGTAAGCCATTTCTGAATGTAGTCAGTAACGCAGGCCAGCAATAAATCAGTCTGCAAGCCTGTCAGTCAGTAAACCATCCACTTACCCCGTCTGCAACTCATTGAATAAACCAGTCAGTAAGTCAGTCTTATACACACACATTTGGTTTCTTGCAGCAGTGACTCTCATCATGTGACTGAGGTTATTCACTCCTACCTCACACACAAAAATCAATACTTCCAATCCTCACTGTGTGTGTGTGTGTGTGTGTGTGTGTGTGTGTGTGTGTGTGTGTGTGTGTGTGTGTGTGTGTGTGTGTGT
>JAQMCX010000025.1:2614588-2628420 GCA_029814765.1 Acanthurus leucopareius
GTGTGTGTGTGTGTGTGTGTGTGTGTGTGTGTGTGTGTGTGTGTGTGTGTGTGTGTGTGTGTGTGTGACACACAGTATCGACTGTATAATGTCAGCGTGATACTGGCTGTGAATGCAATCATGTTGCCAGGTTTACACACACTGATTTTTGTGTGTGTGTGTGTGTGTGTGTGAAATTGTGTTTCATGTTAGCTCTACATACTGTGAATTCAATTCATAATCCAGTTAGCTTTTTTCAATTTAAGATAGTTACTGTACTTTTTTGTTCTGAGAAAAGAATTTTTTTATATTTTGATCCGTTTTGTTTGTGTCATTTTTAGCACAGTTAGACACACTAAACTAAAAGTGACAGTAATCTTTATTACAGTAACAATGTATTAGATGTGAAAACAATGAGACAATATGAAAGCGTAGCTTGTAGTGTTAAACATACAGAAGAATATCATCTGAATTTGCAACTTGTCTCAGCCACACTGACTTCCCTACTGAGCTTTGATAACCTGTATGGCCACAGCTTTATTGTTTTGCTACTGGTTTGCTTCAGTCTTACTGCTGGCATGGTGTTGTTTTTGCTCTCTACAGCTGTTTTTAGTGAAAAAGCTCTTAAAATCCACTGCTCACTACCTGCTCAGCACCAACAGAAGAAAGGCAAAACTATTAACCAGCTTGTGAACAAAGTGGAACATTTAGTAGCTTGAGAGCCAGAAGTTAGTAAGGGAGAAAACAGAGCTGAAATCAAGTGAATGTTGGCCCTGCATTAATTTACAAGTCAGAAACATGAATCCTAATATATGGTAAAGTTTCTCCAAAATTGTACTTTGCCTATTTAAACAACCATTTGTTAACAGAATGCTTTATCAGCTTAAAGATGATGATGTGTTCAAGTTGTGTTCACAACTTGTTTTCAGTTGCCCCTAAGTGACACAAAGAATAATCAGTAACCGCAGGTGTAAATTCTAAAACAAAGAGACACAAGAGTTAATCAATACTGATTTCCATCCTTGAGTGCTTACTTCATCAGTAATTAAAAAAATAAAATCATGCATCTTCTTGTTCTATCATCTTTAGTGTGTTGATGTGTGCTTTTCTGTTTTCCTTATTGCAGACAGGGAATCACCTCAGCCATGGCTCTGTTGGTCTGACTAAATAAACAACTTAAAAGTGTTTGTCTAAATAAAACAGGCTGTTTCGCCGTCAAGTTTGCTTTTATGAGCTCCATAATGTTAAGTTCTTTTTAATCTGATGCTGTTTTAATGTAGTTCTGTTTTAGCATTGTGGACACAGATATTGGCAGTGTTTTTCATGTCTGCATTATATTCAGAGGTGTTTCTGACATTCTGTCTTCCCCATACACATAAACAGTAAGGACAAAAAATTAGAAACACCTGCCAATATAATTGTGCCAACTTGAACACCATCTTTAAAGATGACCTCAGTGTTAAACGTCGAGAGGGTGTACCTACTAAACCGTTCACATATAGTTTAAGATGTGTGTGTGTGGGGTGTGGGGTGGTGGTGGGGGTGGATGGTGGGGGCGTTCTCCTAAGATAGTAATAATAATCCAGATTATTTCATTACATGTTCTGAAGGCTGGTTATTAACCTCAGTGGTTCTCAGTACAATTAGCTCCCTGCACTCCTGCTGCCTTATATCAACATGGTGACTGTTTCCAATTACAGCCAACACTCCAAATGAAATTAAACATTTCAATATTGCTGATATATTGCCAATATATTACCAGTATTAATTACAGGTTCTGGAGCTATGATCTGTAATCAGAGAAGATGAATTGTGCAGCTTGGCCGTCCGTCCACCCATCACTCCCTCCCTCTCCCTCTATTTTTCTCTCTTTCTCTCCCCAGAGTCATTTCTTAACAAGATGCCCCCCTCCTAAACACACGCACCCGCACACACACACATACACACACACTCGAAGGGATGTGTGGCCAGCTGTTAGGGTGTGTGTGTCTAATTCCTGTTGCATTGTGGGAGTCCATTATGCCGTCGTCTGGTGAATGGCTCCCATTGACTCGGCCTTGACATTATAAGCTGCCCGCTAATCTCTTCACTCCATATATTAGTAAGGCTCGATCTCTCTGCCACTCTGCTCTCTTTTATCTAATTTTCTTCCTCTCTCTATAAAATTGTCTATTTAAATGTCTCTATCCCTCTTTAGATCACTCTAGAATCTCTTTAGATAAACCTCAGGAAGATGCATATTATTTCTTATAGTCCACAATTCTCATGAAAAGACCATAACCAACACTGAATGTGTCTTTCTAAGTATTGTGAATTGCCATTTGGGTTGTATAAGGAGCAGTAAAAGGTGCATCTGGCAGATGGACAGAGAAGTAATAGATGCTATTACTAAATAACACGTCAAAAAACAGCTATGTTTCTATTTAAAATTTAAAATTAAAAATTAAGTTCTACCACTGTCTCTCCACAGTATCACCATGGGTTTGCCTCTGAACCCACCGGCTGATTCTGCACGCTCGGCCCGCCACGCCCTCTCTCTTATTGCTACTGCCCGCCCACCGGCCTTCATCACCACCATCGCACGAGAGGTGAGACTGAACTGCTCAAACAACTCCACACACATTTAAACAGCTGTTTCAAAAAGTCATCAGTCAAAAGTCTTTTTTTTCAGTAAACTAAATATGATCTTGACCCTGATGGCATTAAGATTTAAGGTTGTTCGTCCCAAAAGGTCAAGGTCTCTGTAACCTCCCAAACAAGTCTTTTATCATGTACTGAAAATTGATATCAATTCTCTGTACTCCTCTATAAAAATAGTTTCTCAGTGAAGACAGCATCTTTTTAAATGGAAATTATTCACTGGAAAAGCACATGTAAATTCACTGATATTATTATAATCATGTGATTACCCCAAACCCCTATATATTCTATTAACTTTTATTAAAATCCTTCAAAGTATTCACTATATACAGAATATTTTATGAGTCGTAACTGCCATGGTTGAATGGTTGGCAGAGGCATACAAACATGATGCGGTAATTCTGCTTTAATACAGAGTTGTTTTTTTTGGATTGTTTAAATTGTTACCATTCTTAGATGTAGTGAAGGGATTCCAACAAAGAGAGGCTGTTTTTTAATCCTGTAATTTGGAATCTAACGTGCATCTAATGTGCACCTTAAGTATGAGAACATTGCCTTTTACATAGGTGTGATTTTTCTTTATTAATAAATCTCTGTCCTTTCTTTACTATTTAGTTGCAGTTTATTTGTATACTCTTCTTGAGTAATTACAGATATGTTTTTGATTTTTATTTTTTCAAAGGTTCATCGGTACAATGCAGCTCAGGCGAACTCTCAGTCGCAGCAGAACGTTCACACCACCACTCTGGCCCGAGCCAAGACTGAGATTCTGCGAGTGATCGACATCCTGATAGAGAAGATGCCTGGAGATGTGGTGGATCTGCTGGTTGAGGTAAAAGTTATTATTATCAGATCTATTTATGCATTTATGTATTCCTAGTAAAGACAAACCACTTGCATGTTTGTCCTTCATGATTACCAGAATCTCTGAAAGAAAAATGTCAAAAGCTACAATACAAAAAGAAAATTCTAAAAACAAAAACTATGGGAAATGTCACCTCCTTATATTTTCTCATCTTCTCCGTCCATCCTCCTGTTCTCTCCCATGTCTCATCCCCTACCTCTCCACCTTGTCTTCTTCAGGTGATGGATATCATCATGTACTGTATTGAAGGTTCTCTGGTCAAGAAGAAAGGCCTGCAGGAGTGTTTCCCTGCTATTTGCAAGTAAGTGTTTCTGTGTTGGTGTGTTGACAAGCACTTTACAACTGTACATTTCCTTTTAAAGTCAGTGGGGGTGGGTTGGGGAGGAGTTGTTGGCCTTAATATAACAGGTGGTGTGTACTTTTTTTTTAGATTAAAAAAACAACAGTTTCATTAGGTGCTGCAGTATGTTTAGTGATGTAATGTTGCATTTTTAATCTCTGCTTTATACTGTTGTAATAGATGTAAGCTGTAGAATGTGTTGAGTTTCAAAACAAAATGAACAGTGACTTACATTTTAAGAGGAGGTTATCTTTATGCATTCATATTTTCCAAAAACTAATTTAAATAGACATACTGTAGTGAACTTGGTTTAGTTTTATATTAAAACAAGGTAACACAGTCTGATCATTGATCCATTGCCTCTTGAAATCCTCCTTCTCTCTATGCTTTATTTGCCCCGTTGAATGTTAAGGTGTCAACATGTTTGTTGTCCACCTGTTCAGGTTCTACATGGTTGGTTACTGTGACCGCAGTCACCGCATCGCCGTCGGGGCTCGTCAGGGTTCAGTGGCACTCTACGATGTTCGCACTGGAAAATGCCAGGTACAGCAAGAACACGGCTCATCACGACTGCTCTGGTGTTTGAGTGCAACAAGAAGGAAAAACTTAAGCAGCTCATCAGTTTGTGATTGACACCAAAGACAAATTTTTGCCTGCTGCCAGTTTTATTCATTTATCCATCCATCTATTCATCATCTGCCTGTTTTCAATGTTAATTATTTTCAGCAGTGGAGGAAAAGGACTTTTTTGGACCTCAGCAGTACATGCACCAAAACAGATTCCCAAAATCCTTTTCACTGGTGGATAAAAATATCAACCAGCCAAGCTTATTTGTTACCAGCCAGTTTTATATGCATATTTAGTATTTGAGAGCAAAACTGCAGTAAAATATCTTGAAAATGATTCCAGAGGTACTTGGGGACCTGCTGCATGAGAATATGTTTGAGTTTAGTTGTTATCCTTAATAAAAGAATCAGATTTTTAAACAGAATTTGATTTTTAAATATTTTAAAATCTGTCAATGGAGTAATGAGAGGGATCTTTCTAGGATTTTTGCATCTAGTTTTTAAACATGCTTCAGTAAAAATAAACAAAACAGGTGAGATAGGTAGATTTTCATAAAGGAAAAAGAAAAAAATATATAATTCATGCACCCACCCACCTCATTATTTCGTCAGTGCCACATACATTCATCACTTCACATATCACTGATCTGATCATCTCATGTATTCATCTACCTGTTTCTCCTCATGTCCATCCTGTCTTTTTTAAGCTTTTCATAACTGATCAGATTTCCATAACATGATTCATCCCTTCAGTTTTCCAGTTCCATTTGTTTCATATCTGTTGTAGAATTTTTTCTCTCTGACCATGGAAAAATATGTAATACCTCTAATGACAGGAGGGGAGAGGAAGAGATGAGAGGAAACAAGAGGAGAACAGTAATAAGGGGTGTAAATGGGGGTAATGAGAGAGGATGGAGGGAAGATCGAGAGGAGTTTTGTTGCCTCGACTTATTTCCTTGTCTCTCAATAACTGATTAATGACGAAGCAATGACTCTGTTAATTACATTTATGTCTTTGCACACATATATGTTTGATAGTGTGTGAGGTTGTGTAGTGTGAGTGTTTGTCTGTGCTCCTTGCCTTTTTGTCTGTGTGTATTTCTGTGTGAGAGTGTGTTTTGGTAATTTGCTGCGTATTGATTTGCAGTAACCTGAGCAGTCTAGTCTAGTGGAGGGGGTCATTTATATCTGATAACAGCACTAGCCCCTTTTCACCCAACATTTAGTTTGATTTTGTGTGTGTGTGTGTGTGTGTGTGTGTGTGTGTGTGTGTGTGTGTGTGTGTGTGTGTGTGTTTGTTTGTGTGCACGGTGGTAAAGATGAGAGACGCTTTTCTTTTATGTGTTATTTGCACTAATTAACATTTAATAGATAATGGCTTCTTGAGGTGTGTGTGTACGATTTTTTTTTTAAATGCAATCTTCATTAAAAGAGCTGAACATCTTTTAGCCTTTCATATCTCTGCTTCAGATAATTCTTATTCTTTCTGGTATAAACTGAATTCTGCTTCTGAGTGTGGGCCAATAATTTAGATAAGAAAGAAACCACAAAGATAGGAGCATCCCAATATGTAGGAGATGCATTTAAGTTTATTTTTATTTACCAGATTTATCATTTCTTATTTTGTATTGTTAAGTGTGCGCCCTCCTCCCTCCTCAGGTGGGGAGGATGCTAGTCTTTAAATGGTGTTGTGACGTATGACGGAGGAGGCAGTGAAACCGTCATTGATCGCAGCTTCGGCGTCAGCAGCGGTATTGGGCCTGCTGACAACCACAATCAAACTCAAAGACTCTAATTTCTTGATCTGAAGTTTTGTTGATTTTTACAATAAACAATAAGTATCAGTGAACCACAACATTCTTGGGACTTATTCAAAGAAAATGCTGCGAGTCTGACACACTGCACCTCTCTATGTGGTAAAAACAATTAAAACAAAAAAGAACTAATTGTGTTAAAAGAAATTCAGAGGATTTTTGCCACTACACAATAGCTCCACCTGGCAAAGTGTGCACCCCATGCACTAAGGCTTTGTCCCTGCACAGGTTTTATTTCAACCCAAGGCCCTTTTGCTGCATATCACCCCCCCAAATCTCTCTTCATCTGCACTATAAAATAAGGACTTGTGTCCATGTAACCACCAGGCTAGAGAAAGATAGTGCAGCTACTAAAGACTGTTTCCGGAAAAAAAAAAAAAATTTAAACTTGTTTAAAGGCACTGGGATCACTGCTCTTTTTTCAGGGTACCCATCATGTTTAGCAGAGTTTATTGCCGTAACGTTTTCTCATAACTGGCAACCAACAGACAACAAACAACATGACAGTCTGGAAACTATGAATCGAAGGCATGAATGCAAATTTTTAAAAATCTTATTGAAAAAAGCAACAAACTGGGGTGATGCAGAGATTCAAGTGAATGACTTATACTGAAGTTCAAAACAAGATTTCAAAACAAAACACAGTGAGTGTGATACCAGACAGTTCCAGTCCGGTTTCTGAGCACCAGCTCATGTTCTCATTTTACACCAAACTATTTTATTGACATGCTTTGCTAAAGGAATGCATAGTATAGTTTGTAATAAGTTTTCTGTGACAGTCAAAGAAGCAAAATTAAAAGGCATGTTTTTTAATAGAACTTTGTACTTTGGAACCGTTTCAAATCCATATCTGTTTACAATACTGAATCCTTGTAAGCAAAATAGTATTTTATTCATCAGTGATACATTTCCCAAAATCTACACATCATTTCCCCTCCGTAGTCTCTCCTTTTGTTTTCATTTACAACATATGTCCAGTACAGACCAGTTCTCAACCAGTTCTCAATACTGAAATAAATTTTTTTGACACGTCTATGGAAACTCAAATCATTTGCAGCAAGAAGACTGTGTGAAAATTAATTAAAAGCAGTCTGTTCCTTTTATAAATGCTCTATAAGATGAGACTTGCTTAAGCAATTGGCAGATGTGTGTCCCAGAGACTTTGATTTCCTATTGATGTAGGAGAATTACTTAAACTCTTGTTGACGTGTAATGTAATATATTAGTGAAAAAGGTAAAAGTGGCATCATCAGTTACCAGTTTAAAGTTTGAAGATCAAGTTTTGGAGGAAGAAATTGTGCAGTAAATGGTTTGATCTGTTTGGATTAAGAAAGAGATATGAAGGAGGTAAGTTAGAGACCAGGAAAGAAGGAAGGAAGAATTTAAGGAGAAGAGAAAAAAAAGAGATGAGAGGCTGAGTTTTTGTTTATAATCTGTGTGTATGTGATTTTTTTTTGTGAGTGCATGTGTGTGTGTGTGAGCATGAGTGTGTGTGAGTCCAACCGTAGCTAGCTATTCCCTGCATGACCATCTGCCACATCTTTGATCAGGCTCCGTGAACAGCTCTTTGTCAGCTGCATTGCTGTGTGTGTGTGCGTGTGTGCGTGTGTGTGTTCCTCCAGCTGCTTACTCTGCTTCTCCAACAGAGTCTACAGAGTCTACTAATTGAACACAAAGAAACAATCTGACTCATCTTCCTCTCTGTCTGCATCTGTTCCTTTCTGTAACTACTGAATGCTGTGGAACTGAAGGTGGCGCTCTGCCTCAGAGTCACCACTTCCCGCAGTTCATCCCATTAGGAGCAAACCACTGTAGCTAGCCATAAGCTGAAGAATTCTTTGAACTGAATTTATACTTGATGCACGGGGTTAACTGCAGTCCCCCAATAGATACTCTTGCAAAGAAATTAACTGATGTGATTAATGTCACTACAACAACACAACAAGAAAGAGACTTTTCAGCAGTTCTTTAACTTACTTCATGTCACGTTTCTTCACTGTCAAAAACCTCCAGCGGCATCAGAAATTTGACAGAAATCAGCTGACCAATCACAGCACTTATTGTCTCCATTAGATGTCTCAGATGCCCTGATGTTTAGTTTCATTTTTGAGAAAGTGTGTATTGGTTTGTGATGGCTACAAAGTGAAATCCTTAATGCAGATCTAGAAATCTCCCTTAGCATTATTAGTATCAGAGTGGTCATTGGTCAGTGAACTGCAGATCTGATCTTATCATGATATTTATTTACATATTTGACTTACATAATAGAAATAAATTACCATAAGTGACAACAGAAGTGTGCCCCATTGATAACACTGCCACGAAGTAATGCATCGCTGTAATAACAGTTTGTCTGAAAGTTGAAAGCATTTCTACTGAAGCCAACAAACTGTTCAGTGTAACAGTAGTGTTATCTGCATGCAATTGTGAGCATTGTTACCATTCCCTATTCAAATAAGCATAAAAACACACCATGTACAGAGGAAAGTGCAGAGATTTGTAAGTGTAGTTCTGTACTGAGTTACCTGCATCAGACCTTTAACACATCCATGCTTTTGTAATTTTTAGTATTTGTATTAGTAGCTTAATCGGCATTTTTGTTTTGAACAGTGTTTGGTGTTTGGAGTTTCTATTTAAATCAACATACACAGCAGCAGCAGCTCTAGCACCATTATGCTAATGCTGGATAGAGGCCATACTAGTGGTGTAATATGCTTGTTTGATGACCAGTATAAAGAACACATTAACTGAGGCACCTGATTGTGTAATGTTGAGTTCATTAGTTTTAAACCAAAGGTGTTTGCTTTTATTATAGCACTCCCTAAAGGTAAGAGCAGAAACATCACTCAAACGTTAAATACAGGATCTGTGACTGATGCAACTTTCTATGAAAAAATTCCCTCTGTTGGATTACATAAATTTATTTCCAAGAGGCGGGGTTTAAGAACTGCTTTAGTTCTAGGGGATGGAAATAAGCTGGTGTGAACCTTCTGTGTTCACACACACACACACACACACACACACACACACACACAAAAACCACACACACAAATACATGCACACAGACATACTCACACACATGTACACACAGCCAAGTCCCCAGGCGTCAGGTGTACTGAAGTACAGAGTGCTGTAAATGGTTTCAGTGTGCTTCACTGCTCTCTGATAGGCTGATTGATTTGGTAGGCAGTCCACCGTGACACACACACACTCACACACACACGCACACAGACTTACACTTACACACATACATATATACACACACACACACACTGATCAAAATATATATGAAAGCATCAATATTTGATGCACATTAAACAGTTCCACTCTGTGTCCTGTCTCTCTCTCTCTCTGGCTTGCTTTCTTATGCATACACGTTTTTTTCTTTCCTTTTTTGTCTTTTTTTCTCATTAGGTTTTATATATGCTCTAAGAATGTCTTCCAACATTTAAATGATCTTGTATTTCTTTCTTAAATGCTGTAAACTCTATCAAAAGTAGTCATTTCAAATTATATTCAGTGAAGAGCATTTCTAATGTACTTGTGGCATGCTGTTCTTGTAGCCCTGCACTGTGATTGGACGACAGCTCTCATGCTTCTGTCAAATGCAAAATTGGACTCATTTTCAAATTAAGTGGAGGCACTGCATGGAGCCTGACCTGTGTGCCACCAGAAATGTTTTATAGTATACTGCAGAGGTTTCTTTTAATTATTAACAATTATATTTCTTTATTTAAAAAGTTTTTAATGACAGTAATTTAATTACATTGTATTTCATAATTCATTCATAAACAGTAATAATGTGAAATTAAGTAAAATGTAGTTTATTACTTAAATCAATCAAATCAATTCATTAATACACTGGAAAATAGAATTTAAAATGAATAGAAACTATTATTTTTAAAGAAACAGCTGTTATAGTTCTTCCCATATTTTATGTGTGCACAGCTGTAACAAATGTATCTGCCCATAAAATTGCTTGTCCTGTGTTCAACCTTGAGAAAAAAAGAATCAGAAAATGAAAGTTTTATATATTTTGATTTCATGACAGTACCCCCTACCTTTACAGTGATCTAAGTGAATTTCGTTGTCTGTTTTGTAGCTGGAGGTGCTAAGACAGAAAGAGGTTTTTCTGATATTCACCCAGAGATTCCTTTATTCTTTTTATAAAAAGGAAAACAAACAGTACATTAATACAAGATTACATTCAAAACAATGATGACAATATCTTCAACATCATGGAGAGTGACTAAAAGTTATTTTAGCTGGACTTTAATAAAATTGAAGGTTGTAAGTTTTTTTGGAAGTGAGCCTTAGACATGAAGCAGCTGTTGTCCTGAAGAATCTGAATCTGTTGCTCATTATTTGATTTTCTTCATTGCAAATCGGAGGCACTCTTTACTCAAAGATACAGACAAACAAAAAAGACTAAAAGGGAGAAGTTATGTCAGAAGAGGCTCTACTTTATGCTACTTTAAGCAGCTGTAGCTCAGGAAGTTGAACCAGTCAGTCGACCTTCAGTCCCTCCAGTCAAATTGTCCTTGAGAAAGACACTTAACCCCAAAATGGCTACTTTCGATGACTGCATCTGCAAAATGATGGTAATGAATCCAGATTTTATCTAGATCTTAAAAGCTTAATGATGGTGTCATGTTTCAGTATTATTGGCCTAAATATTGTTTGGTATGGGCTAATAAATGTTTCCAGGCAAACTGTGTTCGCTCCGTTGGCCTCTCAATCATTTTTTGCTTTTAACGACACAAGTGATGGGAAGTGTGATTTGGGATCTTGCCAAAGAGGAAATAATGGAGGAAAGAGAGTGACAGAGGTGAAAGATGCAAAGGAGGTTAAAAAAATGTTAATTAGAGGTGAGAGAGGGGAAAAAAGAGATATACAGGGTGAAGGGCTTGAAAGAAAACAAAAATTCTTTCTTTTTTCTCAGCACACTGCTGGAATCTAATAGGATTTCCCCTAAAAGAAGGTGGGAGAGAACGTATTAAAGAGATGAAATTTTCATTTCATTGTGTTATTATTTTTTCTCTGCTTTAATCGCCACAGACGGGTTATTATTTCATGGCCTGGGTGCCGGAGGCAACGCGTCTTAATCTCATCTGGAGGTGAGAGTTTGTAATCCCAGTTGCAGGCAGAGGCAGGGTGGAGATTTCTAGACCGTTTATTGCGTTACACACCCTGCATCTGGTGGGACAGTTTATTGTGTTACAGTGGGGCGTCGCTTTATTTTGTCCCCTGAGTTCTGGAGGCGAGTGGCAGCATCTGTTGGACCAGAAGCTGCCCCTCATCTGATGGAATTATCTCTCCAACCCAAACACTTACTGTCAAGGAAAATCTTGGGGGCAAAACAAGTTTTTCTGAGACAGCTTGATGAAATTTCAACAAGGACCTGAATTTGTTCTTCATCTCACAAGACAGAATTTTTCTTAGTCTTGGCTGTAAACCTGGAGCTGCTGCTACAGTGTGGATTCAGCAGAAAGAGTAGTGTTGTGGGAAAGTTTTGTTCTGATGTCAGCTGCAGAGGATGATGAGGACCGTGTGGAGGTGCTGGAGATAAAAATATGTTTGATAGTGTAAACTGGCTGTTTTTCATTTGTGAAAAGGTTCCATAAGACTCCAATAACACTGCTTCACACCTCATAAACTGATGAAATTGTGGTTCAAGTTTGGGCCACACAGAGACACACACTCTAACAAGAACACACTTTTTTATGGCATAGTATCTGTCAATAACCACTAACAGCAAAGACAGGCATGACAACCCTGGAATATTATACGTAAGAGTTGCACAGACAGGACAGTAAATGTAAATGTAAGGGGAAACCAGAGAAATCAGTGTTCACCACAGTGAATAACACAGGAGCTGGGTAGCTTGTACTCTGGGTAACTTGGAGTGCATGATGCAAAAGTAAAAGGTACTCTCATTGGGTGTTTTAAAATCAATTAGCTCTGGTGCTTAAACTGGTTCCTCTAAGGATTCTTAAAACTTAGATGCTGTCAAGAGAACTATTCAGTGTTTCCATCAGTTTAGAGCACAGCCCTTGTAATCCATGGTTTACCAACAACAGAGGGTGATGCACATTGCACAACCACCTGTAGAATTTGACACCCCCAACTTCATTCCCAAAGAAAATTTTTACTTTTTGGTTCCAGCTGGAAACCAACTTTTCAGGTCCCGAACCTGTTTATTATCAGTCAAAATGGTCCAAATGGTTAAAAATCAATGAAACAAAAATGTGCTGGCAGACAGGCCAGCTGCAGTGAGTGCAGGGGCAACGAGACTGAATGGAGACTCATCACAACTCAGTCTGTCGAATTTCAGTTCAGCGCTGAGATCCATCAGCATCCAGACAAACTCAGACTTACCTCAAGCTGCAGACAGAACCACTCGCTCCATTATCAAAGAGTCCTCTAGACTTCTTACTGTCTAATTTTATTAAATGTCTTCCCGATTTTCCACACCCATAAAATAACAAGCCTAAATGTGTAATTTGTTATTGATTATGTCGAAGTTATTTCATGCAGGCAGCAGGAGATGCGCTATATTATAAACACGACTCCATAATAAACACAAAAGCAGTGTCAGCAGGTTCTGACACATAAAAAACAAATCCAGAGCAATAGTTTACCTAGTTTATCGTTTCAGGCACGACAGACTATTACCCCCTATAATATCTCTATAATTAGACTGTCTAACATTAATATATACTGAGTTTAACATGCTGTAAATCACTACAATATTTTCAGATATTCCTACAATACAAAGAAGTCTATCTGTCTGTCTGTCCGTCTGTCTGTCTGTCTGTCTGTCTGTCTGTCTGTCTGTCTGTCTGTCTGTCTGTCTTTTGTACTACATTGTACACTGTAGTGTATTTCCCATCAGGCCTTTCAGACACCTCAGAAATTCATGTCATTCGCATAGTGGAAAGGACCTCAAAGACCTCAGCTCTTATGATTTCCTGTTTGCATTTATTTCTCTCTTACAGCTCAGCGCTCCATTATGGTTGATCTGAATCATCTGGGTTTATTTCTGTTTTCAAATTAATCTGAAGTTACCTAATAATATATGTATTTGTTTATTTTATATTCCAGCAAACACATGGTGATGTGCAAGAAATCCTGTTCACTGAGTAATTCACTGCTGAGAAGTGTGTGTAAAGTTCAGAAGAACCAGTTTGTATGAGAGTTTTCATTCAAAAAAACTGATTCAAAACACCCTGAATGAGTCTTGTCTTTCTCTTTCGCTCTCCCTGTCTGTCTCTCTCTGTAGAACATCCATGGTCATAAGGGTCCCATCACAGCAGTGTCATTCGCCCCTGATGGCCGTTACCTAGCAACATACTCCAACGCTGACAGCCACATCTCCTTCTGGCAGGTAAGTGACAAAAACACACACAAATACAGATAAACATACGGTCTTAACTGGGAGCCATCATTGACATAATAAATCCTTAACCTGTACCATCACAACTGAACATCTAACCCAAGTCTTAAGCCTCAAACAGCTGTTAAAACTTGGTGGGCCCAGTATTTTGGTCCCAACCAAGGGGCAAACTCTCCACTTCCGCATTGAAGCCAACCAGGAAGTGAAAAAACTTGCAATTCCTCGACTGGCC
>JAQMCX010000025.1:2646802-2672550 GCA_029814765.1 Acanthurus leucopareius
CCCCCCCCCCCCCCCCCCCCCCCCCCCCCCCCCCCCCCCCCCCCCCCCCCCCCCCCCCCCCCCCGAGGTTTCGATTAGTTAAGAGCAGAGAGGCAGTGATTCTGCTCAGTTCTGCAGCTTACTTTACTTCTTAAATGTACAAAACCAACAGTGTGGGAATCGAAAGAGCTTTAGAGGCCATTAAGATCAGAGGCTTAATCTACAAACCCATGAATATCCAGTGACAATACTGGGTTGCTGTGGGTGCACCAAGGAAAGATCTGCCCCTAACCACACATATTTAGCAGAACAAGTTTATTATACTGGAGGCTAAACAGGAGAGAAGTGGTCTGTGTGTGTTTGGTACTAACCTAACTTGGAAACATATTGTCTAATGAAAAGCAACTACAGCGTAGAGCACTACACAAAGTCAGGCTGTTATAAAGACCATGATCTTGATTCAGGCTTGAATGCCGTATTTTCATTAACAGGGATTTTATAAGAAGAACTTTAACATGTATTTTGCTGAATTTAACTTTTTTAAACTTGTCTATATTTTCCTGTTATGTATTTTTTTATATTATAATCTAAATTCTGTAGCTGCATTTCTGAGATCACTTTGGCTACCTGGTATATATAAATAAAGAAATATATGGAACGTTTGAAGTCACTATAAAGTCATTTACCTGTCTGGCCACATGTTTTACTGTCACTGCTCTTACAGTGGCATTTTTACACAACACAGGCAGCTGTTTTCAGTGACAAAGCTCTGAAAACCCTCTCTACCTCACCTGCTCAACACCAAACAGCACTGTTAGAGATTACAGCTGAGGAACACTGTGGAACATGAGGTGCCTAAAGTGCCTCATATTTTCCTCCATGAGCTGGTGGAGACTAAAAACAGATCTAACTCAAAGTAGAAAAGTAAAATAAAAATATGCTGACAATCATGAAAAGCCTAAAAAAAAATAAAAAAAAATAGAGGATGTTGCTTTACTGTAAATGTCACACAATTGTTTGCGTAAAAAATTCATATCAGTAAAAGTAATTATGTACAAGTTGTTTTCACAACTTGTGTGATGCTGACTTGCAGTACTTTTTTAGTTGATGTTTTTATCATTTTTGTCATTATTTATTTATTTTTTTGCATTGTTTGAATCACATTGTAACATGACAAAAGAAAAAGCTTTACGAATCTTATACTTTTTTCTCTGTGCTGCTCAGAATTTTCCAAAGTCAGCTGTGTTTCTTTACTGTTTACTCTCTTCTGAAGAATAAAGGGTCATTACAAAGTACCCCTCTGATCACAATGTCACCAGCACCCAGCTTGCACACTGTGGCAGTTTATCCTGAGTCTTCTCTCATTTTTATGTGATGGACAATACTAAGACAAATTATTTGTAGAAGATTTTATTTTCAGAGCTTGGGACAAATGACTGCAAGAGGTTCTGTTCTTGTCTGTCTTATGTTTCATCACTGAGATGCAATTTTTGGTGTCTTATAAGTCGACATGTGCTGAGCATCTCTTCTTGAACATGCATGACCCAGTAAATACAAACCAGGTTTTCATGGAAAGCTGATGTTAAATCTATATATTTGAAAGTAGAGAATGAAACTCTGTAAGTGTCTTTAAATCGTTAAAAGCTCCGTCACAGCCTTTCTGACCTCTGACCTGCTCATAAAGAAAGAGAGTTATTGTATTTTACACAGGGAACAACACAGCACATCTGTATTTAAATTCCTCTCAATATTTTTCAGGTAGCAGATAAACTTCTGTCTCTGTGTTCACATCAGTTTCATGCTCCGTTTGAAAAATTAGATCAATACGTTCTTGTGTTTGATGTCTTGAACAAGCATCGGTACGATTCCGCTCTTAACTGCCATGATTTGTACTCCGGAGGGCATAACGATTGATCAAAACGAGAGCTGCTTGATGATAAATATTTTATTTCTGTGTGTGTCGATAAATGACTCCGTAACAACGTGCGAGTTGGAGTGAACTCATTCTGGACACACATGATCTCAGTGAGGATATTGATGGATTGTTTATGAGCAGCTGATGGGAGATGAAGTGGTTTTGTGGCGTAGTATCCGCTCTTTGTGTCGGAGCTGTTGCTCATAATCAAGCCTCAGATGATTGACAGCTGGCTGTCTCTTGCCTGTGATTCAGATGGGAAACCTTGTAACTCCTGTTTCCAGCTGTTCAGAACTCTTGGGAACTCTGTATGTTCTGACAAGGCTCAGGATGTGTGAAGGCTGTAAAGGTATTGAAGGCTCATTCACTCATGTAAGAGCACTGTAAGCAGCAAACAATGAGGCTCCAATACTGGTAGTTATGTTAAAGTCTCTTCAAGCAGTTTTTAAAAGAAAATAACTTGTCTTTTGACTGGCTGGAACGAAGGGAATGAATCTATAAACTGACAGATAACTTGAGAAACAATCAGAGGAGATAAAAAGTGAAAATGGAAAGTGGAAGACACAATCCTTCAGATTTCAGTCCTGGCTGATTTGTTGTTGCTGATTACTTTACAAGAGGTGAGATTAAAAATTTACAATTGTCTACACATGCATACACAATGCTTTTTTTCCCGGTAGACATTATTAATCTGTACTATTCTAGTGTCCCAGTCAGTCCTGACAGTGTTGCACAGACCCAGCATGAACAACACCATGACCACAAACTTGAGCAGGTAAACGGGACTGAGCCATTTCAAGGTGTCTTCTGTTCGGCATGTCAAGGACGCACATACAGCAGGGGATAAAAATACACATCCCCACAGCATATTTTAATTAGGATATTTTTAATATTTAGAAATAATGTAACTTAGGGGAAAGAAGTTAAATCAATAAATTTGAAATTTGTACCCCATAAACCCAAACTCTAACCCTAGAATCCTGGGCAGGAAGTACCAACCCTGCCTCAGAGAGATTTGTTTTGTCTCTTTTTATATTTGATAGAAAATAAGGACCTGTTTGCTGCCTAAATTTTGTTCGGGGCAGCATTTTTTTTCAGTGTAGGAAGTGCTTATGGTGGATGGTGTGTGTACAAAGCTCAGAGCTTTTACACTATAGAACAGAGCTCACATTTGAAGTCCTTCAGTCTGTAAGTTACAGGAAAACTAAGGTTCGAGTCACTTTTGAATTATTCAATATAAAACCATTCCCCTTGTGTCCAAACCTTAAAAAAGACACGGAGAACCATAATATTTTAATTGGTTTTCAGTTTTAGTTGCTCTGAGTTGACACTGTATTTCAAAAGTGTGGACAACATTTGCTTTCATGCAATCATCTCCTACCTCAGCCTCAAGGTTTATCACTTCAGGAACCATAAAGACATGCAGACAACACCAGGGGTCCTTCTTCTTGCAGTGTGGAGAAGAAGTGAGATTCTGAATTTGATTTTGTCCCTTTTCTTAGTGCTAAATAGCAATTTTATGTTACTCAACACAGAAATACCACAACTTATTAAATTCAGTCTCTCTGCAAAATTATTCAAAGAATTTAATGCATATGTAACAAGAGCTTCATGACTAATCTCTTCCTGCCTTAGATCAGGAAATTTTTAATCACCCCTCCCATTTTAGGGACACAGAGAAATGAAATATGTTGCCTGATATGTTCATTAAAAAGATTTAATATCAGGGTTCTCTTAAATTGTATTTGCTGTTGCACATTTCTATTTTCAAACAATAATTATCTTATAAGTTTTTTAAATAAAAAAGTGTAATTCAGTGGTCACACATTTGAAATTTTACAAGTAAGGAGTGTGTGTATGTTTTTACAAAAAAATAGAAAATTAAATCTTCTGAGGAATTAGAATCAGTCTCTGACCAATTGTGGATTTTCCAAGTAATTTATTTAACAGACCTGCTAAAATCTTAATGACTGGAAAAATTGACATTTAAATCCATGAATATGGATTTACTTGTGAGTGTATTCTGTATTTCCTGAATTGTACGGTTGAATGTAATTTACAATGCAGGAAGACTTTTTAAAAATTGTTTTATGCATGTTATGTTGAGCAGTTGCACACTGACTAAAAACAATTACTTTGGTGAAAAAGGTTATGCTTATAAGTGTACACCTACAGGATCTATTTAATTTTTTCTAATTGCAGTCATATTAAAAAGCCTTTTTGTGTAATTTTTCTATTTTTGTTTAATTATTTTATATTATTGGAAAGGGGAAATATAAAATAAAGTCTTACCAAGACACAGGGTGATAGTGTTTAAAAAATCTCGCACTCAAACATCATCTCTCTGCAGTCTACTATCTGCTAAAAAGCTTTAAACCTGCTCCATACGAGCACTTATTGATTGGTTCAAAGGGAAGAAAATGCATTATTAGAAACTTTTGGTGAGAAACATGGTTGTGCAGGTTTTTTCAAATTGAAAATCCCTCAAAGTCCAGTGGAAGCGAGGGAATAAAAAGATTTATTTTCACTCTGCTAAATGGCAAATGTCAATTCTGTGATGCCGACACGTCTGAAACACTCTCGCAATAGTCTGTAATTTCAACTCAGAGCGAGCCAGGTAACAAACAACAAAACTAACAATGAACAATAACAAATAACCAACCCCCATCTGTAGCAGACACACCGTGGAGAAGTGAGGTTGTCACCTGACGGCAGTAAATCGCCTCGAGAGCAGATTCCTCAGGTCTATTACAGCCGGAAGCCGAGCAGGAGAGACGGCGGCGTGCAGGATGTGACCGGCAGCAGCATCGACTGGTTAAGGCTACAGATTGGTGAGAGCGGACGGATCAATAGGCTCGGAGCCTGGACAGAGAGCTGGACCCTCAGAGAGAGAGAGATAGAGAGAGGCCTGTGATCACTGCAGAGAGAGAGAGACAGAGTATTTCTTTTATTCTGTGTGTTCTCTCTGAGAGTTCAAAGCTATGTTAAATAGATATTGTCCTTACAGGTAAACATATTCAACGATAAAGAACAGCCAATCAAGTTACTCTCTTAGATGTCAACATTGCCTTGATGTTAGATTTTCAAAAATTGATCTAGTTAGACCAGTTATCCCCAACCCACCACATACAACTGCAATTGATGCTTCATCTGCTGTTTCAAGTCATTTGGTTGTACAGATTTAGAGGACAGGCCCTGCTGACTCCAACCCTGACTCTGAGGGGATAATGTGTGTAGTAACTGACTTACTGGTTTTCAGTTTGTTTCAACCAGAAATGGTTAAAAAATAACACAGTACAATGAAACAAACAAAAGCATCAGAAGATAGTTTATAAGCCGTCATGCACAACAGTGAAACCAAGTAGAGGTTGATGATGAGTAAAACTGAATAAAGTAAAGTAAAGTAAAACAAAGGTAAACAAGGATTAAGGAGCCATAATTTCAGATACTCTGCAGCAGAAAGAGCAATGGAATATACTAAAGAATTAAAACCTTCAAATCCAACTGCAGTATTTACAGTGTGACAAAGTGTCCTGCACAACAACAAATGCTTTTGTGTCTTGCACAGACCCACTGAAGGGTGTGATGTCTATAGTTTATTTGACAGCTTCAACCCTTTAATGAAAGTCCATGTTTGTCCAGCAACAAACATTTTTTTGTATCTCTTTAAAAGCAAGGAGGGCAATGTGTGTGTTTGTATGAGTGTGTTCTTGTTTTTCTGACGTAAGCTACTTTTAGGTGGGAAAACATTGCAGGATAAAACACAGTTAACTGGGGACGGCTTGTCCAGTCTGGGACAAAAACTATGTACCCAGCTGAGAAAAAGCTGGTTTTTGGGCCAGTGGTCAGAATCAGGGTTATGGTGACAATAAGTCTCCAAGAAATGAATGTAAGCCAACAGAGACCTCAATCCTGTGTGTGTGTGTGTGTGTGTGTGTGTGTCGGTGTGTGTGTGTGTGTGTGTGTGTTTGCATATGCGTGTGTGTTCGTGTGACCTTGACACTGACCCAGCTTTAGCCCTTAGGCCTGTCCTTTAGCTAGGGGAAACTAACACACACACAAACACACACATACACACACGCACTAACATGCATGAACGCTCAAACTCACATTAAAATGGCCACACTTAAATACACATTTGTGTAGCACACACTGATGGAGTTTCCCGGTTGAGACACGTGTATATTGGAACAAAAATGAAAGTATGCACAGATATCATCAGTTATACACATGCAAGCATGCACATACACACTCATGGACACGCGCACAGTTACGAGTATAGCCAACAGGGCTGTGGCTCATTAATATTTCATTGACTGGACAGAGAGGAGCACTGGACTGGAACAACTGCGTGTGTGTGTGTGTGTGTGTGTATGTGTGTCAGGTTAAAGCAGACAGGGAGAAGAGAGAAGGAGCAGGCAGACAGATGGAGATTTTGGAAAGGATGGCAAAAAAGAAAAAAAAAATACATTAGGACATTTTATGTCCAAATATGTTATTTGAAATGTAAAGATGTCACAAAAAGGCTTGAAACACATTTAAATAAGAAAAAGATCAAAATCCTCTCCATAAAATTTTAAACACTCAATGCTCTGATAAAATGTAAACAGTAGGTTACAAAGACAGCTCATGCACTTTATTTTGTTCACTTACTCAGAGCTTTGTCTTTCTTTTAAAGCATGAATTGTGATGAGCAGTTTTTATCTTCGTTGGTCTTGGCCCATTTTCTCCAGCTGTTGTCACATCAGTGCCATCTTCTTTAACCCTGGCTCTGGGCTTCTTGTCCAAGTATTCCTCAGTCTTCCTCTCCTATCTGCCTTGTGGGTTCCATCTCTGTATATGCTTGGTTATCGGCTTCTTCTTAGGCTATGACTGATTCAACTTTTATTGTTTCTTGTTTGGAGTATTTCTGCATGTTCTTCTTCTTGTTTATTGTGTTTGGCCAGTGTATCCTTAGGATGAGTCTTAGCCAGTGTTTAATGAATAACTGCAGCTTGTTGATGATGCTACTGGCGGTCTACCAGGTTTTCAATTAATGTAATAGTACAGCATCAACACTGGAGATGAAATTTAGAGTTTGATCTTAAGCCAAATATTTGCGATTTCAATATCTTATTTAGGATCTCAAATGCTGTTCCTGGTTTTTTCTTTGTTTGGTTCATTCTTGTTTTTATATCTTCCTCTGTTACATCATCCACAGCTATTACACTTACCTGGTATCTAAGTTTATTGACCTCAGCTGCAGATTTTTAGTAGCTGGGATTCATCTCTATCTGATGGTGGAGATGCGAAAGTTGAGCAAACAGTCCTGTCTTCACACCGGTAAGAACTTTGGACTTTTCTTGTGTCCATCCCTGGTGGAGCACTTGCCACTGCGTGCCATGATACATGTTCTTAACGGCATCTATTTATCTTGGAGGATTTTTTACCACAAGTTTCCATAACAGGACGTGGTATAGACTATCAAATACTTTAAATCAATGAAATTCACATAGACAGGTATGTGCCGTTCTATGACTTGGTCAGTGAAGATCTTGAGGGTAGCAGTTTGGTTGCTGCACCGGTTTTGTCTCAGTTTTTCATTGATCCCCCTCCACAGTTTCTTCAAGATAGTACGGTTAAGCACTTTGCCTAGTATTCGTATGAGCATGCTTCTCTCGGTAACTGTTACAATCCCTGAGGTCACATTTCTTGGATGTGATAGCTATGAGCTGGTCTGTTAGTATGTTTCTTTCTTTCTTCCATATTCCTTTGATCAGTTAGTGAAGCATGGTGGTTGAAGTCAACCTCCAAGGTCTCTGCAGGGATCTCATCCTGTTCTGCTGCCTTGTCATGTTGCAGAGTCTTAATGGCCCTCTTCACTTAAGACCTGGCTGGAGGGGTCACAGTTGTTCTCAACCACTGTCTTTTACACAACTCCCTAAAGTGCTCTGTCAACTTTTGATGTTGTCCTTACTTGGCTGTGTTGACCCTAGACTAACATTAGAGGATCCCCTCAACTCAAAAATGACATTTTCCTATGTTTATGTCCCTTGAAATGTTCAACCTTGACTCTACTGGCCCACGTCAGTGCAAAGTTTGTAACTAGAGAGGTTCCTCTACAAAAGGAATGTAAAAAATAATCCCTAAAATCTAGGATTCAAACGTTTGGGGTTCTAATATGGTCTGACACAAATTCCCAAATTGTCATAAGCAAAGAACCCCTGAAACATACAGCAAAGAGCACACTAGTCCTTCTTATTTTTAAAAGCTGTAATCCACTAATATTCAATATATATATGAAAGTATTTTAAAGCACTGTGCAGACCAGCCAACAGCAAACATGTACAATATTATTGAGTGTACAGTTGTAGCACCTTATGACACTGCAGTTGTCCTATCAAGCCTTTAGAGTGGAGGAAGGTGCAATTGTGACCATAGTGTACTTACTGCACACTCATCTTGAGAAATCAAAGACTCATACAAAAATTCACTTGGTGGACTTTAACAATTTTCGACCCAGTACTTTGGCTAGCCTGATCTAATGGATTGTTGACTTTCTTAGCAGTAAAATCCAGCAAATTAGAGGTAGAACAGCTAGCTCTTGACCACATCAGTTGATTCTGTCTTTTACTACATGTTTTTTAGATATAGCACCAGAGTTCACAAGATGGAGTTGCACCCAGAAAAAATCAGCATGTGCTGAGCTTAGCTCTACAAGCTGACTGGTGTGCGAGTTAGTCCCACTATGGAGAATGCAAATAAAACACTGAACATGTTTAACAGTTCAGGATTCAAGACGATGAAGATGGATGTGGACACTGTATCACAGTATAGTACAGGAATGGAAACATCAGACATGCCAGTATACAATGGACTACATCACCCAGGTGTAAGGAAATTTAGTCTTACGCATATGAGCATTTTTTACCCTAAAATGACACATCTAAGTCTGTTATGAACCGAACTGTTATGTCTGTCTTTTGTTAAAGCTCTAGATAAGATTAAGGAAAGATTGTTTAAGTTAAGAAAAACAAGATTGTTATTTGCAGGTTTTTGATGGGGAGCTGAACTTCCCCCCTAAAGGACATGGAAGAAATAGTGATGGAAGATAAGGAAAAGTTAAACAAAGAAAAAATCATTTGAGGAGTGTAGGATGGAAAGAACGAGGAGGCAAGTATGAGATAGGGAAACTGAAACAAGAAGATTTGGAGGAAGAAAAGAGATATGAAAGAAGGAGGGCACAAATGCATAAAAATGAGATAAGGAAGAAGCACGAATGAGAGAGGGAGGGAGGAAGGGAAAAATAAAAGAAGAGAAAAAGCAAAGAAAAGAGAGGGGGGAGGAATGGCAGATGACATAAATGACATATGGAGGGATGACGGAGGGAAGGGAGGTGAGAAGACAATTAAAACAGTCAACAGGCACTTTGGATTCCCCCGACTGCATCTCATCATTACATCACACACACACACATTCACACACGTACAAACAGAGTTTACTGGTGAAGTGAGACAGGCGGGCCAGACACGAAGCTCTTTGGTTGCCGCGGGAAACACTTCCTTGTTTGCCCTAACGCCCTTACTTCCTGTCCCTTGAGACGTTTAGAGAGCTGCGTGTGTGTGTAGTTTTTATGTTGCATTGCTAATTTTGACAGCATGGGAATGAGAGAGTAAGTAATGGTCCCGGCAGACAGTCTGTGTGTGTGTCTGTGTGTGTGTCTGTGTATGTTTGTGTGTGCGTGTGTGTATCTAGAGATTTCCATCCATTAGTGATAATGGGGAAACAGAGCTGCTATTAGCTGTTAATGGACAAACACACAACCACACTGCAGGCTTTCTTTCTCTTTCTTTCTCTCTCTCTCTCTGTCTCTTTCACTTTCTCTCTCTCACATACAAACACACACACATACACACACAGAGTGTTGTTTCCACAGTCAAGTGAAAGCTGATTCAAGCCAGTAGAAAGTCTGTTTTAGCTGGATGATAATATAAACTGTCTTTACCTTTGGACTCACGGAGTCATGGAGCCTAAGGATGGTGGAACATTTTGCACCTGCCATGAAGCTGCATCATAGGTTCTCACAGGGTGTTAAACAACAGCAAAAGAAAATCCTTGCACATAACATTTTGCATACTTTGCATGGGCCTGTAACCTCTTCATTAATGTTAATTTTAAGGTATGTCAAATTAGATCAAAACATGGTGCCAATATGTAAATAGAAAAACACCCATAGACTTAACAGGTCAGTATAATCAAACAGAAGAGCTTGTTGGATGGTTGCACAGCTTCACAACCCCCTAGAGTGCAGCTGTATATGTTGTTCGAATCCGACTGTAGTAACTGAGTCCTGCCCTTATCCAACAGTCATTCTGTTTTTTACGTCTGAACTTGAACCAAGACAGACACAGTTTATAGCTAATGCACTGAGCTTGTGTCACACACACGCAGTTGTTGTTACTATTGTCATCACATTTTCCACTGAAAGCTGACCGAAGCCCATCCAAACCTGAACATAATTACAAAATATTTGTTCGAACCCAGTCTGACCCAATGGGTACCATCCAATACCGTTGGCACGGGTTGGGTATCCACCTTCTACAACCCCCACACCTTTCTGATGTCAGAATACAGAGAGGCTGAGTCTGACAGTTTGTTTTGTAGCTCCCCAAAAACCAACAAGCCCATGTGGATATATCCAGTATGGTTTATCAGTACTTTGTAATTCAGAGCCCCCATAAATATTATGTTTTGTTGAATGTACAGAAAACAGAACTTGTCCATAATTTTTGTCATGTATTTAAATGAAACAATACAAAGACAGCATACTTATTTTTTTACCCTCCTAACTGAGTTGATTTTCGTAAATATATGCTCATTTTGAATTTTGATGCTGACAATGAGTTTCAAACAAGTTAATACTGGGGCAATAAAAGCCTCGGAGAGTAGTGAAATTCTCCAAAAACACCTATTTTAAACATTCCACAGGAAAACACTGATGACACAAAAGGTGAAAATATCATAGTTTGATGTTCTTTCTGAATGCACCATTTCAAGGAAGTTAGATTTCACCATCGACAATTCAGAAATTTATGCACTCAAAGGGTTCATCCAAAAACCATCAAGGAAGACCTGTGACCTTTGTTCCTTCCGGTAGCACTGCAAAAAACCCCACATTATTATTACAAGGATATTATGGGATAGGAAACACTCGGAAAACTGTTATAACTATTATTACACTGGTGCTCTCATAAGCAGCAAACTGCATGGCTAACAAAGCTAACTGGCAGCTACAGATTCCAATTGCAGATTACTTCAGGTACTTCAATAAATCACAGAGTAAAGACAGGACAGATGGAGAACATCACATGCAAATCTAGAAGGCATTTTCTCCACAATACATGAACTTGAACAAAATCAGTGATAGCTGTTGATGTGTGAGATGGAGAGTGAGATCAGAAGTCAGTATACCATCAAAATTAATTCTCTTTTGTTTCAAGGTTTAGTAGTTACACAATGTTGCTTTAAGACTTCAAATAAAGTGAAAGCCATGTATCATCAAATACTCGGAAACACAGCTCACTTCCCTGGATCTGAACTCACCTGGGATGGATTGCAAAGCAAAGAAAGTGTTATTTGGTCAGATGAGTCCAAATCACAAATTGTACCTGGAAATCATGAATGTTGTGTCATCTTGGCTCTAAATGAAAGGACATTGTTAGTTAAAAGCTGGCATATGTGATTGTACAGGGGTTAATGCCTCAATGCCTTTGTATAAGCAACTTCCTCATATATGAAGACAGAATTAATGCTAAAAGGTACACAATTTTTAAATGGGCTTTGACTGGCAATTCTATTCATATCAAAGTCAGAAGAAAAGACGGAGGAGAGTTTAGACACAGGCAAAGAGAGGCAGCATGAACTGCAAGTTTTGCTAATGTGTGTAAGAAATTTGTTTTGAGCAGCAGATTTACCCCAGCTCACCACGTCATGTTCATATTGTTTTTTAAAACATGGGCTTTGGCAGCACTCATAACATGGAAATCTTGGTCCTAAATTCTAGATTCCTATTTAATTTCGATGAGGTCCATTTTTGGTTGATTTGGTTGTCATTGTGCCAAATCTGTCTTCAGTAACAACGCATGCTAGACCAAGACTTCAACTGTCATTTGAAAGTGCCCATAATCACACCGTATATATGGGCATTTAGCCTACATTTGGTGAACGACCAAAAGTTTGATGTGTCCCCTTCATTTACATGCTAGAGTAATAATGTTTCCTTCCTGAGACAGTTCATTGATGTTTTGATTGGCCGACCATGCACATCTGCTTGGTCAATGTGGAACAAAGATGAACTCTGACCTCTGAGTCCATCAAAGCCAGCTGGAGATTGCACTGAAACAGGAAACACATGCTCAAACTGTCTGTCGAGCAGGCTTCAATAGTATTGAATTGGAGCTCGAATGAACATTTGTAGGGCAGAACTGTAATGTAACAATACCTGTAGACAATGGAAGAGCTTTGAGAGGGAAACTGCCTTTTCCCCTGCAAACAGAAGACAACACAGCCTCACTTCAGTCTCATTTTTCCGATGTAGATCTCATTAAGTGTCCTCTAAGTAATAAAATTTTTATTTGACATATTTTTTTGGCCACTATGTTGTGGAGAGATCATAATTTCTACCTCTATTATATTTTCTAACGTTTTTTTTAAAGAGCCCACAAAGTGTTGAGTTCATGTCCTGCACTGAAATCATAGCGAGGAGTGGAAGGTTGGGTATCACACCCCCAGTTTCCCATCTGGTTAGGTTACGTTTGGTAAAGGTTTAGTTTGGTCCTGTTTCATGTCATGTTGACTCTCTGCCATCTCTCCCCAACTGGAACCAAGTACAGACAAAGAACCCTGAAAGCTTTATTACCATTTGCAGATTTTTCTATTTTTCTTTCTTCCTCCCCATATTTTCCTTTTTTCCCCCCTCTGTTCATTGATTTTCTCCTTCTTGCTCAGCCTTCCTCTCAATCCCTCCATTACCTTCATTCTCATTTCTATCTTCCCTTTACCTCTTCTGCTGCATCCCTCCTCTTCTCCATTTCCCCATTTCCTTGTCTTCGTCTCCTCTTTCTCTCCCCTTTTTCAACCTCCTCTTCTCTATATTTCTTCCTTTGCCTCCTTTCACCCCATGTCTCTCTCCTTCCCCTTCCCTTTTCTTTTCTCTCTTTCTTCCTTAAATTTTTTTATCTTATTTTTCTCCTCTCTGTGTTAACTTTCTCAATCACTGCTGTTTACCCAGTTTTCTTCTCATTCTTTCACCCTCCAATTCTTAAATCTCTTCCCTTCCTTTCCTTTCCTCTCCTCCTCCTCCACCTTTTTTCTTACTTACTTCCCTAATTTCTCCATCTGACCCCTTCTCTCTCCTCTCTAGCTTCTCCACTTCCCTCCCTTTCCTTCCACATTTCCCCTTCCTGATACATCTCATTCCCTCTCTATCTTCCCCTTTACATCTTTCCTTTATTTTCAACCCCTCACTTCCATCTCTGTTTCCTACCACTCTTCCTTTTCTCCTTTTCCCCTCCCTTTTCTCACTGTCTTCATACCCCCTCAACCAGTACTTCACATCTCCTCCTCCTTTTCACTCTCTGCTCTTCCTTCTTTTTTCTCATTCCCCCCTTCTTTCTCAAACCCAACAGTTTTTTCTGCTTTATTAAATTTTCTCTCCCTTTTTCTTTTTTTTCCTTCATGCCCCCTCCTGTTACTCCACTAATAATTTTTCTCTTCTCTCCCTCACTGTTGTCTCTTATACCCCCCTCTCCTCCCATGCAGCATTCCTTCTTTTCCCTTATTCTCTTTACTTTCCCTCTTACTCTTTGCTTTTTGTTTCCCTCCTTTTTCCCTCTATCCCTTTTGTTCCTCCCAATCTTCCTTCCTGCTCTCTTCCTTCCCTCCTCTCTCCTCTTGTTCTTTCCACTCTGTTGTCCTCTCTGTCTTCTCTTCAGTCCTCCATATTTTCTTTTCTCTCTCCTTAACTGTTTCTCTTCCCTCCTGCTTTTTTGTTCTCTCTTGTTTTTTACTCTCTCTGTCTTTTTCCTCCATGTTTTTCCTCTCCTCCCTCCTCGCTCTCCTCACCTACATCTCCCCCCTTTGTTCCTCCTCCCTCTCTCCTACTAAGGTCAGGATGGTGCTAAGTGTCTATCAGTGCTGATGAGGCTCAGGAGACTCCTTTGTTCTCAATGAGGGTGAAAATTTGAAACAGCCACAAGAGTGAATAGCATAACGCCCCTCCCCACCCACCCTCCTCCTCCATTCCCTTATCCCTCCATCCCTCATCCAGTCGCCCGATCAATCGCTCCTTCTCCCTAACAACTCTATTGATCAGATGCACTAACAACATCTTTCATTTATTAATTATGAGAGAAAGTCTTCCTGGGATTTCTCTCCCAGTTTGTTCTTCCAACCTCCTTCTCCCCTCCTCCTCCTCCTCCCCATCCTCCCTGCTCCCTCCATCCATTTGCCCACCCCTTAATTTTAAACATCTGATATCTCTAATTTCAGTCTTTCTAAAACATGTTCTCATTTTGGCTGATTTTATAATTTAAACAACTAACAACATTTCTTATATGTTTCAAAGGGTTAGGGTTAGGGGTTATTTGCGTTTAATTCATTCGTATGTTAGAATACTTTTTAAGGTGTGAATATGAAATGTACAAAATTTGGGTTCAGCTTTTTCTTGGTTTGTGTGTGAGAGTAAATCTTTTTGTTCATGGTGAGAACAAGTCTGTTTAACTTCAGCTTTTTTCTTCTTCTTCCCTCATCTAATTTCCTTTATTTTTCTCTCTTTCCCTGCTTTCTGTCCCTCGTGCTTTATTCTTCCACAGCATCAAGAAGAAACCTCCGTATTTCACCTGTGTATCCACATGTCACATGTCATGTTTATGATGTACGACAGGTTTGAAAGCATCAATGTTTTTTTTTTGGTCCAGTCTCTCTGCCTGCTAGCACAGCCTGTACACCCCCACTTGACATGCCGACGGGGTGCCTGCAGAGGGGGATTGTCTCTGGGGTTTTGGTTACATCTGGTACACCTCAGCCCACTGTCCTAGAAATCACCCCCACATCGGACAATTCTGCCCCATGTGATTTAAGTCTAATCAAACAATAAGGGCAAATGTAGAAAGTGGTATCTCCTTTATATAAAGAAGCAGAAGGTTGTGGAGGTCCATGTAGCAGATGTACATGTACCACCTCTGACCTGGTAATACAGGAGAGTTCACATCCTGACATGGACCAGCAGTTAACAACTTCAATTTTATTAACCATGATCATCCCCTTTACTTAAGCACATTGTTTGCCATAACCATAATCTTTCCCCAACCCTAACCACACCTAAGTTACGATGTCTGCTGGTTCTGTTCAACTTGTTGTCTTGAATTTTTAAATTGTGCACATGGAAGACAAGACTAGATTAAATGGTATGGTGTCTTTAAACTTTAAGAATAAGCCAACAACCTGTACACTTTTATGGATAGTTGCTGCATTAAACTAATACTTTGCTCAGATCATGGCAACATGTTTGTGTATCATTTTTAATGTAATCTCTTCCTTTTCTTGAATATGGGACCTTTTGTTCTTAAATGATGTAAATGTACCATATGTGCCTGAGCACAGGCGATAATGAAATGGCATCGGTGAATTTCAAAATAAAACAACTGAAATTGGAGTTTGAGAGATAACACAGGTTCCTTTATATTTTATATTTCCTTCTGAAATAATAAAATAAATGGGGAATTACCACAAATAGATGACAAATCTGTAGATTACAACTTTCTTTGCATCTACAAGACCTGCTCTGTAATGGGTGTTGATGCTGGTCAGTGTGAATATACAGCTGCCATATTGAAGTGTGTATGTGTGGATACAGAACACAGTCATGTTTAATCAATCAAAGATCTCTAACCCGAAAACCCCTTCCTTCAGTGCAAGGACGGACAACAAGATGGAGATCTGTGTCCAGGTGACAGGTAAGGTCATGCCTCTTTAACTCCTCCTTGTGGTCTCTCTCTCTCATTAAGAATCTTTTGCTGTTCTTGGGTTATTTTGTTCTTCTTTTTGTCTCATCAGTGTTGTTTCCCACTTGGTGAGGTCAGTTATGTCTTTTTGTTGCTCCCCCTCTTGTTTTCATCCCTTTGATGCCACTTCCATCGCTCTCTTGTTTGTCTCCTTGTTTCTACTTTTTCATTCCTGACCCCTCCACATTGCCTCCTCTAACTTGTTATGTCCACCTTGTTGTCCTCCCCTTGTTGAATGTCATGGTTCCATCTTTGTTTTCATCTTCTTGTTGTCTCCTTAATCTTGACCCCTCCTTCTTGTCTCCACCTTGCTGCCTCCTCTTCTTTTCGCCTCCTTCTTGTGTTGATCCCTGCATGTTGGCCCTTCTTTGTTTTCTCCTCCTTGTTGTCTCCATCTTTTATTGACCATCTTTGTTGGGTCCTCTTTGATGTCTCCTCCTTGTTGACCTGTCCTTCTTGTCTTCCCCTCAGAGTCATCTCCATTTTGCTGCTTCCTCCCTGATGCCTTGTCCCCCTTGTCATTTTCTCCTGTTGACCTGTCCTTCTTGTCTCCTTGTTGTCTTCCCCTCCATGTCGTGTCCTCTTAGTTGCGTTTCCAGACTCGGTGAGTCTTCATTGATTGGAGGAGCAAGCGCTGACAGACTGACAAATAGCCTTTTTATTAACGGCCTGTCTGTGCCTGGTAGCCTGAGATCGCAGAGAACAATTCAATTCAGTTCAATAGACTTTATGTCTCCCTGCAGGGCAATTTTCATTACAAGCATAAAAACACTGATTAAAGACAAAAAATAGACATCACTCTCATAAACTCTGCCAGGACCGCAGAGCAGTCTCTCCATGTGGTTTACCTGCTTGCTCCCGGGCCTTGTGTGTTCATATTAATAACGGTGTGCTTATCTTACAGCAGGATATGGATCTAAATTGACAGTCAGCAGTCTGATTTTAACTATGAGGAGCTCATCAGGGATGGACGAGTGTTCAGTTTGATTGCTGTTAAAAGTGTCTGTTTTTCTATTTGATTTAAAAAAAAAAGTTAAATGATAAGTGGCCAATATCAGCTACTTAAACATTAGCTGATGTCTTTTAGGATGAAAATAGACTTGCTTAAAATAGCTTCAGATGTAAAATCTGTGCAGGTCTGTGTGCGTCTGGCTGTATGAAACCAACTGAAAATCCTTACTTTTTTCTTTGGCTTTGATTTTTGTTGATGGTTAGGGTCTGTTTTTTATACAGCAATGCAGTGTCTGCTTTGACACAGGAAATAGCTGCTAATTATTAAATGCTTAAACCTTTGTGCAGTCTTTAGGCTTAACTTAAACAAATAACATGACACCTTTAAACAAATAACATGACACCTTTAAACAAATAACATGACATCTTTAAACAATAACATGACATCTTTAAACACAGTTAAAATGACCGATTTATTAGTTTTTGGCACATTGCCTTGTATGTTGTTCAGGCATAAACCAAAAACAGCTCTCATTTTGGTCCAGAGGAGACATGTACTGATGTAACGCGATGTTAAATGCAAAGAGCTATTGCAATTAAAATACCTGGGCCTTTCATCACTTGATGCTATATTCATTAGATTATGGAGACTGTCCTCACAATAATACAGTAACTCAAGTAACTCTAGAAAGTGGATTTTAAACTAAGTTACTCCTTGATAAGATAATTTACTCACGTGTTCAAGGCTGTTCCTTTCAATGATACTTTTCTGCGGTTATTCAGATACACTAGTATAAAAACTGTGTATGTGCATGTGATTCTTGTAGTCAGACTGGTGAAAAGGTGAAAAGTGGGTGTTTCAGATCATTTTTTTCTTTGTGAGAACACATTGGCTCTCTCTCTCTCTCTCTCTCTCTCTCTCTCTCTCTGGTGTCCTCTGTCTCACCCGGCCCTCAGGGGTGCTGTCACACGATTGGTCAGTGACATGACAACCAATTAAGGACTAATTAATCAAGCTCCAGTTGATAGGTAATATCCTGAGCCACTCGGGGTGAAACTCTCTCTCTGTATGTGTGTGTGTGTGTGTGTGTGTGTGTGTATGCGTGTGTGTGTGTGTGTGTGTGTGTAAGAGAGAATGAGTTAAATTGAGGGGGAGAGCAAAAGAGAGGAAGTGAGAGTGAAGGGGAAGAAGAGAGGGAACTGTTTCCATCCAGACTTTAAACCAAACAGAAAGTGACAGTGACAGTGTTTCTATCTGTATGTGAAATGAATATTTTCAAGATAATTAGAAAAAACACTAGAATTAAATCTGGTTCATCATGACACCTCACTGTTATAATGACATTTCTTATATTTCAATAAATTAGTCTTCTCAGTTCAAACACCGATGTTTGTGTTTTGTTTTTTTTTCTTTGGTGGAGGGTAAGGCTGCATTCATTCGAGCACTTAATCAAATTCTAACTGTAAACTCAAATCTCTCCATAATTATTTACTGATTTTATATTTCTTTTCTAAGTGACCTTAGTGAAAAATAGCACTGCCCCATGAGCTGTAAACATCACTGCCAGCAGGAGTTCAGGGTCGAGTTGAGCAGCCGCAGCTTGTTCAGACATGAATGTATTAACAGCAGGTCAGAGAGTGTGTAGATGTTTTTAACAGTGGACATTTCAGTTTTAAGACAACATTGGAAAACTGGTGAATATTATAGACATCAGCATCCCAGCTCTCTCCCTCATTGCATTTACCAAGGAGGAACTTTTGAGCATCAGACAATCCAGAGCTCTAAATTGTTGTAGGAGCTGCAGTTTAAGTTTATTTTTATTTGCCAGATTTATTGTTTCTTATTTTGTATTGTTAAGTGTGCGCCCTCCTCAGGTGGGGAGGAAGCTAGTCTTTAAATGGTGTTGTGACGTATGACGGAAAAAGGCAGCAAAACCGTCATTGATCGCAGCTTCAGCATCAGCAGCAGTATTGGGCCTGCTGACAACCACAATCATGACTCTCAAAGAGAATTTCTTCTAAAGTTCTAAAGATCTAAAGTTTTGTTGATTTTGACAATAAACAATAAGTATCAGTGAACAACAACACTCTTGGGACTTATTCAAAGAAAATGCTGCGAGTCTGACACACTGCACCTCTCCATGTGGTAAAAACAATGAGAAAAAACAAACTAATTGTGTTAAAAAGAAATACAGAGGTTTTTTTGCCACTACAATTGTCCTTTAGTTTACCTTGAACTTGAAGTTGTTACCAAGCTCTTAGTTGGGGGAGTAGCAGCTCTCCACAGGATGAGCAGGAGATCCAGATGAGGCTGGGATGAAATCATACATTCCTCACTTAGTCAAACATATGGCATTTTACATTCCATAAATTAGCCTGGCAGCCAGCAACCTCTTTTCTCCACTCATACCTTAACAGCTTGTATCATTACACTTTTTTTCACTGACTGTTGGTTTGTGACACTGCATCTACTGACAAAAGCAGTCCCAGAATTTCAGCATGTATGCACATTTTTTCTGCCAAAAGATGTCAAAACAGAATCACTGATATTCCTCTATCAGGAGCAACACATTCATTTAGTGGACTGCAGAGTGAGATGATGCACATGATGCCTTCGTTGACCCACAGTTTCTCCAAAATATATCAAGGCTGCTAATTTATCCCCCCCAAAAATATTTTTCACAGTTTGATAACTTTTAACATGTACATATCATAGACAGTCATTTTCAATTCAATATAAATCCCACATGCTGTACATAATGTATAAAAAATGCAAACATTCAAATACTGTTTATAGTCACCTGAGTCATAAACACATATTAATTTGATGTTTTGTTTTTTGGAGGGGGAGGGGTACATGTACAAGTAAAGTAAACTTTTACTCATTTTGTTTATCATGGGCTTTTTTTTACACACACACACACACACACACACACACACCCACGGACTCTCTTGAAGGGAAAGGAGCTATTACCATTCAACCATCCAGTTTGAACAGTGTTAAAAAACTTTCTTGTAATCTCCTGTATGGCTGTTTCTGTCACCTGGAGAACCAATTAAACAAATAAGAATGGGGGCACCTTCTACTTACACAGCTAGCTAGTTACAGCAACATGAACATAAAAACACACAATAAAACGGCCACCATACTAACAAGTGTGGATTACAGGGATGCATCAGTGCAGGCTGTTGTAAGTTGATTCACAGTAATAGTAACTCTTTAATCAACAAATTTTTTTTCTATTGATTGAAAATGTACAGTCACTTACTCCTAGTGTACGCTATCACAGCTTCTATGTTGACTGATAATGATTTCAGTTGGACAGACGCTCAGTTATTGCTGACTTGTTTGCACAAAAAAACCTGTTAACATTCCCTTACCAACCAGAAAACAGCCAACATGAACATGATATTAGAGTAAGTACAGAACTAAAACAAGCTGGATAGTCGTTCCAGTTCTCTAAAGGCTGTTGTGTCACTTAGGCTGTCATACTGTGTGTACCTGTAGATGCAGTGTAAATATGTCAGTCATTTTGCTTGTTGACTGTATACAGTACTGCAGTACAAACACATGGAGCAGTAATCTGTCCTGCAGTGAAACTCTGTCGGCCCTCTAAAAATAAATGTGATCACTGTAGGGGGCCCCGGGGCCCTCGGGCTGAGCGAATGGAAGTATTGATGAGAGCAGAGGAAAGAGAAACACACACATACACATTCACACACATACAAACACATAGAAGCAGAGTGTTAGAGCCGCTGGGTAGAGGCCACAGTAAACCTATTGATCCATTGTTGTTTTCAGCCCATCTCTACACGCGCCAACACACATACACACACACACACACACACACACACACACACACAGCAAGAGATGCTATTACTGTGGGGTCTTGGTGTTTTGTTTTCTGCTGTTCTCTCCGTCCATGCCTCCATTTTAACCTTTCTAATATGTGCTTTCACATGGACAGAAGTCACGTTTAGACTTTAAACACACAAGCAAATAAAATTAATTATTAGAGAGCTGTTCTAAAACACTGAATTCTGCTCTACATGAGTACATTCATACCTTCAATGTATTTTTAAAATGATAAAATACCAGATAAGTTGCCTGAACACCTGCATTGACCCCCCAAAACAAATGACCTATGAGGTCACTCACAGGCGGGGGTAAACTTGTGAATTAGTCTGAAGATTCTGTTTTAAGCAGAAACTCATATATGTTGTGATTTCATGACAGCTAGTGACAGGTTTTTTAGAGCAAATGTAAACTCATTTGCTTAAATATTGGGCAGAAATGTTACATATTCCATTCCAGATTCCATTTTTTTCCTGAACAACCTTAACAATTCTAATATCTGAATTTTCATGTATTCACTGATACTAAATATCAATCTAGTGTGTCAAAAAAAAAGATGTGTGGTCCTAAAAATGTGTGTGTGTATGTATGGTTTCAGTGTTTAACTATCTCTGAGTTAAAGTAACTAATGTTAAGACTGATGGAGAATCTGACAATTGATATCACAAGGGAAAACACAGTAACACAAACACAATGTGCTTTACACCTGATACACCGACAACCAAATCTGATGTGTGTATGAATGAATCTCAGTGTGTGTATGTATATGTGTGTGTTGTCCATTCCCTCCTGTTGTGGCCTTTATGCTCTATTTGCAGTGATTCCATCGCCCTGTTCTCATGCCCTCTCTCTCTGATAGGGAATTAGCTCATTCACACACATTTACACACACAGAAACGTAGTTTATCATTGCCTCTAGTCTGTTCTTCCACTCACAATTTAAAAAAGCTGTACAGCAGTTCCACCAGTCTGTTTTTCTTTTCCTAAAGTCTGTTTTCTGTCCTACACCTCAAATGACAAAGCTGATGATGTGTTTACTTACATCATGAGGGAAGACAATTTATCAGGAGGCAACATAAAGAACACAAAGTCAAAAAATTTGTGAAATGTACACACAGCAGTTGGAACAGGAAATGAGTGGGACTACTGAGGATGATAAAGTAATGTAACTTGGAATACTAGTTCATGAAAGTTACCCCTTATACCTCTAAAATGCACATTACTTTTCAGTACTTTGTTCGTTTGCCTGTTGCAAACATTCCCAGAAGCTTTTAATTTCACCTTGTAAGGGCAGAAGAGGAATGAGAAAGAGGATAAATGTATTAGTCTGAATGAGCCAAGATATTTACTGGCATCCACCACTGTGTGCTCAGAGTCATGCACCAAACTGCTGTGTAGAACCACTGCCATCACAAAAGACTAGTGCTTTGGAGTCCTGTGGGGAAGGGATGGAGGTTGATGGAAGGAGGCATTGGAGTGATTTATGAAAAGGCAGAAGAAGTGCAAAACATAACACATCTCTACAGCAAGGACAAACAATGCAGACAATATAAGAAATGTCCTTGTTTTGCAGCTGACTTGTCAGGCATTGAATTCTGTGTCTGTGACTTTCTGCAGCGCCCTGAGAGTTGTGAATGATGGCTTGGTGCACTTTGAAACTTAAAATGTTGAATTACATTCTTTATCTTTTCAATTCAATATAACATAAACAATCCAATCTATGATTCATCCTCGACTTTTCGATTTTGAGACCCTGTTATTTCTTATACTGTATATTTGTGCCTTACTGTGTGTCACAATACTAGCTATACGCATACCTGAGGATTGTCATGTAAACCAAATCAGCCTGTGTCTTCATACTTATACATAGATCTGATCGACATCAGCAGCAGAACAGAAGCAGTTTTTTTTTTTGATGATGTTAACAGTGGAAGGAAAGTTACACTTAGGCTAAATGCAGCAGTTAAGCTGCTTAATTTTCCCTCAATGTGGCAAGTTTTTTTCGTAGTTGACAGTGCTCAGAGGTAAAACCCAAAGAGCAAATACAAATATGTTTTAATTGGAAAAGAAAGAATGGACCAGTTGGAAAACCCCAACGGTTCAAACATCCATCATAGTTTACAAACTGTCCTCCTGCTTTAACTCTGCCCATCACTCATTAATCAATATCACACGATTGGTTATATGTATATCTATATTTTTCTCTCTTCATCAAATCTTTCTTTGATGTGGGTCTTTCTTTCTCTGTGTGACCTTCTTACTATTTCCCTTACTAGATCTGATTGGCCCTTCTCCATCTCCATCACTCTACCCCCCTGTCTTTTTCATGCACAGAGACAAACACACACAGACTTACACAGACTTACTTTAACATGGCTGCTGGTCTGTTCTCTACGCACAGACTAATCAATAGACAACACGTTGCACTCTATACAGGCAGATCTATGGATAGAGGTCTAATTGCGTACGTGTGAGAGTGTGTGTGTGTGTGTGTGTGTGTGTGTGTGTGTGTTTCTGTGTCTGTCTGTTTATTTTAGCATCGAACATTGATTAATTACCAAACTCGTTGTTGTTTGTCTTTAAATGCTCCAACAATTACCAACTCTCGATTTGATCAATTCTGTCAATCACAGGGCATTTTTGATTTGAGATTGTTAGCTGCTCAAATTATGCTATAGTATGAAGAGCTTACAGACATTATCTTCATGTTGCAGACTGTATCATAGCCTTCACACTTTGTGCATATCAAACATGTTCAACATTTATGGTTTAAAATCCTTTCCTGTGAAAGAAACAGCAATGAATATTGACCAGAAATCCAGCGTGCGTGCTGACTGAAAGGTGTCACCATGTGGATGTAGCATGCTAGTTAGCTTTTATGATTACCCTGCATTAGCCTCATTTAAGACCAAATAAAATTTAACTTTCAACTCACATCTGTTTCCTGTAAAACATGTTAGAAAGGCTGACTCACCATCAAATTACTTTTCTCTTTTCATGTTTTCCAGTGCAAAACAGCACACACAAGTGTAGCTGGCAGACAACAGACTGCCTTCATTATATTATTTAGCTAATTTTCAGTTTTCTGAAAATTTCTGGTTTGTGCATTAGAACTAAAATATCAAAAAAGGAACAATCTTTCGCTACGTCTGTTGTCTGAGGCGAAAGTCGCCAGTACAGACAGTAAAGACTTAAAAATCCTCGGTGGACCACCCACAAACTTCTGTGTTGAGCTTCATGTTCTCCTTATACTTGCAGGGGCTCCATTTTTTCCTACCATCAAAAACTTGAAAATTAGGTCAATTCTCCTGTTAGTCCTCTTTACCAAGACACTTGCTTAGAGCTGAAGTTGGTCCCCAGCAGCAGCACAATGGCCGCCTGCTGTGTCACAAGGATGGATTACAATGCAGAGATTAATCTCACTACACTGTAGTGTGTGTATGATTGACATTTACTGTACCTTCGCCCTTAATGCAGTTTTCAGTGAGCTCTTTTACACAAAATAAAACTCTCCTTCAGTTCATGCAGATCCAAATAGTTTCATTGTGCAGCAACCACAGCAGTTCACTGTCACCTTGTAATAGTAGTCTTCTTGCTCCCATAAGTTTTATGACAGAGACCCCATGTTGAAGGACTTCTCTCCAGTATGACTGTTCTGCCTCACAGTGTTTGGCATGTGAAGTGTCCACTTTGCCTACGTTTAGACCTCTGCAATACAGAACTCAATTTCCGTGTATCTTCTACTCTCTTTTTATGATCATAAATCCTCTCTGGATGTTTCCAATCACAGAATACACTAATAAATGACTTAATCCACTTATAGATGCCATGTGTATAAAAAATAGACTGAAGAGTTCAATTATAGTGATGAGAGATGATCAGGATGAAAAGTCATATATACACTACATGAGATGAAATTGTAGATAAACTGAAAACATATAAGCATTAGTGCAATCACTCTGTATTAACTTTTTTTTTTTTTTTTTTACCAGTGCCTCCCTTCAGCTGTATTTACTCCTATGGGACACTGTGTCATTGAACCAAAAAGCACCAGTAATAGTTACAGAAATGTTCAAATCAAAACATATGTAACAGGCAAGGTCTTTGACACCAGCTCCTGCATGCATGCATGATTTTCCTATTTGTGTGTGATGCTAGTTTTTAAGCGCTTCAAATAAATGTGAATTGTGACTTGCATGTTAAAGTTAATGTTAAATATTACAGACGATGGCACAGGTCACCTGCTACTGATGAACTCTAGTAATGATTTTTGGTCCAAAGTGTTACTGCAAGAAATGGACTGTTTGCTCAAAGCAAGGTGACCTTCACCGCCAGACAAGGTGGGACATAGCTGATGATGTCACGGTGATGTCATTTGTCAGAAAGGTAATTGTGTGGTGACGTTTGTAATAACTGCAGCTCATCTCGGACATAGTGTGTTCTGGCCTGACCCATAATCTGTTACAGAGACAGAGCGCGGCAGGCAGACCCTGAAGGAGAGAAATACGAAGAAAGATGAAGACAGAGATGAAGAGAAACAGGGACACAGAGGCAAGAGACCGACAGAGGAGAAGAAGGACCACACTTTTCCTGTCTTTGGAGGGATTTAGTAGTGGTTCATGCTTAATTTCCTATCTTAATTACTGTCTTATTAACATTTTTAACAGCAGAAATTGTGGCTTGTTATAAGTACTACACTATTTTTTAAATGGCTTAAAATATTCTTACCAAAGAGAATAGATAAGCTTTAAATAAGCTTTATAAAGTGTCAGACAATTAAAACAAAAGTAAAAGTTAATGATGGAAACTCTGTTATTGACTATAATCACATTTAAAATGAGTGATGACAGAATAAGTTAGAAACAAGAAAAAAAATGCAATAGTCAAGCATCTACTACCAAATTTAAATGACCTGATTTTTTTTTTTTTACATTAAAAACATGACCATATGGTTTTAAAACTATCTGCAAAGCTTGTGTTGCTTTTGATGATTAGAAAATGTATC
>JAQMCX010000025.1:2672837-2685280 GCA_029814765.1 Acanthurus leucopareius
AAAAACATGACCATATGGTTTTAAAACTATCTGCAAAGCTTGTGTTGCTTTTGATGATTAGAAAATGTATCGCGGATGTGAGGGACAGGTGGATGGGGTGTGAGGGATGAAAACTTAACAATTGGAGCATACCTTTTTCACCTGGAGGCCAGGGTCCTGTAACCAGTTTAGGAAAGTCCAACAAATAAGAGGGACACAGAGAGAAACATTAAATAAAGATAAAGATGTGTAAAGATGTGTTATGTGATAAAGATATGCAGACAGTGACATCATAGACAGAGAAACAGACAGTTAAACTCAGTCAAGTTCAGAGAAAGGCGGACAGTAGAAGATGGACAGGTACAGAAGGACAGAATATATGGGCCAGAAAGGCTACAGATACAGTTAAACACAGACAGGTACAGTGAGACAGTAACTTTAAGACAGCTTGTACAGAGAGAGAAACACTGAAAGACAGACAGGCACAGACACAGACAGTATCAGGAATATAGGAGGAGGGACAGACAGGGAGAGATTTTGACCCCGGCAGTGATCCTCATGTATCTATCCTCCTTCATCTCCCTCCTCACAGATCAGCAGCACGACAAGACACAAACTTATGATTTGCCCTCTCAATCTAAGCTCCATAACTCATCCCAACGCCTGCTGCCTGCGGTCACCCCACGAGGAACGACACAGGTTTCAGGGTGAAATACGGCTGCCCGGCCTGTCTCCACGGCCCTCTCCAAAACAACGTTAGGCTGGAAAAATGGCAGGAGGAGGCTTGGGGTTAATAGAGCGATCCTCCTCTTTTAATTGAAAAAGTTAAACGAACCGACAGGGCGAGGATGTTATTACAGGGAATGAGACAGGAGCAGAGAGATGAATGGCGGCCTCCATGGTTGGGTTAATGAGGACACAGGGGAGCAAGTAGGGTACTGGACATGAGGGTCAATCGTGTGTGTGTGTGTGTGTGTGCGTGCGAGTGTTCAAACTCAGGGTTCCCAAGGATAAAAGCTGAGTTAACAGGCATCTGAGTAAACAGATGATTCAACCTGCTTTAATTCCCTTACAGTTAGATAGGGTTAAAACTATTTCAGAAATCTGTGCACTGTTCTGTGCTAACTGTGAGTGATGGAGGATGTGCCATGGATGACAGCCAACTGAATGTGACTTTGAAGTAATACTATCATATAAAGATAAAACAAAACTGAGCATCATTCTTTAGCTTGAAAATGGAAATAGTGGATTGATAAAATAATATCGATACAAGTTACGCCTAACTTTCTCAATACAATTTGTTCATATGCTTGCGCAAAATGTTCTAAAATTAAATGGTTGTAGCTTTGCTTTATTAAACATTCAACATGTTCTTTACCAAGGTACCCTGCATTGAAAACAAATGCTGCACAAACCATTACGAACAGTTGTCCTCGAATCTGGAAGTGTCTCCTGTTTGTCCCAGAAATTTGACTAAAACTGGGCCTTGTTGTAGTCTAATAAAACATATGGTATTGATGGTTGGGAATAAGTGCTGCACACTGAAACTGTACTGAAGGAAACATGCAATTATTCCCACAAAAATGAGTGGAATGAATTGCAAACCAATTGATTCAAATTACCATTAGAGAAACCTACTTAACAGAAGTAAAAATAGTCTACGCAACAATCAAAACATGATCAAACAAATCCAGCTAGCAAGGATAGATTTAGGAGGTGCAAAGTTTAGAGACTGTCCTCAAAGTGAATAAATGAAGTACTGCACAGTGACATACATGTAGCAGCTGCAAGCAATTCAGATTTCAAGTGACATTGCTTTATCAACAACAGCACCTGTATACCATGTTTATGTGACCACATACACATGTGCAATTGTACTTTTTGCATTTGTGTCTGAAGGGGGATAAAATATTACTGGGGAGGTTGGTGAGATCAGAGCAACCATCTAAGAGCAAATGTTCATGAAATTGAACAAATAGTGCGTCAGGTTGTGGGATAATTTTCCAGATAATTGTTGACATGGTCAGTGTGTGTGTGAATGTGCTCCTAGTCACTGCCAAGTTTGAGCCCTGGCTCCTGACTCATGAGCAGAAGCAACACTGTGTTTAAGTTTGTGAGAATCTCTGGCAACAGTAGGATCCAGACACTGAGCAGAAGTCTTCACAGTGGAAGAGCCCTTATTCTCCAGGACTGAAAAGGCACCACATGTAAGGAGCGCAACTAAAAGCATGCTGTTGGTTTTAATTGACACCCCCAGGTTTGTACACCGTGAATTTCTCCCCCAGGGTCAGATTGTTAATAAGTACTTCTACAACATTCAGAGACATTTTAGCGGGAACATTTTTGTTCCTCAGCATGACCAAATGCTTACTGAGACACATTAAAAATGTCTGAGTTTTTTGCATTCTCAACAACTAGTTGTTACCCTACTGCTATTCTAGTACTATATTATCAGTTGTTGATCTGATTAGTTGAAGTTAGTTCAAAATAGAGAGCAATACAGCATGGTGGCTTGGTGATTAGCTCTGTTGTCTCACACCTGGATTCAATTACCAACCGAGGCAGGGCCTTTCTGTGGATTTTTCCCTGTGCTCGCAATGCTCGCTCTCCGTTTTCCCCCTCCATCAAAAACATGTACAAATAGGAAAATCCTCCTGTTGTTGCCCAGCACTGGTTTAGAGGTGGAGTTGGTCTGTGGGTGCTGCACAGTGGGTGCTGCACAGTGGCTGCCCCACTGCTTCTCATTGATGGGTGAAATACAGAGATCAGTTTCAGTAAATTGTACTCAGTATAAATATAAAGAAAATTTTTGTCTTTTTCTTCTCATAGACAGATGGTTTGTCCAATTCAAGTGCCCTTCTTTTTTCAAACAGGTTCCATGAATGACTTCCCAGATGGTTCTATGTAACAAACTATCTGGGATCTTTGTACAAACCTCTTTTATTAGCTTTCTTATATCTCAAAGAATATGATATTACATGAATTAATAAACGATTTGGCATCCCAAACAAAAGTGACCTCAGAGCTGAGTCCCCTGAATAAGCTATTGTTGCTAAATGAGGACCTACCAGTTTGTTAATAAACAAGCTTTAAATGAGTCCCCTACAAATCTGTGAAAATATCCCTGATTTCTAGAGCACCCACAGATGGAAAAAAAAAAGATTAAATCATCTCAATGCCACAAAATGAGACAAATCAAAAGCTCCTTTTTCTGTTTAATATCTGAAACAGATCCAATTCTCCCCCTTTAGGCCCAGTCAGCGCTCACAACACTCCCCCTTTACATGCCATCATTTATTAATGGTAAGAGGTCTGCATAAAGCATTAGCCGTGTTTGTGATAAACCATTAGTGATGTATTTCATTTCTCAGTAGGAAACAGAGGAGCGTTGGGGGCCGTTAATATCCGTTAATGTTAAGAGGCGGCGGAAGGGGAAGAGGTTCCTCCCTCTGAGGTGATTAGACCCGTCCATTTAGTTAGATGACACACATACGCGCACACACACTCATATACAGCCCAATGTCCATGTACACATAGAATATACACACAGCACTAGAAACAAATACACCTATATGAGCAAACACACTCTCAAGCATGTTGTGTGCATGTGATAGTCTTTTTTATATGTGTGACTGTTTTTTTAAACTCACACATTTACACACAAATACATTGCTGTTGTTCCAATTGCTGAAAAGTCACTACATACAGTTTTAGGTACTCAATTTAAAATGCATTTACTTGAATACTGTACTTAAGTATAATTCTAAGGTATTTGTCCTATGCATTTTTTATATAAACAACAACCATAAAACTGTCACCTGTAGTAGTAGTGGGTGAAACACAAAAACAGTCCTGTTATAACCACGTGGGCTTATTGTCAACAAACTATATAAGAGTCATCTATATGAAAAACAAAAATAATATTTAATATCACTGAAATCTACAGTACACTGACAATGACTAAAACAGACTGACAGGATGCTATGAAAGGTTCTTGTAGTCAGCATGGTGATGAAGTGCAGTGTATCTTAATACTGTAAAATTAAGGTTAAAAAACTGGTACTGCATTAAAGTTTACACCATTCAATCCATTCTGTAATAGTAAATAAGTTGTAGGACTTTTACTGATGTACTAATTATTTTACAAAAACAGCCATGTTGTGTTACTTTAAATATTCTACTCTTTATTTTCTTTACACTTTATTGGCAGTTCTAACTAATATGAAGATCAACCAGACTTTTAAAATCCTGTGAACATGTTAATAAATCATTTATATTAATGCAGTGTTACAGTGAATACAATATTATAGCTGTCTTATAGAGCTGGCCCATTCAGTAACAGTCTGGTTCCAGACCCCTGAATCACCACCCACGTCTCAGACTTGTTCTGGGATTCAGACAGATCTAGTTGAGCCCACTGATAGCAACAAATGATCTTTTTTTTTTAGCAGCACTATTTGGTGATTCATACAAGGTGCAATCAAAAATTTCTGAGATTGTTCTGCTGCGCATGAACAGAGTGCTGCACAGTAATGTGCATGCATGATCAAAACTTCAAGTTAAGGATCATCATTGGTGATGAGAGTTGAATAAGGCCCAGAGACCAAACACCATCTCTTTACAGTGAAAGAACTCACTCTCATGTTTTGTCAGGTTAGAAGTGCAACCAAGAGCATGCCGGGGGGTTTTTTTGTTGGGTGAATTGTCCTGTATGTCAGACTAATAATGCAGAGTTCTATCTCCAGAGAGCGAGCACAAAGCACAAAGGTCCTGAACTGTGGATGATGGAAGTTGGACTGAGGTGTGGTCTCGGGTTGTAGCTGTAGATCCAGAGACCCAAATTTCAGCATCATGGTCAAGTTGCACATATGCACATATGGTGGTCAGAAACCCATGTATGAAGAGAGGGCACACTCAGGAGTGAAGTGCACTCCTAAGTAAGGGTTGGATCTGAACATTCACTGGCTAAGAGTACAACAGAGTCAGAAAAAATTATATTCATTAAATGATTTCACATGTTATTCATTTCTTTTAAACTTTTCTGATTTATTTTTTAACTACAATTTCTTAAAAACTTTTATTTACTTGTTTGTTTTTGTTTATGTTTAAATGCAATTTTAGGCTCTCTCTCTTAATGCCTCATTTTTAATCTATTTCTATGTTCCTGTAAAGCACTTTGAATCTGAATGGTGCCATATAAATAGACTTGCATTGCCGTGAAATCATTTGACCTTATTGAGGTTGGTCACAAGGTACCAATACACAACATTAAAGGATATATCATAGATCAAACTATATTGAGTACACTTCTTTATAAAAAATCAATAAAGACAGTACATTCAAGAAAGTAGAATAGAATATATAGTCAATACAACTCCTCAGATACACATTTTAAGATATGAATACAAAACAGTCAGGGAAAATGTGCGGGTGAAGAGAAAAATGTTGTCCTCCGATACAGTGATTTTATCTTCTCATTAATCAACTCTGATTGTTCAGTAAAACACACAAAATGTCTTAAAACATAGCAGGATTACCCTTAATTCTCTGTCCTGTTTGCAGTTGGTCTCCAGAAATTTAATAGACAGGAACAGACATAAATTAGTAACGATGAGCTATTGTGCAGCTATTGTGACTCTTTTGCTTCTACACTGGTCATCCTCACAGCTCAATCACAATAACAGAGAACAGTCTTGCTCACTGTCTGAGATACATGTTGAAGAGTCTTCTCTTTCTTTAAGTTTCTTGTCTATTTGTATTGTGATAGTAAGGGCCCTATCGTACACTTTCTGTCATGCCCCAGTGGCGCATTGGGCAGGGAAAGTTTCAAATTAATTCAGGGGAGTTTCAAGGTCAACCTTTGCCACCTTGTTCCAGGAGCAGCAGAAGAATCCTGCTCTGCCCCACCCAATGTGCCACTGGCGCACCGCGTTTGCGCCGGGTGTACGATAGGGCCCAAAGAGTTTGCTTCCTAAACGTCAGAATGTGAGAATTAAACTGCATACTGTAAAGACAAAACATGCTCACTTTCATTGTAAAAAGTGTTTGTTACAATGTTAAGCCGAAGCTGCCTCCAAACAAAATTAATGAGTTCATTGATGCTGTACTCACAGCAGCTAGCAACAATAATGCAATTAAAAACAGGAGTAAGAGTAGTTTTAGTGTTTCATGATGGTGTAGTTGCAGTGTTAGAGTTTTTTCTTATCTCTAGAATACTTCATTAACAAGGCTAAAATGAAAGCCACTGAATAACATCTCAAAATTTAAACACAGCCGAAACTAAGCATAACTAAAACAGGATATAAGCATCAGTCAGCCCTCATGGCTCTACAGCTTCAGTTTCAGAGTAATAAGTCAACTGCTTATTAAAGAACAAGTGAGATTACAACTTGAGAGTGTTCCAGCTGCCGCCTGCTTGTCAAACATCCCTCCAGCAGAAATCAATAGGTCATCATCTCTACATATTACCACATATAAGAGGGGGGTGTGTGGGGGGTGTCGGTGGGTGGATGTGTGGGTGTTAAAGGATGAAGAGATGAGATGAAAAGAAGACAGGAGAGGATGGAATGTCTGGCTGGGTTGTTGCCATTGCTGTTAAGATGAACAAAATCACGCCTTCAATGTTGGTGTTAATATTTGATGGACCACAAAATGCCATCAACCATGATGACATTTGTAACCATTACTTTTTTCGTTACTTTATACTTCAAGTGTCCTGAAATGCAAAAGATACTGTATGCTAATAGCTTGCCTGTGTGATGACTATACAGAAAAACTTAATAAATATCACAAAGAAAACAGAATTTGCTTCTTAAATTTGAGAACAGATCTACATCCTGTAGAGACAAAACATGATTAATATTTTTGTGGACAGTGTGTGTTTACAGGTACATGTCAGCATATATTTGATGTTAAGGCAGCTAAATCTAATATTTTTACATTAACCATGAAACACATTACTACTTGAATGTGTCATTTGAAGTGACGAACGTGACCTACAAGTAACATTATTTTTGTTTTAAAATACTACATAAATCATACAAATCTTATTTAGCATGATAGTTTTTGGTTGTGCAACTCAAAGTACAGGATAAAATATTAAGCTATTTTCATTAGTCGTGACTTCACAAAATTTGTGTGTTCTGTTAGCTAGCTATGCAGATGATTGAAAGGCTAACTAGCTAATATTTCCAAAGCATAAAATCAAATGACTCATTGACAAAATAATCAGTCCCAAGTAAAAGACAGACAGAGGCCATAGCTAAGTTAACCATGTCTGATTACTTACATTATATAGACAGAGCTGTTTAAAACACCTAAGACTTAAAACATGGTCACTAGAGGGAGTGTAGCACCCTCAGTGCAAAGCTGACAGTGGAACTCATAATATGTCAACCATTGGCGATTGTTCTAGGGAAGAAGTGATAGCACTGATCAAACAGTAAACAATCAGGACATCAATGATTAAACTGATAAAAACTACAAAGCAGCTCCAAGAGGGTGTGTGTGTGTGTATGTGCCAACAGACAGTCCCACTCTATACTGAAATCCACTTAAAATGTGCTGCTGAGTTACAGTTAATGATTAAACAATTCAGTCAGAGAGTCAGAGCAGTGATGGGGTGTGTGTGCTAATATTTGGATAGATATTGATTGTCATTTTTGCAGGTCATTTCCACTGGAGATGATTAATATTTCTGTTTCCTCCTATGGTCCACTGTGTTTAACCTCCAGGCGGAGTCAATCTCAGAGGACACAGAGGAAAAGGGCGTCTGCCTTGTCTCTTATAAAGAATTTTTCTATTCTAATTTGCAGCAACTATAGTATATATTTTAAAAAAAAAATGATTCAACATTTTATCTCAACATCCACTTGTGGAACTTCAATCAAAGTTTAATTTGGATATGGATCTACTCTGTTTATAAATCAGCTTTCATCTCTGTAAAACATTTATCACTTGAAATGCTTTAACACTAAATTAAGCAACATTAAACACTAGATGTGAACCTGCGTTCTGGGGACAAGTCCTTTATTTTGCAGGCCACTCTCCTTCACTATCGCCTTCCTATAGATACTGTGTAGTACATGAACATTGTACTTCCTGAACCAGGCAACCATGTACTATATACGTATATGACAGCCAATACAGCTAATATCTGTGCAGTTGAAATGGTGGCTATGCTTGTAGCCATGTTAGCAGTGTCTGATGTGATGATAGTGCTGGTTGGTCTAGTCAATTAAACACTTAATAAAACACTGGATGAATGGTCATGAAATTTTGGTGCAGGTAGTCAAGATCCCCAGAGAATTTACACAAGCGTTGAAAAGAACTCAGAACAGCCATATAACATAACTTGAACCAGCTGGCTAAACCTTTTTTGTAAGTGGCCAAAATGGCTTATTATAAAAATCCTGTCCTATCTTCTTGCAAGGTCACTTTCTCTTTTCTTTTCTCCATCAAGTTGTCCTCTGTGTTTTTGACTCTTTCACGAGCAGCAGTCTCTCTGAAGCAGAGCCATTTAGCTACATGGCTAACAGAGCTAATTAACAGATATATTGATTAGTCAATGTATGAATTAAAAATATTGATGCATTTAAATTCTGAACAACAAAACATCCGTAGTCAATACAAAATACAAGTAAGTTGGTCAGGTTATGTTGGAACAGAAACATCAATTTCCTGGTTCTATTTTAAAATCAAATTATTTAAGATTGTGAAAACAAATTGTGCACTCACAGTTAATATGTATAAAAATGTAAAGGCTACAAAGAAGGAGAGTATTTTTGTACACTATTTAAAGTGACTCAATTTTTTATGTATTCTAGTCAAGCTCACATGAATTTTATCTTCTTATATGAATAGATTTCTTCTGGGATTCTGGCTAATACCTTACGGAAATAAAGCAGGTGTAAAAATGTGAATTACTGTATTACTTGATTGTTGTGTGTTTCTCTCTGTTGTATCTCTGCCTCTCTGTTTCTCTCCCCTATTCTCTCACTCATTCAGTCCCTCAACCACATTTACTTTCATTTTCACCTTCATCATCTCATAATCAAACATCCCAGATTAAATTTTCTGAAATGAAGTCGGTATCACCCTGCCTCATGTGTCGGACTGTCCCTGTTTATTTCACCTGATGAGCTGGGTGACGAGTACACTGTAAAAAATGAGTCACACACAGTCCATGCTCAGATCTTAATATAAGGTACCACAAGAGAAGCTGGTGACTTTGTTCCAATAAAGACCCAGTAATCAATACTTCAGAAGGTCCACTCAAATTCTACTCAGTTGATTCAGTATTAATAAGATAGACAACACTTTGCAGACAGAGAGTGTTAGTCTTTATCTTTATTAAATTGTCAGGGACTTATTTTTCGGTAACATACAGTATTAGATATCCATTTATCTAATATGTCCAGAAAACCCATTCATCATATTTCAGCTTTTCAATGAGACTGATGAATGTAACTCTCAATGAGTTACCTCATTACATCATTCCATCACCTGCAACTGATGTTTGATTTTTTTGAACTGGAGCAAGAAACTTTCCCTGTACTTGTGTTTAACCTAACCTTATAACTTCACCATAATCATGAAGCTGATGATATACATGCTTTTTAGTTTCCACAAATCCAGTTAAAAGACCGCATACGAGCAATGTTTTAGTTCATCTCAAAACACTTTCTGACTTCCCTGCTCAGTCTAAATTTTAATGTATAATTTTCATAATTTCTTGAGACAGCAGTAGTTTTTTTTAGTAGAATATGCAAAATTACATTTGTTGAGACTATTTTCAGTGGTGGAATAATACACATTTGGTGATCAACCGTGCGTTTTCAGGTGCTTCAACTGTCAGTCACCTAACATTGTAGCCTGAGACGATGAACCACACTTTTTACTTTAGGAATGCTTAATGCCTTATATAACCTTGTAGTTGTATGTCAGGATGGTGAAGACGGTTTGGTGGGTTTCTGGCCTTTCAGCTTTTTTTAGGGGCTGTAGTACGATAATGAGAGCTGCATCTGAGGACAGATGTATCAGAGGTAGGAAGCCTGTGTACTCCTTCGTTGGGTACTACTACAGGGTGAGATGGAGGGAAATGATTTGTGGGGCTTGTCATATTTTACAGTGTTCATCTCATGGGGTAAAATCTTCCTAACAGATCAGATCAATGGTAGCTCGTAGAAGGACAGATCAATACTGTTTAGAGACAGACTGATCAGTAAAACTGGCGAGTTCTGATGTCTGGGAGCCTCAAGTTTAATGAAGGAGACAGACAGAGACAGACAGAGGGAGGAAGTGGAGGAGGACAAGGCAAGGGAGGAGTTTTATCTACAACTCTGTTAACTACTCCCAATACTTCAACTGGAACTTTTCTTGTTATTTCATCTATTTTATTTTAGATTTTTTATTATACATATTAAACGTACAAATGAAAAAAAATTACCTACTTATATACCCTATAATGTAATATGTTCTTTTTGGACTGATGCACCAAGTACTATGCAGTATACTTACACCACATTAAAAATAAATGTGCAATTATACTACAACTATAACTTCTGCTACAAACAGCACCACCTCTATCTCTTTGTAAATTCAAATTTTTATTGATCTGCAAGTTAAACTTACACAGATGATAGCAATAACAATTACAATAGAAACTTATGTACCGAGAGTTTTTGAAAAAAACAAATCAGCTTATTTATTTTTTTAGCTGAATAACATTCACACTGTCAAATATATAAAGGTTATGAAGCAAAAAGACAAATCAGAAGTGTACACTTATACTCTTTAAATTGTTCAGTAAGAGTTGAAGCAGGATGTAAATTTTTTCCATGCACAAAATAATCAACACTTCACAAACAAACAAACAAACAAAAAAGTCCTGGGAATAACTAGACTTTATTGCACTTGGGATTTGCACTAATTCATAGAAAAAAATAAAATAGTGTATTACGGAGTCCTGCATTTTCTCAAATGTTCACATCTACCTCCATATTAATGATTTTTTTTTACTTTTATAGTCAAGAACTAACAGCCTCTTTTAGGTCTCTATACAATTTAATATTTTTCTGTATCTGTCAGAAGTTGTGACATTTTTTGTCTATTAAATTTTTATTTGCTTCTTTTTAGACATTTTAGATGTTTTTCTTTTTTTATAGAAATTTTGAAGATTTTTTTCAGTGCTTAGGGATTTTTTTTTCTGTTTTTTTTTTCAAAATATGTAGTAAAGCAACTTTAAAATTTTACCAACTATCATATGATCAGCCAGGAAGATGGCATTAGATGGCTTTCACGTATAAAGATATTCATGTTTCCCCTGACCTGAGTATCATCCTCAGATCAAATGTTTTAGTCCAGCACTTTGGTCCATTACTCACTAAATGCATAACTAAAGCCTTCTGATAAGTCACTGTTTAATAATAATTGTCCAGCAAATGTTAGTATGCTAAGGTACTGAACGACTAAATTGGTGAACATTATGAACCTTACATCTGCTGAATATCAGCATGTTATATTTGTATTTTCAATGTGTCAGTATACTGATGTTAGCATCCGGCCTAAAACACATTGTATATTAGTATAACCCCTCAGATCCACGTGCATGGCTGGATAACTTGTTTCATCGTTCTATGAAGCATCTTTTAGGGTTCTTTAAATGACCACTTACAGAGAGGGCACATCTTTCAAAAAATTTAATTTGAAAAGAAAAAATGTTTGTCAGTAGCATCTTTTGAAGAACTATTATTGCTTTCAATTATTACCAACAATTTTTTTCTCAGTGTGTACTACTTGTCAAATATAATACTAGTAATGCTACTCGCTACCTAATTGACCTGCTTACAGTTACAGTTTGACAACTAATACTTGTGCTCTTGCCCAAACACTGCAGATCAAGATTAATGAATAGCTAAATGTGATTGAAAAAAGTGATAAAAATTCCTTCTCTTTTCTTGACATTAAGTAATTAAATAAACTGAAGAACACTTTTTCTGCTACTTATTCTAAAATATCTAGAGTGGACTCCTCACTGTGACTCTCTACTACTAGTACTGCTTCTTCTATTACTACGACAGTTTACTGCTACTGGCATGCTAATTAATTTGTTCTCTCTGTTGCTGTTTGTCCTGTTTATTAATGCATATCACTATAATGACTGTGATTGATTAAACATAAACTAAATTAGTTTGTGGTGTTCAGATCCATGACAGCTGTAAAATTTTAAAGACACACACATTGATCTGAGGCCTGAACTGCAAAACTCTGTTTCTTTATCTCTCCTTCTTAACTCATTTCTTTTTTTCTTCTTCTACGCCCACACACACACACACACACACACACACACACACACACACACACACACTAATCTCTATAAATAGTGATAAAAGAAAAGTTCCATTCAATATGAAGGTTTTATAGATCCAGAAAAGTAATTAGTAAGAGAGATTATAAACAGAGAA
>JAQMCX010000025.1:2702757-2727834 GCA_029814765.1 Acanthurus leucopareius
TATCTATCTATCTATCTATCTATCTATCTATCTATCTATCTATCTATCTATCTATCTATCTATCTATCTATCTGAGAAAAGCAAATTGTTTACTTCCTGCTGAGTCTTTCTTTGACATTTGGAGCAGCAGAATTTTGGTCTGTCTTGTAAAACCATAAGTAGCCTCTGCTTCAGGAGTTATGGGCTGAGCTGACACCTAACTGTTTGTGTTACCAACAAGACACAAGCGGCAAGTCTGACCCTGAATTTTCCCTAAACTGTTTTAGATGATGTGGTGATGGATTTGAAACAGCACGAAATAATGAATCATGATGAATATACTGACAGTAGAATAACATAAAATTATTAATTAAACTAGATTATTTTTCAAAATTTTTCTCTGATCTCATTTTGTGGAGTTTAGGTAGTATTTCTCACAACTGAACATTGTGTCATTTTATATTCCACAGTTAAATCACCATATATTTCGATTACATAACCTTTAAGAACTGAATTTTATTTAAGGTTCCATTCCTTTTATTTAAGTCTTGATACAAAGTGAGATCCTTTCCCAACTGCCACTGCTCATCTTAAGTGTCTATAGTATTCCCAAATAATAATTATTAGCCACTTCAGCTGTTTCTAATTCAACACTGCACCTCTCTGGCTGTAACCTCACTGTCAGCAAAGATGGTGGATGCTGCAACTGCAAAATAAAGCTGCTGGAGGTCTGACTGCCATCAGATCCAGGTCAAACAGTATTTACACGGATGTGCTGTAAGGTTTGTCTTTGATGGCATCACAGAGGTGGAGTTTGCTAGGCATTGCATGGCAGTCTAAGTTACAGAATGTTTTGATAATCACAGCTTTTGTGTCACAGTCTGAACTGTCCTGATGCAGTAAACTTCACCTTCCCAGTTCTTCATGCAAGATGAGCCAAACATTTTACATGCAAATACTATTTGACCAGTTGCGTCTGCCATAGCAGAGCCTTGACCTGAAACCTTAACATTTTAATGCTTGTCAAAAGAAGATTAGTATGAAAGAGGCAACTTTCTAGTGTTGTAGAAAATCATTTGTCTATCTTTCTCAGAGTTAGGTGAGAAAAATGGCCCCATCTCTGTGTGTCTGGTAGTTAGAGACACTTGGTGAAAGGTGGAGGTGAAAAGTAAAGGACTAAATCTTTTAGAATATTAAAAGTAGACCTACCAATTTCTGAGCTGTATGTGTGGGTCAGCTAGCTACTTAACTAACTAGCTAACATTAGCTATAGTTAGGTTTTTTTCTGCTATCTCAAGTATTAGCAAACAAGCTAGTCGCTAGATCCCCCATCATCCTTTTTTGTTTATAGCAGAGTTGGAGCTCAAACTTGTAGTCCCTCTATGAGTACAGAACTTTGAGATGTTATGTCCTGTCACCTAGCAATTGTCAATCAACAAAGAAACTTTATTGGAAAACCTCTGCACAATGTTAAATTTTAACATTTTTATGTCTACACCTGCCTTTTACATCTAAATAAGATGCAAATCAGACATTTTGGGGGTTGTTGAAAGGAGTATTTCTTTATCATTTGATGGAGTTAGGCCAGCACTTTTTCTCTGCTTTCAGTCAAGAGCAGGCAAGGATAAACACATCATGGGCCTTTTTCTGTACCAGATGCACAGGGATAAGACTAATGTCTATTTCCTCATTTGACTCTGGCAAAGACAGTGTTGCTTACAGGAAATGTGGACTGAATGCTGTTCAGGCCTGAGACATAAGTCACTGCACCATGGACAAAAAAACTCAAACACATTAAAATAGTTAAGGTTTCACGCAAAATTAGGAATTAGCAAAGCTTACAAGTCGAAGTATTTCATAGTTAATCTCCAGGCTAAGTTTTGGTTTTAATATTGGATGAGTTAAGGCTATTTGCACTGCTAAAAAAGTGTTCATCTTATCAAGTACATTGCCCTTATGTTAAGTCAATTTCTCATGGAGTTTAAATCTACTGAAATTCATTAAAGAAGATACAAAACATAGATAGTTCTTTAAAATGGTCTTTAAAGTGAAAGACATATGTGCATCCCAATTTGGTTGGTGGAAGAAAACTGTTCAATTCACCTTACATATTACCTTAAATTATTTAGAAATTACTTGCTAAGATGGACAAAATTTCTGCAAAAGTTTGGCCTAACTGCTCATTTTTCCGCAGCACACTGGGCTGTTTTTATTCTAGATTCAAGAGAAACAAAGAGGCTGCAAAATGCGTTTACACTGAGCTGATAGTGTAAATGAAACTGTTTGAATCTAAATGCCACTGCAGATGGTTCCCTACAAGAAACAAAGCATAATATATTTTCTGAATGACTTCTCAAATACTTGCACATTTCAATCAGCTTCTTTTGGAGGCATTTTAGCTTTGTGAAGAGGTGTGGAGCTAAGAAAAAGAGAAAAAATGTCAGTAAACTTTTATTTTCTGCAGAGCCCAGCTGAAGCTCTGAAACAATTCTAATTTATTAACATTTGGGTTTACTTTTGCCATAGTTTTTATGGTGCTAACACACACTTGTTGTAAGATGATCTCAGTTACAGTTTTAATGTAGACAGAGTTTATGTACATATGCAAGATATTTAAACAAAACCAAGCAAGAGATTATGCTGTTATGTCTGTTTCTTCTTGCAAACTGAAAAAGTATTGTCTTTGCAGTGGGAGAAAGGTATAAATTAAGTAACATGGAAAGCAAAATATTATCATTGCTGCTTAAATGCAAAATGTGAAAACTGAATCACAAAAAAGAAAAATTTTATTTCAGATTGGCATAGAGTGTTCTTTTGCAAACTTATGCACAGGAATTTTGAGAATTTTTGCATCGTATATTGAATTTGAAGTCATTACAATTAGGCAAGGTTATAAATTGGGATGTTTACAACTTGTCTGATTGCTTGAGTGCATCTGTTTCCTGGCCTCTCAGACAAATGATCCATTAATGGTTTTCAGTGCAGGTAAATGAGGATATTTTGCCCACAAACCTTGTTTTGAAAAGGCTAAAATGCTCCTCAAAACATTTTGAAGTGCAAGTGGATGAAGCCGACTTCCTCCTAATAAAGGACAATTGGTTAACCTCCATATCTCTATTTCCTCCTCCTTCTCCTCCTCCTCGTTTGTGTAGCTCCCAGTTGGCAATGAAGTATCTGGATCCAGCTTTTTCTCCTCTGACCAACGCTCTCAGTGAGGACCTGCAGAACTCCTCTAAATGGAGCTACAACAGAACCGCTTTTATGCAACTGAAGTAGGCTATACACACACACACACACACGGTTGCTGTGGTCCTATGGTAATGAAAAACTAGCATGCTTTAAGCAGTTACAGCGGTGAAAACCGGTGATGAAGGGTCAATGTTTTTTCCTTCCCAATAAGCACTTGAACAGTATCAAAATTACAAAAAAATGAGGCACCATTCAAGGAAACATCTATTTTTTGTTATTTTTTATTGGAAAAGATTATGTTCAAACCACACAAGCCAGTATAATGCCCAAACATGCAAAACATCCACCTTTGCACTTGTCTCGTTTTGCCTTACCTACACGTGTCTACTCATCCAAGTCTATTTGAAATATTAGTCCTTTAGAGAAAGTCCAAGTCAGGTCACAATCATGTTGAGAATGTGTCAAGTTTACAAGTTTTCTTTTGGTGTAAACTGTCAACTTGAGAATGTTTTGGAATAAAGTCAAATCAAATATTAAGAAAGTCAGATTTTATGGCAGTCAAGTCAGAATCCAAGAAAGGTCTTGAAGCCTTAGGAGAAGCTCGGAGGTAGGGGAAAAAAAATCAAAAATCAATTCTCCAATGCATCGTGTTGTAAACTTGTAAAATCCTGCATTGATCCACAGTTGTCAGAGATGAATTTTCTAAATCTCACGAGCAACATTGCATTACTAAAGACCAAACAAAGAAAAAAAAAAATTTTTTTTGCCTCCTTATGATGGCATCCATTCATGCAGATAGTTATTGTCTAGGAGATTTCAGTGAAGAGTGGATAAATGGCGGAAGTAATTATGACTCTCTTAAGGTAGCCAAATGCCTAGTCATCTAATTAGTGACGCACATATATGGACGAGCGAGATTCCCACCGTCCCTACCTGAATTTCTTCACATTGACATAACAGATCTAGCTGACAATAGAAAACTGTAAATAATTTTAAAAAAAACTTTTTTTGTAATTTGGGTGAACTGCACCTTTAACTTTCGAATATATTAGCTAAAAATGGCTTTTTAATTAAACAAGCACACATGTGAAGTACAGAAACCATTGTACTGTAAAATTTTCTGATGTTATGTAGTCCTGCATTTCAGTGAAGTTTTTTTAAAGTCTTTCTTATATTTCAATGACTTTGTGTGTAGAACTGCAGGAGATGGACATATTGACAGCAGCATGCAAGGTATAGTCAGAGATACTGGATGTATGAGTACAAATAGTTCACCTTGGCTGGGACAATGTTAAGAAAACGGTTACTCTTCCTGTGTCCTAAAAAGGCGCGGTCTCCTCTCCCTTGAATCAGAGCCCGTTCTGCCTCACCCCCCTTTGTGTCGCTTGGAACAGAGGATCTGGGTGTGCGGGTCAAGAAACAGATGAACGCTATCAATGCGTTCATCTGTTGGAGAATGAAAAGACATTCTTCCTGTTATTACAAGCGATTGTTGCACAAAACTTGGAAATTTTTTTTATTAATTATTATTATTTTATTTTACTATGTTTAGTGTGTTAATTATACCGCCTTTTCATCAACCCTACAAGATCATGAGATCTCGCGAGAACTTGTTTTCTCAAACGAACAAGGCTCAAACAAAGTTATCTTTCTCCTAGTTTATTTGAATGAAAAATGCCATTTTTGTGTTGAGATGTGCAGCTTGTGGAAAAATGAACCCAATATTTTTACTTTCATGACTATGGGGCCAAAGGTTTTACCATAAATTGTAATCATAATTATTTTCTTCATAGACTGTAATACACTCCGAGCTGCTTCAAGTCTCCTAAAGGAGTGCGGCCTCTGGTGAAACCATGTGAGAGAAATCAGGAACTGAGCGGAGTCGGGGGTCTTGGTCTCTCAACCGCCTTTGATATAGTCATGATTTTAATGTAGGTTGCATTATGTTTGAAGGTTCCTGGTATTCTGTCGACCTGGAACAATCAAAAGCGTGCCCCAACACTACCACACCCATAGGCATTGCTGTGTCCAGCTCACCCTAACCCTAGACCACAGTTGTTTGGACCTATCAGTGTCCTATAAGGAAAGGTAGCTACAGGAGTGGTTTAGGCCAGACAACCAGCAAGTAAAAACTGTTTATTTGAACACCACAATGGTGATGTGATGTTTTTCACTCCTTGTCCCAACTGGTTTTGAAAAGAGTGATCCAATAAATAGCTCCACTAATTGCATTTTTCTACTATGTCATATTTTTTGATCTGATTAGTTAAGCTAACCTATGATAGATGGTATTACACAGCCAGCCCTTTGCCAGATAGTTTCTAAGGGTTACTTCATGGCTCTGTAAAAATTCATCTTGCATGTCTGGTAAGAGGACTTCACTGCTCTGAAAGATGTTTGGTTGCTGTAATGATCAAAACCAAGTGCAGATTTGTCTGACCTGTTAATTCTTACAGTAAAGAAGCAGTTATTAAAAATTTTTTTTTGTCTTTCAGAAAGGAGATCTCTCAGTACATTGATATCCCCCACAACTTCACACTAACACGGAGCTCAGTCCGAATTGGACAGCTGATGCACTATGACTACTCCAGCCACAAGTATGTCTTCTCCATTGGTGAGAACTTCCGCTCACTCCTTCCTGAAACCTCACAGATCCTCAATAAGCACTACAATGTCTGTGCCGTGATCGGCAACAGTGGCATCCTCACTGGTTCACGCTGTGGCGCTCAGATCGAGAAGTTTGACTTCGTCTTCCGTTGCAACTTTGCGCCAACCGAGATCTTTAAGAAGGATGTTGGACGACGAACCAACATGACAACCTTTAATCCCAGTATCCTGGAGAAATACTACAACAATTTACTGACTGTGCAGGACAGGAACAACTTCTTCCTGAGTTTGAAGAAACTGGACGGTGCCATCCTGTGGATCCCAGCGTTTTTCTTCCACACATCAGCCACGGTGACGAGGACGCTGGTCGATTTTTTTGTGGAACATCGAGGTCAGCTGAAGGTCCAACTGGCCTGGCCTGGAAACATCATGCAGTATATCAACAAGTAAGACGCACCGTAGAACACAGCACAACACTGACAACAAAGGCTATATCTCTTACTAATATTAACTTGTCATCTGTATCTAGATATGCTTCCTGGATACTGACTTAATGAGTGATCATGTCATCTTTACTCTTGCACTGGGAGAAGATATTAGTATGCAAATTAGTTAGTTGAAGCTTGCAACCTGACAATTGATAGATGAAAACAGCCTATCTGTCAGGCCCCATTTCCGGTTAAAGTAGTGCCTCTAATTTGAGTGTATATCAATGCCATTTTCAAGGTTTATGTCAATTCAATATCAAAAAAATAAAACCCTTATAGTTTTTTAGCTGTTAGGAGCCTAAATTCAGTGGCCAGTCACGTAATCAGTTATGTAATGTAGTTACTTAGTCAGTGTTGTTATGTAGGGTAAATAAAAAAAAAGTAGTGTTTGATTAGTGTCCTTTCAGTCTAAGTGCACAAATCACACATATACAGCCACCTTATTCAACCACCAGGCCATTTATTCCTGTCGTTGGCCACTTTTTTTGTTATTAAAATGTTCTATTTTGCTTTATCATTTTGGTAACCTGTCCAGTATGACATTACTGTAAACTAATAACACAGTTGTGGCAAAGAAGAAGCGATGTCTCTGTTTTGAAAGCTGCTTTTTATACAACTTTTTTACAGTGAGCTGAGAAAAATGGAAAACAGGTGGGCTTTAGGGCTTTATTACTTTATGTATTTCACAAGGTTCATTATCAGTATGTATGTCAGCTCAATTTATATGAATTTGTAACATTAAAATACCTTCTGCCTCCAGCGGTCTTTCCAGTTGACGGACTGTAAAACCAAACTCTATTTTAAAACAGTCTCACAGCACAGTAGGCCTGTGGATAAGAGACTGGGTCAGAATACTGTGAACTGAAGTATGTGATTTTATTGGTAGTGTGCTCTCGTGGTAATGAAGACACATTCATTGTAGTGCAACACTATGTACTATTGATGTGTTCGAAATGGTTTTTGACAGCAATTGGCCTCTATAACACAAATGAATAAGAGATATCCATTCATTGTCGGGTATTGGCTCTTTTTGGAAATGATATAGATTTTCATGTCTAACCCTGTTTCCCAAATGCGACGTTTAATTACTACTTGGTGGTTTCTGCTAACAATGTATTTAAACTCAGTTGCTGTTCGGAATTTGTTCACTGGAAGTTTTTCCAGTCTGGGCAGTGCAGACAGTTGACTTTGTTTTATTCAGATTGCTTTGCCTCTCAGTGACTTCCTGCTTGTAAAGTAGATGTACACACAATTATCCCCTATTTACACTCTGTAAAGATAGTCAAAGCTGTCACCTAAAGCAGGAAACATGTTTTATGCTTTTCTCTGTGTCATATCCTGTCATTTTCTCAGTTTTTTCTCTGTCTTTATGTCTGCCTTTGTTTAAAATTGTCTTGTGTAGCTCTGTCTTATTTTTTGTGTAAACTGATGTGTGGTTGTATTGTGTTAAGCTGAGCTCTATATGGCAAAGAGGAGATTTAGGCTTCAAAGCCGGATTATAAGGAAACTGCTATTTAATGAAAGGTATGGCACAGAGTTGTTACTGTGTGTGGAGAGGGATTTAGGTCTGGTGCTTAGTGTTGTAGCAGCAGAATAGGCTGTTGGTACAGTAGCCTAATCTTCACCAATCCCATTAAAACTACCTGCTCTGGAAGATTTACCACATTTAAGCAGCTCACACAGCTTTTAGCACCTCAAGGACTCTTGGAAATGCTTTTGTTGAGGCCAGTTTGGAGAGTTCTCCCTCTGTGTTCTCCAGAGCAGGACTGCCTGATGATAGTGGTTTTTTAAAAATAAAATCTGAAGTCATTGATTTAGTAACAGTTTATCTGAATTTTTGTGAATGATTTAATCTAATTCCTTCCATGTTTTAATTGTTTGGCAAAAAGAATTAGAAGTGACGGATATTTTTTACATGGTAAATTTGTCAAAAGTAGATTCCTATAGGACTTCTTCCATCAATGCAACTACAAAGGCCTGTCATACTCAATACTCTCATACTCTTACTATAGTTTTTTTTTTCAGGAAGCAGGCCAGAAAAATAATGGTCAGTCTCAAATACAAGCCTCTTTGAAAAAAAGCTTGTTCTCTCTGCTTTTAAGGAAATATAGTTTATAATAATATATCACCTTTTTCTAAAAGGAAGGAAAAAATGTATGACCCTCAAATCCATGAATCCTTAATGTAAAAGCTGACAGAAAAAAAGTGACAGAGTAAAGGCTTAACTGTGGTCCATTCACGACACACAGGTGTTTAAATCCACATATTTTAAATTTTTTTAAGTTGTTTTAACATAAAATTGTTCTCTGCATTTGCACTCAACAGCTACTGGAAAACTAAGCAGCTGTCGCCAAAGCGCCTCAGCACCGGCATCCTGATGTACACTCTGGCATCCTCCATGTGTGATCAGATCCACCTGTACGGCTTCTGGCCCTTTGGCTGGGACCCTAACACGGGTAAGGAGCTGCCATACCACTACTACGACAAGAAAGGCACCAAGTTCACCACCAAATGGCAGGAGTCCCATCAGCTGCCGGCCGAGTTCAAACTCCTCTACAAGATGCATATGGAGGGACTGCTCAAGCTCTCCCTGTCCCATTGTGCTTAAGCCTAAAGCTGCAGCAGGTACAGAGCTTCTTCAAACTCCTCCCCAATGCTTCCAAAGGCCAGAGTTGTCAAGATGACAAGGCAAACAAGGGAAGAGTTCATGTGGTTTTGCCAAAAGCCAAAGCTAGGCTCCAATGTGATTTTGTACAATCTCAGATCCCTGATCAAAAGCCCATAGTCTTGTGCTCATGATGCACTGTGCAAACCACGAAAGCTCAAGAGGCAAGGAGTCTGTTCATTTCTCCGAGAGTTTAAAGAAGAAGAAGACTGCAGTTAGCCTTTGGTAAAGGTGCCTGCAGCTGGACTTTTAGGCAGCATTACTATTAATTAATAATATCACAACCTTGAATTGTTTCATGGGGTTTTAATCATTCACTGCTTTTTGGGTCTGCAACTAAAAATCAGCGGACTGACTTGTAAAACAAAGGCTGAGTTCAGACAACCATTGGCACTTCGACAGCAGATCCCTGGTTCATTTCCTTGAGACTGCTGTGAGGGGGCAATCTGGGTCCTGATGTGGGAAGCCATGGCTAAAAAGCTGAACCTGGCTCAATGTTTGCAGAATTCAATGCACCTGCAACACAATGTGTTGGCCAGTCAGACATGCAAGTGCATAGTTCTTGTAGATTCAATTCTAGAGAAAAATATTGTCACTAATAACTTTCTGGAGTTTTAAAATCCTCATTATATTATAAATCGCTGCGCAGTCTCTCGGCATCTGGTAAGCCTTCAAACTCCTGAATCTGTTAAATTATACTTCGTGGATCGTATTTTATTGTTTTACTACCTGAAACAACACACTACAACAGCCCATTACATCGTTGCAGTGTTGCTTCTGGTCTCACTGCCTTGGAGGAAAGCATTGTGGTTTCATAGTTTGACCACAGAGGCAGAGTTACTGAAACATTTCTTTTCCTGGGATCAGAATACAAAACATCCCTGCTCTTTGAGCAGCATCAGGTGATCAGGGAGTCATAAATGCTTGTTGTAATTTGGCCAAAATACATAACAAGAATACAAATTAAGGCCTAACCAATCATAGCTTACCATCCTTACCAACTTGCATGACGTATATATGTGATCAGCTGGAGGTGTAAGGGATTAGCCTAATTTTTCCAGCTGACAGCATCATGACAACACTAAGTTCTATCTAAAAAGTTAAAATGTTTCTTTTTATGGGGAATTCTTTAGGTGCCCCAGATGCTGCATAAGTTGTCTTCCACATTACAGGGATAAAACAAAACAAAACAAAAAAAATACTGTTGTGCCCCACACTCATTTTTTTTCAACCAGTGTCAGTTGGTCCATGCCATTTCATGTAGTCTGATCCCAGTATAAGAAACACTAATACATGAACTGAACAGGAACATCAGTTACTTGTCTATTACAAGTACTTCAAGCTCGTTTCTGACTTTAGTCAGAAAAATGAAACATGTCACATGGAGGTTTAATTTTCATTGTTGGATGATGACATTTTAACCTGGCAGGAACAGTTTGATAGCAGTTTTTCATTTTTTAAAAGATTATGTAAGAACTTAGAATAGGACAGTACTTTCTCCATTTCCACATCTGAGTGTGACAACACTTCATTTTCAGTTTAGGCAAGCAACAGAAACTCTTATACATGACTTAAGAGTGAGCAAATAAACTAAGTGAACAACCCAATTTTTGCCCACTTAGGAAAAGCAGAACAAATTGAAAATGCCATACTGACATGTTGACATATTTCATTGCTGTTTTAGCAAATTAGTAAGCAAGTTCTCTATATAAACATCCAGCAGAGAGAGCTACATCTTCAACGTTTAAGGTGTGTTTGTGTCTACCTGATGAATGTAAATCAAATAGTTACTCTCTTTTTGCACTGGTTTGGTCTCCATCAACTCCATTAGCAAAATATCTGGCTTGTTAGCTGCTTCATGTTCTACATTCTTCACCAGCAATTTGTTAACTTTTTCTCTCTGCCATTTGGTGCTCAGCAGGTAGTATACAGTCAACTCATTAAAGCTTGTTTGCTGAAAACAAGGTCGATACAGTGGTGCTGTACAGTTTAATACTTTACCACAACAAAAACTAGCACAACTATGATCTGTAAAGACATAAGACTACGTCAGATTGAGTGTCCTCATGAAATCTTTCACAGTCAGAGAAGCACAGAGAGAGGTCTTTGATTCAACAGCATAGATGTCAGAATTGTGAATAAGTAAGAGCTGTTTGTGACTGCAACTACATATGATAATATCACCATGACACCAAATCTGAGGAGTCGCCATTAGCTTGTATCTCAGTGACACAGCTTAGGCACCATGAGCCAAGTCAAGTAAAGTCAATTTTATTTATATAGTGCCAAATCACCACACAAGTTATTTCAAGACTCTTTTCATGAAAAGCAGGTTTAGCAAACACTAGGCATAACCTTAAACCATGATCCCTGGACACATTCAAGACTAGAGTGAGACTCTGGGCAAGATTGTCAATCAGTAACATACATGAATGGGAGATAACTGTAAGTATATACAGAGAGGAGGGAGCTCAATGTGCCATGGATATCCCCCAGCAGCCTGACTCAGGGCTGGTCTAAGGCTAGCCTGGGCCAGCTCTAAATATAAGCTTTATCAAAAGCAAAGTTTTAAGCCTACTTTGAAATACGGAGAGTGTGTCTGCCTTCTGAACCAAAAAGTGAGAGAGTGTTCCTCAAGAGAAGAGCTGGATAGTTATGAACACATGTTCTACAATACAGTTTAGGAGTAGGCTATGTGTGTTATTTTCGAATATATCAACAAATCACATGTTCTCTCTGTTTTGAACAGTGACAGCCCTAGTCTTCAAAAATGATACATGCTAGCAAGCTAGTACTATGCAACTTATCAGGAATATATATCTCTCTTGTGTTTTGGTCATATCTTTCCTCGTCCATTTTTTGTGAGTTTCAAAAATACTAGGGCTTGAACATTGGTCATATGTGTTGGTAATGATCTTATCATCCCAAAGTTATATATATATCACTGCTTAAGCCAGGCGGCTCCTTTTCTTAACAGTTTTTTGTTACTTCTGCTAGATTTTGGGAGGGAACAGAGAAAGTTGAGAAGACTTTATCTTGCAGTGCTGGGAGGTAGGTGCAGTTATAATATGTAGTAACAGCAAAAATACCTGGTGGACACATATCTAAAAAACTATCGCCCCAAGAGTTAGGTAGCACAACAGTGAACTATCATCCTGATTCCTTTGCTATTTAGGCTGTTTGACCTGTATTATTGATTAGTAATTTGGAGAAAAAACAGTTGTGTGTCACATGTCACATTTCATGTTAGAGTGTAGGTGTTTTAAATGTTTTTATTGCAAATCCTTTAAGTTCTCATTACAGAGGCAATGGTAGTTTTAGAAACATTTCTTCAATCAAAAACAGACAAGGACACTCTTACAAACCCCAGGGCCATTGAGCCATTATTTTAAAAAATGTGAATTTCTTACTTGTGAAACAACATCGTTCATATGGTAGATTAATTTGTTAACATTTTTTAATCATACTGAATGTGAATTTTCTTATTTGATGTGCTACTTTGCAAAAGAGTGACTCTTCTTTCAGTGCTTCTTTCATGTATTTTCATATTTTAAGCAAAGTGATAATTAGACAACAGAAATGAAGGATACTGGGAACTACTTCTTCAATCTGCAGCTGAATTTCAGCTATGTTATGCCTCTTTGTTTGTTTGTTCTTTGGGCTCTTACAGTATGACTCCAACATGAGATATCTATGACTTGAAATGTGAAATTTTCAGGACTTTGACAATAAGATTGTTTGCATGAAGGTTAAAGGCATAATATGCAGGATTTTCCAAAGAAAAGACATGTTAAGACTAATGCAAAAGTTATTCTCTCAATCACCACTAGAAGCATGCGGTGTCTTTATCTGCAGAGAACTTGCCCACTTCCTGTTTTTTATTTTAACTTATTTGACTGTGTTCAGGACAATACTGGTGTTCCCCAGCCAGCAACAGTACAAGGGAAAAATGCAGTGAGCAGAGTAAATCGCTGTCTTGTTTCTCTATTCAGCTGTCTGTATACGCACAGCACAGACGCATTCAGTTAAAATGAAGCATGTGCTTCAGCTGAATTCTCACATAACCAAATAATCAGTTTTAAGCCTGACTGCTTTAGAATGTAACTAATGTAAAAGACTCAGAAGAAGAGATTTTTATTCACTGATTGACTTCTTTTTTGTCTGTAACACTGCTCCTTCTTTTCTCTCACTCTCTAACTTGCTTAACCATTATAGTTCTCTAAGTCTAGTTAAGCAGGGTGGGGAAGCCAAGTTTAAATGTATTCTCAAACAATCATGGACAGTTGCTGCATATCATGCCTTTAAACTCACAATTTAATAACAGTTATAATGCTATTTTTTAACTTGAGCACATTATAAAATTGTTAAAGTCAGTAAGATGTAACTGTATTTCATTTATTGTCTTCTTCAGTCAACTAATATATTTTGTCATATAAAATAGTATGAAATATAGGTGTCAGGTAAAGTTTTCCAGAATGTATTTTATTGCATTTTGAATGATGCTGGCTCCATTCATATCGATAAGTCCTTAGATTTATCCTCTATGATGAGTAATATATACTAAAACCACATTAAAATATCATACACTATATGCTGTAGATTAACAAATATCTTTTATTCATTCAATACTTGAAAGAAAATATATCTACTCTGTATTTATTTAACCATTTAATCATTAAAATAAAAAAATATATCAATTTTATTCACTGAATCCTGTCTTGTTTTTGGGAATAATATAACTAAAACATACAAAATTACTCTTTTTTTTATCACATTGTGTGCCACATAATTCATCTGGTTATGCTTAAATCTCCTGGATTTACAACCGCAGCCTTCATCATATGACTTGATGCACACAGAAAACACTGCACGCATCAAAGAGACAGCAGAAGTAGTCGAGGTATAGTATCTGGTGTGTGTCGATCCTGTTAACAAGCTGTTGTCTTTGCGGATAGTTGATATACGTCAGCGTTGGGAAATACAACAGGGGCATATCCACAGAAGGGAACGCGAGTCAAGACGAGGGGCGTACATAGAAATCAATGTCGCAGGTGTTCTGGTATGTATCAGACGATTTTGGTGTGTGTTTTCCTACACGATTTTGCACTTGACAAACGTCTAGGAAACTATCTGTTGTAAACTTAAGTGATTCTCTAACTTTTCTTTTATCACCTCCACTTGTGCAAAGTTCAGTTCGTACCAGCATACATCGGTGCCTTTCCAGAGTTAAGCCTGACTGCGTTAAAAGGAATGAATTCAAGAGCACGATATTTATGAATGAGCGCGCTCATCTCCAGTTGCGTAAGCGTTGACGTGACTGACGTAAACCTGCAAGCTTTGCTCAATGCCCCGCTAGCTTTCCCTGAGGATGCGCTAATTTCATCCTCTGTGTGTGCCCTGCTTTGAGCTATTTTACAATAACAAATGCCCATATCTTTCATACAGCATAAGCATAACTCAGTCTCCTCATCTTCCGTAAGTGTGAGCTTTGCCTGTCATCCACCTTGCACCAAGGAATTATGACCGTTTGCCTTTGCACATGCGCACAAGAGAATGCCCAGTAGCTGCTGCGGCAAGGTGTTTACAAGTCTGAATATTCCGGTTAATACAGGCGTAACCCAGCTATCTTATTCGGGTTTCTCATTGCTGGAATAAGGGTGTAATCGGGTAATGCTTACAGGGGTGTTTACATAAGTCACAGCGTTACAGGACCACAATACCTCAAGCAATAAAGAAGATTGTGTGCCTGTAAAGGTAATCTATGATTCCATATGGGCTGTGGCAATGATTGGGTGCTGAGGATAGATAAGAGAAAGTTCAATAAAATATAACAGCTTGGGGCAGTGTGTTAAAAACGAACTTTTAACTAGTTCAATTTTGGGACTGTGAACCTAGTTCAAAATTAATTTCAAAGTGTGTGAACTGAACTTTGATCTGGCTCTTGTTGAGAATGAACTTTCCCAACACTTTCCTGTCATTCCAAACTGCAGTATGTCTGTTTTGTGTTTCCTTTGTGCTGGCGACAAACTGTGTGATAACTAAGTTGTGATTTCAATTTAAAAACTACTAATAAATCCATGCCTGATTGAAAACTATCAATGAAATGATACTGAAAGATCATTTGGTCACCATGGTAACAAGTATGTATTTTACACTTTCCCTTAACAACCAGGTAGTAAAGATGAGTTAGAACAGAGGTGTGTTGTGTTTGAGTCATACTCCATCTGTTAGCCTTTTCTTCATAAAAAAACATAATGAAATGTAGCAACAAAGTTCAAAATGTATGTAGCATGCTTCAGAATTGTAAACACTCAGGGCCCTTATTTAACGATCTATGGCCCATGGTCTGAGGTGCATGGTACAAGTGCGTTAAGTGCATGTCCAGCTTCATTTTGCTTCAGTGGCAGATAATCTGGGTGCAAAGTAAGGCACATACCGAAAAAGGGTTGTATTTAGACACTCAATTAGTTGTAGGTGTGTTTTGGCCATGACATTAGTTTGTCTGTGTTTAAAATGCAGTGTACATGTGTTACAGAGCTCAATGTTTGTGCATCTCACTATCTGAATTGTGCACAATGTGTGCGCGCACGCCACACTATCAGCAGTAAACAATTATTTGTCCACGTTGCACAAGGGTCAGACCCTTTGTGTGACCTTTAACCTTCACAGGGGCAGGAGGCATGTGGACTATCATGGCGAAACCAGAATAGAACAGAGCAGAATGTGTGTCCTATGTTACATACAGCACTGTCTGCACATTTCCTTATTTCTTAGTGTCATAAAGTTATTTTGATAATTTCATAGTACAGTTCCTCTTCCCACTATGAGGGCAACTGTAGCTTAGATGCCACAGATAAACATTAATCATGTTATTAATTTTATCTCACTTCAGTCTAATTACGTCTCAGCTCAGTTTTGTTCATCTCATCTCTATGCATTTACTTCATCTCATCAAATAATCTCATTAATACTCATATCACTATCTCAATTTATCTCACCTGATCACTTCAGTCATCTCACTTGGTCTTCTCAACCATGTCATCTGATCTTAGATTATTTCATGTCACATATTTTTCATGAAAATTTTGTGTTTTATGTTTTCTTACTTTTAACATTATTGAAAAGATTTTCCATAGAGGACCATTGACAACATGTTTATTTCTACACACACACACACACACACACTCTTGCGCTTTTTCTCTCTCTGAAATACTAACAGACATGATGTCAATCAACAGCAGCAGCCTGCAGGTCAATACTGTGTTACTGGGTTTTAGGCATTATGGTGAATTGTCCAACAAAGGTGAGGGACAGTCTTTAGTTTTGATCTACAGTTATGAGAAAAGTGTTTTTTTGTCTTCACTTTGATGTGAATATCACTATCTCAATGAAGACAGACAGTTTAAATTGTTGTATTTAGAAGTTGACAGCAGATCAGTAACGAACATGGAGTTGTAGCACACACATTCAGCAAGTAAATCTTTTGCAGTGAATGAGCCTTTTAATTTTATCAAGTTAGTAAGTAAATAATTAGCAAACATATTCTTTGGGATGAGGCTTAATAATGAATTAAAACAGTGATAACAGTGATATGATATTGTAACAATTATTTTAAACCAAATATGTCATTTTAAATTAAAACTGAGCATAATGTGTCTTCTGTTAATAAATGTGTATATGTTTTTAAAGGTGTGTGTTTGGTGTTTGTGCATTTGCATGTGTGTGTGTGCGTGTGTGTGTGTGTGTGTGTGTGTGTGTGTGTGGGGGGGGGTTCTTTGTGTGTGTGTGAGTGTGTGTGTGTGTGCATGTGAGTGTGTCTCTTCTTACCAAAAATGCATAATATATCATTTTGTCCTACTGATGACTGAAGTTATTGTATCTACACCGAAATTACCACAATAATTATTGTGAAATTTAGAGCGTAAAACAAAAAAGAGGTACAACATTAACTATAAAGTACAGTAAAATAAACAAAATCTAGATTTATATAAGTACAGAAATTCTCAGTTTTTTACTTAGCCATTTAATTTGTTCTGATTATTGAAAAAAATGACCCTAAATCAAAATCTTATTATTCTATTTTTAAGAGGGAATATTTAAGGAGCAAAAACAATAACAACTGTCACAAGAATATGGGTCAGCGTGTATGTAAATGAGAAAGGTCAGGTGGCGTGCGCCGGGCTGGTTGACCTCTGACCTCTGACCCTTTTAGCCCTACTGCCTCATGTCAGCTGGACAAAAGAAAATCTGCAGGAGTCAACAGCTGAATTTAAACAGGCCTTGGTAATCTTACAGATCAGGATTATTTTTAATTTGAATAAATGACTTTGTAAACTTTTATATATGTAATATTTTAAAACCCAGTGTTTAAACATAAATGTATATTTTTTAAGTGTGACAAAAAAACTTCTTAAAAAATGAAATAATACAAATAGGGTATTAACTGAACTGTTCAGAGTCACGATGTTGTAACTGTTGTAGTAAAAATGGTTTGAGAGGAGACTGTATCCATTATATATGGATATGTATACATTAAATACTCTGTATATAAATAAAGAGGAAAGAATTTTATTTAAAAAAGGGGAAAAACCTGCAAATTTGCAGTAAGTTATTATGTAAACAAATCTGAAGCAATAAGAAGAACTGGTTTTAATCATCTGAGAATTTGTATTTTTGTTGTTTGTTATTTTTTTATTTTGTTATGATATACATAAAAATTGTTCGTAAACTGTCACAAAAGCTAATGAAAACATTAGTGTCTGTAGAATAAATACAATATTAAATAAACATCATGGAAAAACAGAAATGCAAATAAATGTTTACATTAAAAAATCAAAATCCAAATTTCAACAACAATCTTTTCATCTTATTAATCATCTTATCACCCTTTTTTATATTTGCATATTATCATGACAAATTGAAGTATTTTAATGTACTAATGTCTTCAGTTTGAAATATTTATCTGCATGTGTTTCTACTTGCTTATATCTGTGTTTATGGAGATTAAGTGAAATATTTCAATTTAATATTTAAGATCAAGCTAAGAAAAGCCAAGAAAAAGAAAAAAATGATTCAAGACATTGTTTTATATTGTGTAAATGAAATTTAATTAATTTCAATATTGCAAGATAACATGGATGACATGGACAAATTAATACAAAAAGCATTTGGTTCATGAGTGTTTGTCGGTGTGTGCTTGTGTGTGTGTGTGTGTGAGTGTGTGTGTGTGTGTGTGGTTAGAAAAACAAAAAAAAATAGAACAATACCTATTCAATTGTAGAGGACCACTCTTCAACTGGGTCTGGACACACAGAAATGATCTGATTGGCTGAATATAAAATGATAATTTTTTTAGCATATAATGGAAAAATAACACTATGGGGCATCTGAAGCTTTGAGAAAAAGATCTGACTGCAGAAAACTCTGTGAATCTGTTTTGGCAGATAAAACAGGTCTGCAAATCTGCTGTCGTCTCCGATTCTACCATGTGGACATCTGAAATATTAATGTGGCTCCTCTTCTTCTTCTCTTTGATCAGAGGTGTGAAAACTCAGAAACTCTCAGTCTGCAGCCGTCACCCTGATTGTCGGAGCCGTCTTCAGGCCGAGAGGAAATCAATAAAAAAATCAAATGTTATGATTAAAGTGCAACATGCCAGAGGACATTAAATAATCATGCAGGGATAATCATGCATTTATTAAGCTGGTAGTTAATAAATGATGAGTCTGTGCCGTGATTTGGAGAATCATGTTGTCAACAAGAAAATATAATAGAAAGCATTGTTTTTGTGGCTTTTTTGATACATCTGACAATTAAAATGCTCGAGAAAATGAATCAGGCTGACAGAGAGTAAGAGTAAATGTGTGTTTTTATGCTGCAGTAATGAAGTTTTTAACAAGCAGTTTTTAAAGCCTGTGGGCCAGGACTGTACCAAGTATCTGCTGAAATAAGGGGGGGATTTGGACAGAGAACATCTCTGTGTGTGATGAGGTTTACTTTGCATTTGTTTATTTTACTTGTGTTTTGTGTGTTGTCATAACCTTGTCAGTATTACATTAACTCATCCCATTTGTCATCTAATTAGGTCAGTTCACTTAAGTTTGTTGCTCAGCCTTATTGCACCTCAGCTGTACTTTGTACCTTTGAACATTGACAATATTTATGTTTGCTTTGTCATGTTTTTTATAATTTTTTGAGGCACGCAAAACCCTAAATTTTATTAAATCAAAAAACTTTTGGCCTCATGTTCACCTGCCCTCACACTTACTATTCATATTAAATAATAAAGAGATCTGATGTTCTGGTGGTATTGACATAATTTTGTTGTTATAAAGATGCATAGTACAAATGCAGAACTCAGCAACACACAAAGAATTATATTGTTTTAAGAAAAATTATATTGAATTAAGAAAAATTACAATGTATTACAATGCACCATTCCGCAAAATACCACTCAAAGAGCAAGTACAAGTAAAACAGCAGTCTTCTCCAGTAAACAAGTCCAAAACTTTGTATTTAAAAGCGCTTAAAGTCCCAGTCTGTAAATTAGAACAAACAAACTATATCTGCTCCTACAAATGGAGGTAAAAACTGATATCTCATTCAACCATCTGTTAGTTCAGCACTGGATGACGTGTTATGTGACAAATACTCTCCATCTCTGCAAATTCTTAAATTTAAGCGTAGTTTATAGGTCAAAAACAAATGAATCAGCACAGCTTAAAAGCTCATCTGTTTAGAAATATTTATTTCTTTTCCCTAAATTCTAGTCTATAAACCTATGTATATGACCTTTCATGTTTAGAAAATGTTCATAGTTGTAGTTTATAGTGTTCGATAGTTTGTATCTCTGTTTTGTACAAAGCATGAGAGTATATTCATGGCTTGTGTTCTGGCAGCCCAGTAGTGCAGTCACTGTCAGCATTACAACATGATGTTTTTTTGTTGCAAGAAACTAGAGCATACCAGATCAAGGTTTGTATAAAAGTATAAAAAGATATAATGAATAAAGGTGGGAAAGTATTGTATTTCTCAGCAATGTTTTTGTTTAATTTTGTGTAATTGAAAAATTGAAAATTATAAATTGTAAGGTATGACCATCAGATCACCAAAATAAAAGAGAAATAAGGATAATGTGACCTCTGTGTCCTCAGCTGAAAGGTAATTAAACTTTTAAATTCTTTCGTCCATCTATGGGTGTTTGCATACACACACACACACACACACACATACACCCACACACACACACACACACACACCGATACACACCCACACCCACCCACACACACACACACAGTGTTGACTAATGTGCACAGATGAGAACTAAAGCTGCCCTCAGATCACTGAGCTGCTTCTCTGAGAGGAAACTGAGCTCACATGGAAATTCATCACTAACATTGATCTGAATTAGCATGAGCTGCCACTGCCTGTGGCCATGTTCTCTCTGATGTTTGCTAAAAAAAATGTGGGCGTTTGTGTAAGAGAGTGTGAGAGAGTGAGTGAGTGAGAGTATGTGCAGTGTAGGAGAGAGGAAGTGTATGTGTGCATGTGGCTGAAATGAATTTAATGAGGAAAGACGTTAAAGCCCTTTAATGATGTCAGTTATGAAAAAATCCTGATTCAGAATTTCAGATTTTCAAAATTTCAGACTTCTTGTTTTTTATGTCCATCAGACATATAAAAGGCTGTTTATTTTTGTTGTTCAGGTAAAATCGATTTATAATATATGTGTTTTTTGTTACATACATACATTTATAATGGATTTGTTTTTACTGTTATTGTTTAATCTGTACCCCCTTTTATTAACCTTTGTATTTTTTTTAACTGTATACTACTGCAAGTTTTTCAAATGTAAATTCAAGGTTTACTGTATATCTATGGTTAACATACTGTAATTGATTGGTAAACTTTAGAAAAATATTTTAAGAGTTACCTAGTGTCTTATTTAATAGCAGCAAATTGAATGACCTACATAGAAGTCATGTCCCGTGTGTTTTTTCAAAAAATTTTGATGAGCTGATGGTTTTTACATTACCAACATTACTGAATTTTAAACTGTTTGCTTTACATCTTATTAGAATAAATACTAATTGTCAGAAATATTTTAGTAACATTCATCATTAATTTTTTTTGTTCTGCACAACTAATGCGTGCAAAAATGTGAGTGTTGACAAAGTTGATTATCTGCACTATACAGCTTTAAATGGCTGCTTGTAAACAGATTTGAACAGAAAGTGGTCATTGTATTGTTGCATCATTGTTTTACAACTCCTATCAATGTTTGGTGCATCGTGTACGCTGCTATCGTTGCCTTATTACTATGGGAAAGTGTCTTATGTTTGTATCCTTAAACTTGTCACTTATAGAACATCTTACCAAAAAAGCAGCTAAAATATAGTGAGATTATAGCTTAGTTTATACATAATGGAATTTGGCTAAAAGTGGCACACTTAAAAATAGTGAATGATGTTTATTGTCCTTACATATAAAGAAATTAATAAATTCTATCTATCTATCTATCTATCTATCTATCTATCTATCTATCTATCTATCTATCTATCTATCTATCTATCTATCTATCTGTTGCATGTTCATTAATTTAACACCTTTTTTAAACATTGCAGTATTACTTCTCTGTTTTTTGTTTTTTTTTTTCTTTTTTTGTAATAGCTTATGTTTAATCTAAATTCCTTAAAAAGTCATACAACATTAATATAATTTCAAGTTGTTTGGTATTTTGGTTGTATTATTAATGATTTCAGAATTGAATTGCACAAAACTAATACAGTCAGATTTTTAAATGTCTGTTTTGTATAAGTTCACTGGAGTGCAGCAGCAGTTCAAAAATGCACAATGAATCATCTACAAATTCATAAAGGTATGAGATGAAAGGCTGTTAAATGAATGTTTATTTAGAGTTGGAAGCGCAGTGGTAATGGCGTGCGGTCACATTTGAATACAGCGGGTCGTCTCTGCACGCGGCCATTGTGTTCCCATTAAAAGCCGATTTCACAGCCAACAGAACCGCAACAAAAGAGGCAGCAGGTCGGAAAAGTTTGAAAAGAATTGAAAAGAATGATAGAGGAAGAGAAAGAGGAGGAGGTTGGAAGAATAAGAAGCAATGAGAGAAGAGATAGAAGAAGAATGGAAGGAAGATGATGGAAGTGTGCCTTACTTTGGTTCTTACCAAATGGCTAAAATAGGCTGCAGGCTGGTACACAGTATTGTTATTTATCATGTATTTAGATAATGAGTTTGTTTGTGAGTGTGTGTGTGTGTGTGTGTGTGTGTGTGTGTGTGTGTGTGTGTGTGTGTACTCATTACAGCTTTAGAGAGTCAAGCTCATAATAGTTTTGCTTAATTTTATCTTTTTATTTTAAAATGACACAAATTTTAACTTATATTAATATTCATAATATGAAAATAAATACAATTTATATATACTAATATCTCATCTTACTTTCCATAACTATTTAAATCTTTATGAAACTTCCACAGTACATTTGTTTTTAGATATATGTATCTTTATCTTATTATCTAAGCACTATACTTACACATCTGTAGTATTTACTATCCGTGTAGCCTCTCTATATTACATTAACTTTGTACTTGATATATGTCTTTTTATCAGTATGCCTGTATTTACTGTTTATTATCTGTACACATGAACATTTATAAGGCACTATTTCATTTTAATATTTTTAGATGCAATACACCGATTTTCCCTACCAACATCTGCTACAAATTGGTCTCTACAGCTACAGCTCCTATTTGTCCGGTTTATTTATAATCCAAACTCCAAATGTTTGTCTGTCTATATATTTATCTATATCAAAATATCCTCTATATATTTATCTATATCAAAATATCCCTCCATATGCCTGCATTATTTCTTGTATCTTCTGATATTTTCTATAAACATCTAATCTCTATTTACTTTATTTGTTTAAGTAATTAAAATGTGTTCTAATCTGTGATTAATCTTAAATATATACAATTTTTAAATATCAACATGTGATTTTTGAATGTGAATCCCTCTTACTCCACATTTTATTGTGTCTATTTATGATTTAAAACTATTCTACTTCTACATTTTTAGAACAAGTACTGTATTTTTCACATATGTGTTTTGTAACTATATCTATGTTACTCCATAAACTAGCTCAACATATTTATATAGAAATCTTCATGTAGCTCTATTGCCTTTACTGCAGTAGCTCTAGTGAGGTCCAAAATAAATGTCTGTCTCTGTGTAGTTTTTCTAAGTCTTCTGATTATCTCTGTACTATTTCAAAATATGCATTTACAAAAGATCTTTAGAAATTTTTTCAGATCATTGTATCATAAATATGTATTCAATCTTTCTATTAACTGTGTGTAACAATATAGAATTAAGCCTAATTATACATCAAAATGTTAGAAATATCTCTCTAAAACTATTTTATCTTTACAAACTGTATGCATTTCTATAAATCTCTCCGTAGAATTTGTTCCTACTTTGCACCATAATAGTTTTATATAGCTTGGAATACTTAAGTTATGACTCCATTTAACTCTACATTTTCTAGCCAACTTCTTTATATAAATTTAGTTTGATATTTCAATAACTTATAAATATAAACAATATCTGTGTAAAACTCAACATGAAAGTTCACAATCATTCACATGAAACATGTTTTTAATCCCTCTATTTCTGCACTTACTTCCAATCAGCTCATCAACATGTCTGTCATTTAAATTTAACGCCAAATATGGCTGCCCCACAACACCAAGATACACTGAACAGGACTCACCAGCAACCAACCACTGCAGGAGGAGGAGGAAGAGTTTACAGCCGGACAGATGGACCCTCGTCCAAAAACTGCTGGGTCATTTAGAGAGAGAGGGAGGGAGGGAGGATGACACTGGTTATATTGAGAAAATAGAGAGAGAGAGGGAGAGAGAGAGAGTGTCAGTGGGACAGATGCAAGGCAAAGCGGAGCAGTGTTTGTCACTAACGCTATAGATTAGCATGTGGTCTCCAGCACAAAGCTGCAGATCAATACTGCTACTCCGTACACAGCAGATGGCCCAGGACAGAGAGAGAAAGAGAAAGAGACAGAGTGAGAGAGAGAGAGAGAGAGAGAGAGAGAGAGAGAGAGGAGGAAGCAGGAGGAGGAAACGTCCTGATCAACCTGCAGCTCTGCAGCTTTATTCACATTTTACAACCTGCCACTTGCTTTTAACCACAGCGTATATAACTCACCAGGAAAGGAAGAAGAACCTGCCCTTGTTCTCAACTTTTACCTCTTTCTCCACATTTTTTTGGATTCTTTTCATCTTTGTTTTTTATATCCCCCCCCCCCCTAATATTAAAATCTGTTTTACAGGTAGTGACACAGACTGTACTGTCAATGATTAATTTACGATTTAATACATCTGACGTAGTTAAATTTGGTTGGTATTTTTTTGCTGCCTTTGTCTTTCATTTCTTTTTGTCATCAAATATACACTCAGCTGACTGGACAAAGACACCCCCCTCCCACCCCCCCATAACATGAAATAGTTGATGCTGACAGTAATTTTTAACAAATAGATTTAACTCTTATAGAATGTTTATACAAAATTAAGCTTGCTTCAAAAAATCAACAAGTTTTAACATATATAAATTTTGCTCATTCTGTATCTATTTTTAAATAGTATTTGTCTGAAGAGACTAAATCCTCTTAAATATTAAAATACATTAAAAATACATTGAAACTGACAACTGGCAAGAACACAACTTAAACATTTTGCAGCTTAAAGCAACTACAATTAATGTTAAAAAAAACCAAAAATTGTTCCTGATAAGGCAGCTTTAAAATGTATTTGAAACAGCTAAAAATTTAAATTAATTTCAGTCTTAATTTTAATTTTAAAATGTTTTAGTTTATTTCTTCAAATAAAAGTGTGATTAATTTCAGACTCCATCCTTTCTGCATCTGAATACATATACTCAGTCTTTTGTTAAGGTAAAGAAATTCAAAATAAATATGCAGAAAGCAATAACACCAATCTGAGCCTGTAAAAACAAATCCAGACTAATTATATTATGCTAGGATGGAAAAATATGAAGCAATAGTTGGGGGGGGGGGGGGGGGGGGGGGGGGGGGGGGGGGGGGGGGGGGGGGG
>JAQMCX010000025.1:2727934-2747347 GCA_029814765.1 Acanthurus leucopareius
AATTTTTGCTAAGTATGTAAAAAATGAACGCATACGTACCCCCCCCCCCCCCACCCCCCACACACACACAAACTTTTATATACAAAATATATGTATTGAAATTATATTAACAATTGCTGATTTATTTTTTTCATATTTTATAAATTGCAGTTAGACAAACTGATTATCCACATTAAAGAAAAAGTGGTATTAAATATTTTTTCATTGTCATCAAATCCCCTGTGTTGGTCTAAATCAACAATGAATGCATGACACTATCTAGTTATGTGTGTAGCAAAGCCCGCCGTCATTTCATTTGCCCTGTCTTTTAACTATATTTATCGTTACCTATATTAATTCTATATTTAATATGTATTATATATAGAATGGTTTTTAACTATATGGTTTTTATGTGTTCAGTAAATGTATTATTTTGAATTATGAATTCAAAATGTAATTTTGTTTTTATGTTATGCATTAAAATGACAAAACAAAACGAAATCTGGCATCTGATATGGCTTTTTTCTGTGCCACTGAGCTCCATTGTTGATGAAAAACTATTAGATACACATCAGGGAGCCACACTGCTGCATTGGGTGACATGTTCCTACATTACCATGAAAACACATTGTAGTTTTAACTGTAGGACAAAGACATACTTTTGACAAATACAATGGCACGCTTTTGAAAAGAAAAGGGTAACTTTTATCCTTACTTCTGCAAGGTCACAAATACTGTTTATTTCAGTAAATCAAGATGCAGCAAAATATGTGATGACCCATATTTCCCTAGTGATTTCTCACCTCTCTCTCTCTCTCTCTCTCCCTCTCTGTTGATTTGTGTACACTCTGTTAGTCTCTCAGCCAGTATTTGCAATTGTTGGACAGTCTGCCTGTTATAACACTGAGAGTAGTTGCAGTGACTTTGTGAGGTTTTTTTAACCTTGATAGCTTGTGGTCAAGAATTGTAGGAGCTTCAGTTTTTAGATACAAATAAAACTTGCATTGAATTTTAATTTGCGATAAAATTAAGTATTAGATACTTGAAAAAAACAAAACACATAAAAACTCAAAACCATGTTCGAACTTTTTGAAATTATGAAATAAACTTTCTGCCAGGTAATGAGATCTGCATTTTATTTATACTGCCATATTGACACTGAACTGTATCACTTCCTCCTCCTCCGCCTCTTCTTCCTTTGCCTCATCCCCCTGCAGCTGCTCCTTTACAGTCTCCCTCCCCTGCCCCCCGAGCCTCCCCCATCTCTTCCTATCACTCATCCTTCCTTTTCTCCACCTCCACTTATCCCTCTTCCATTTCTCCTCATCTCCACCTGACTTTTCCACTTCTTTTACCTTCTCCTTTCCCTTGTGTTCCTCATTTTTCTTTGTCTCTTTCTCCTCCCTCTCCCTTTCCACCTCCTCCTCATCTTTTTCTATCCTTCCTCATCTCTTTGTTCTCCATTTTTTCCTAAATTCCATGTCCTTCTTCACTTTTCTCTCTCCTTCTTCTGTCTCCTCCATTCATCCTTCTAAATATCACTCCATTCTTTTTAGTTTTCTTCACCTCTTCATCCTGACCCTGATTTACTTCCACTCCTCCTCTCTTTCATTGTTTTTTTCTTTTTTCTCTTTTGCTCAGTTTTTACCTCCCACTTCCTCTCTCTGGACTGTGGAATGTCAGGTGGAATATAAAATGTCAACAGCCTTTCAAATCAGCTTCTCTTAGCAAAACAGCTTTAAGTTTTAAGACAAACACAAACAGACAGACACACGGACAGACAGACAGCTCAAGACCCCCTGCCTGTCTCCCTGACAGCTGATCAAAAGGATAAAATGGGTCAGGCTTCTGTTCTTCTGTCATTAATTACACAACAGTCTTTAAACAAAGCAACATCTGCCCAACTACCCATCCTGCTCCACCTCCTCCTCTTTTTTTCCATCTCCTTCACCTTCTTTTCTCCTTTTTACAGCCTCTCATCTTCTTTCTCATCACCTCTGCCACGTAAAGTTGAAAATTTTCTTTAAAAAACTGTTAAAATTGCTAAGATAGATAACAATGTTAAAGTTGAAAATGTAAAAATGTGTGTACAGGCAAAATTACAAATCAATAGAGAGGGAAGTTTACAGTTATAGTTATAGTAATGAAAAATAGTAGTAATTAGGGTTTTAATTAAGTCCCCTGTAATCAAGCCCCATTGTGCTGTTCTTTGCCTTCTCTTTAGGAAATAACTAGCAAATTACATTAATGGTTTTCAATTTAACTGGCATTCCTAAAATGATAGGGCTCTTTTTTAACTGTTTATGTTCATTTCCAACAACTAACAATGTTTTTACAGGTTTTGCAGGAAATGACTGATTTTTCTTTCTTTTTTTTACATTCAGTAATGGTGTATATATTTTAATAGTGAAATAATCAAACCGTAAGATTCTGGAAATATTTTTTAAAAATAATTACTTTTATAGTAACAAACTAACACATTGAGACCAGGAAAATTGGAGAATATTCTGATACTCACAGAACAGACCACAGATTACCAATTCAGAGATCCTTCTTTGTCTTGTGTGTCAAAATACTCTGACTGATTGGAATTTAAAATATAGAAAAATGCATAGCCTCTCTTATTTGTTTTAGTGATTCAAAACCATCTGTGGTTGTGTAAATTGATCAGTCAGAAAAAAACAGTCAGAGGCTTGTAGGTGGGTTAACAGTGAGGATGTCATCTTGCCTATATTCTTTGCTAGCTTGATATCCAGCCATATGTGTAAAAAAACTGCAACATAAAAAAGCCCTTACAAATTCAGACACATGAATAAGATTGATGGCAGTTGTGCAGGTTGTTCAAGGTTAACTAACAGAAATTATTTTGTAGGAGTTGTTTTTTCAGTTGTTTTGGAAATCATCTGGAAGCTTCAAGAAACATCCATGACAACTTTAAAGTCAAATAATATTAAATAACACCAACCTCTGATCAGACATCAGAACTCAGCCAACATTAACATGATACTAGCTAAATCAATAAAGAGGTTTAATTATAAGGTTAGAATAAATGAACACCAACCACAAAAGTCAACCACAACAAACAAAAAAGATAGGGGTCTTCATTTTAATCTTTAAATCAAGTCTAATGTCAATGATTTGTTTGTTTGTATGTCTCTTAAATAATCACTAATAGGAGAGGTGGTGGAATCTTTAGTGATTTAATACAGAATGAGTGTCTGATAGTTTTTGTTGTCTTTACTATTGTTATTTTATAATGATGGATCAGAGAAATGGCAGATTGAGAGAGAGGCAGACGGAGTTATTTAGCAGTCATTTGTCCTTGGAAGTGTAATGAATTGTAAAGTGAAAGGGCTACAGGCCATAATGCTCTCTCGGTGCAGCTACCACGCTCATCACTTCAACCAGAGACCGTCGATAACATCCCAACACACACCAACACATTATTTACACTGCAGCAGTCTGCGCTCAACCATGTGAGCTACACAGCTGTAAACATCTGTCCAGCACCTCATTGCACACCAAACTGTTCTCACTTATAGTATTGTTGCTCATGTTGCTCATGTATAGTATTGTTGCTGATGTTATATAATGTAATGTCCTGATACTTAGTGTTGTGTCGTGTCATTTCACATCCTGCCATACGATATCGTGAGTCATGACATGATACATCATGTCACCCCATGTCATGTCATGTTATTTTATGTTGTAATATGTTTTATGCTATGTAATGTCATCATATTTTCAGAGCTTTTAAGATTAACCAGTACTGTGCTCATTTGATAGCCTGTTCTGGGTAAAAAAATCAAACCTTTACTTTTCACCTTGCTTTATCTCAACAATCAGGTAAAGAGGTAAAGCGGTAAAACACTGACTCTTTACACAGTCACTGCTGAATGTTTTACACAACCAGTGATTTTTCTCCAGAAGGACTGATACAATTTCAAATTAGTTTCCCTTGAACATTTTTATCTTGTCTTTTTTCCTCAGCCTGACCATAAAGCACATCAAACAATCTAGAGAATATTATTGATTATTATGAGTTTTCAGTATAGGTTTTTAGTTTTCTTAAGTCTTTTCTTTTCTCTTGTTAATTTTAGTTATTGAAATTGATAATATGTTACACATAAAATATATCTTTTATAAAAAATGCAAATTAAAACAAGGTAAGTTTGCTAAGTTTAGCTCCATGAATATTTAAAACACTAAAGAACTAGCTGAGGAAAAAAACAGGTTGGCTACCACACTATAAAAATTCTCACTTGCAAGTAAGAGTCCTGCATTTAGGCCTAGAACTGTGCATAAGTAAAAGCTTGCAATTAAACAGGAAAATAAAGGCCTACTTAATTTATGAAAATTAAAAATTTTAATGCAGAAAAATATTGTGTTATAAAGCTAGTTTAAGCCTAGATGGGTTCATTCAAACACTGGTGGATTTAGTAATATGATTGAAAGTTTCAAAACAGCAGCTTAAATGGACTGTGTAGTAAAATTGTTTTCTGAAGTGCTTGCCTAAGAGAAAGCAAAAAGAGAAATATTACACACATATTATATGGTTTCTTTTTCAACCGAAGTTGAAACACAGATAAAGTTAGAGTAAGACCCATCGAGCTAAATATGTGGTTACACAGACAGACACACTGTAGGCTTTGATAATTTTAGCCATTTTAGTTTGGATTATTGATGCTATCAGATATTAAAGAGGGAAACAATAAAATTGCCAAGAACAGCAGAATAGAGCCTCTGGCAATCTCATTTACATCCTACACAGTCACTTTAATAACATTAGGATCGTCTCATATGCATACTACATTGCATACACCACACTTGCAAGTATTTTTTTAAACCTACTGAGAGCAACTCTATGATCCATACACGCTACATACACCAAATATTTCGATTGGCCAGCCGTCCCGTACACTACTGCCTCCAGAGTCCTGTCGACGTGTGTGATTGGCCCGCTCTACTATCAATCCAACGGGTGACGCCCCGCAATCCAAGCCCGCTCCTCCCCCTCCTCCCGCAGCATGTTAGGTTGAGCGGTCGGCTAGGGGACCGTGGACAGCTCCCGTCTGAGAAGCAGAGTAACGCAGGAGGAGGAGAGGGCTGGATATGGGGGAGCCACCGCACAGGCCCGTACGATCGAGATAAAAAAAAACCAAACACTTTTTTTATGTGCACATACCGGGGAAAGTATACAAAGACACCGAGCTGGAGAGGCCTTAGGAGGACGAGGAAACAACCGAGGAAGTGAGGGAAACGGGGGAATACGGCTACTGACCCATCCCGGCGCATCAGGGGAGAAGCAGGGAGAGAAAGGAGGAGAAGAAGGAGAGATAATTCCGCTCGACCTGATGGACTGAGAGGACAGATGAATGAAGACTGCCTACACTAACGCCTATAGATGCCTGGCCAAGGACTTAGACGCTTACGCCATGAACACGGACATGACAATGGACAGCATTGGCAGCCTGCATGGCGGGGTAGCGGTGAGCTCCGTGGTCCCTGATGCAGAGCTGATGAGCAGCCACAGCCCGCACCACGGCCGCGGAAGCTCATCGGGGGGACACGGGGCGGCGGCGGCGGCGGCAGCGGCGGCGGCGGCGTCCACCCTGCGGATACACCAGGACCTGGCCGCCGCCGCCGCGTCATCCCGCTCAGCCATGGTGACCGGCATGGCCACAATACTGGACGGCAGCGGGGAGTACCGACCGGAGCTGTCCCTGCCGCTGCACCACGCCATGAGCGTGCCCTGCGACACGTCCTCTCCCGGGATGGGGATGAGCGGCACCTACACCACCTTAACGCCGCTGCAGCCTCTGCCCCCCATCTCCACCGTGTCGGACAAGTTTCACCATCATCACCATCACCATCACCACCAGCGGCTCTCCGGGAACGTGAGCGGGAGTTTCACCCTGATGCGGGACGAACGGGGGCTACCGGGCATGAACAACCTGTACAGCCCCTACCACAAGGATCACATGTCCGGGATGGGTCAGAGCCTGTCCCCGGTGCTGGGAAACGGCCTGGGCTCAATACACAACACCCAGCAGGGTCTCCACAATTACGGAACCACGACGCACGGATGCCACGACAAGATGCTGAACTTCGACGCACACCACACCGCCTCCATGCTGGCCAGAGGGGACCAACATCAGCACCGAGGCCTCGGTGGCCCGACGGCAGGGATGATGCCGCACCTGAACGGGATGCACCACCCGGGGCACCCGGCCGCATCCTCCGCGGGTCACCACCCCCACTCCCACCCCCACCTCCAGTCTCCATCCCACGGGCCCGTGTTGGCTTCCACCAGGGAAAGACCGCCCTCCTCCTCGGGGACGCAGGGGGTGAACAGCTCGGGGCAGCTGGAGGAAATCAACACCAAGGAGGTTGCGCAGAGGATCACGGCGGAGCTGAAGAGGTACAGCATCCCCCAGGCCATCTTCGCCCAGAGGGTGCTGTGCCGCTCCCAGGGGACCCTGTCGGACCTCCTGAGGAACCCCAAACCATGGAGTAAACTAAAGTCAGGCCGGGAGACCTTCAGGAGGATGTGGAAGTGGCTGCAGGAGCCCGAGTTTCAGAGGATGTCGGCCCTCCGACTGGCAGGTAAGAGCGGAAAACAGCCGCGGTGTCACGCTGGTGTTATGGTTTGCTTAGTGCCAGTCCTCTCCTAAAAAATATTTTCCCACCGTCGCTAGTGTTGTTTGGACTTTTTTAAAAATCTGTTGATGGCTTTGTTTTTGTGTTACCTCGTGGGTTAGTGCTCTCCGTTCCAGCACAGCACTCCAGTGTCGATGAATGAAATTTATTTAGAATTACTGGTGTTATGATTAACATTATTGATCAATAACAAAAAGAGATCGATACCAAATGAAAAGGTCACGGGATTTCCCTCCAACAGTCCCCTGTCTCCAAAACACTGTGCAGTAACCCAGATTTTATTTTCCTGTCCCTGCATGTTAAACACAGCACTTTTACTCAATTACTCTTAATTATTCTGCTTTAAACGATTAAAAATATATCCTATGAAGAAGAATAGCAATAGGACAAAGGGAAGGGTTAAAAAGTTCTCTACATATTTAATTCATGAACAAAATGAAGGAAAAAGTGATATCCTTTATTTGCATTGTATGCGTAATAAAGTCGACTTGTTTGACTTAATTAAATCAAGGGGGTGAATTTATTTATTCTCAGTGTAATTGAGAGGCGCGATGGCGCTTTTGTTTTAGATACAGGAATTATGTTATTCAGCTGGTGTTGTTGGTGTCATTAACCAGTTAAAGGATTATTCCTTTGGTATTAGCAGGGAGAGAAGTGTGAGAGAGCATTCAAAGCTGACAGAGATCGTCGGAAGAGGATTTGTGTTTGATTGTGAGGAGCTTGAAGTGATCAGACGGCTGTGACATAAACATGAAGGTTTGTAGCATCAGTGGGTCGGGTGCCCCCTCTAGTGAGGAGCCTGGTTTCTGTCCCAACAACAAGCCTCTATTGTCTGCAGGGGACAGCAGCAGGGACTGAGCAAAGGGAGAAGGATCAGGTGGCTTTCAGGGATCAGGTTGAGAGTGGATTATATTCAGCTTTTCAGGAATCTTGCAACATGAATAGTGTAACGTCGCTGTGGGGTTTAGTTTGTCCGTGGTTAGCTTATCGTAAGATTTAGCATATTTTGAAGTTAAAAACGGGGTGTTTTTTTATGGCAATTTTGAATTCTGAAAGCTAAATAGGGAACTAGACCTGTAGCATGTGTTAATTTTGCATGGAGATTATTGATAAGAGCATTTACAAACCCCCTTTCATTTAAGTTTAACCTTGCGATTGAAGTTCGTTGGCAAAAGTGTGATTTTCATCCTAATGAAATATTTTTTTTCAAGGCAGTAGAAACTTGGCTTAAATCAATTTTGAAGATATAATTTCAGTTTAATTTTACACATAAACATGTCAGTTTTCTCAGTCTGGTAATGATTTATTCTGTGCTTTTAGCTATAAAAGCATAAAAGTATATATAATCATTATAATAATAATAATAGAAATGATAAAACTAAACTCATATTAAACCAAAACAGGAGAGGAGTGTGTATGCATGCATGTGTTCGATCACGAGAGGATTGCATGACAAGGACTCAGGACTCACAGGGTTCATATGTTTGAGCTTTTCAAACCAAAGTTGATGTGGTCTTGATGTGATGTTTCCTCCAAAAAAATTTTAAGAGGTAGGATTTGCAGCAAAAAAGATTTTAGCCTTCTGCAATATCCCTTAGGAGAGCCACTTTGGGATTGTTTGAAATTTCATGATCTTTACAGGCACTAAAATTATTGTTCAGTTTTAAAGGAGCTTTAACTCACTTCACTGTCAGTACTTGCTCTTAGTTTTATACATTTTAGTGGTTCATGCAGTGAAGAAAAGATTTTTGCTTTTCCATGTGGCAGTACAAACTATGTGGAAATGAATGTTAAGTCCTACTTTTTAAAGTTAATTATCAGATATTGCTGTCAAACAGGTAAACTCTTATAAAGTATGCATCAGTTATCTTGTCAAAAACTATTTGAAATGATAAAGAATAAGATTTGCATTGCTGTCTGGTCAAAAAGGCCAAAAAGTTAACTTTTGATTTTCATTTATTCACTTTATTTTTATTTATTCATTTTTTTAGTTTTTAGCTGATCTAAAGGACTTGGTGCTCCTCCATAATTTGAGAAAATCCTTGATGTCTTATCTCTCAAAAGAAGAGAATGAAAAAGAAACCCCCCCCACAACTAATAACTATTGAATGGTCATAGTCAAGAAACTGAAAACAAGGCTGCTTTTCAAATATCATTGAAAAGTTTCACAATTCAGGAACACCTGACTGTTGTTGAACTGTTTTTCTGTTAGTGTAGACAAGCTATTGTGGAGCTTAACTATCTTGCATTTCAATACTTTTGCACCAGATTATGTACTATTCCAATCTGGTGTTTTCTGATTTGTATTAAAATGTATAGTTTACAGCAGTTTTAGTATTGACATACAGTCCTCATACAGTGCCTGAGGTGTGTAAATATTTCTGTCGGTATCACTACAATATATCCAATAGTAAACCTTCAGCATAAACATTTTATCTTTTCTATTTGTCTTTGATATGATTTATTTCCAGGACTCCCTAAAAAGCAGTAAGGACATCCAGTGAATCACTCTGATGAAATTAAGTAAAATGAATAGAGAGTGATTCCTTTAAAGCCAAAGCACAAGATGTGCTGTTTCACTTTTTTGCTTTTATCATATTTGTGTTTTCTGTGCAACAAAACATTTATTAAATCATATGTCAAAATGATAACCTGTGATAAGACATATATCATACTTGAAATATTGTAAACCTGAGTTATTTCTTCCTGATTTCAAATGAATATAATAATAGTTTAATTGTCTTAGAATTTTCCTCGCTCAGTCAACCATTTTGCTGTAATAACAGCAAAAACAAAAAGATCTCCAAATGGCAAATTTAGCCATACTGCACAAGAAGAAAACATTCAAACATATAAAAAATAAATGCAAATTATGTAGAAATGGAAAAAAAACAGTCCGTCGTCAGTCGTCTGTGTCAGTTTTTGTAGTTGTGTAAAGTTGAGTTCCTTTTGTTTTGTGTTTACTTACAAAGGTATTTTTGAGTAGTGTACTTAAAACTGAATACATTATATACTACTATAATAACAAGGGGCCACATATAACAAAACTGAGCATATTGTGCCTTAGTCTTTATACATAAACTATCAATAATAATTATACTGTATTCCAGGACCCTATCAGTCTTTCTTATTTTCTGTGGTGAAAACAAACTTTTGTATTTTGTCCAGAAATTCTAAAACAAAACAACCTGAAAAAACATAATGTTTTTTCCTTCAAATATTTTTTTGTGATATACAAGATAACTAAATGCCTTTTTATAAACCTAACTAATTTCTCTAAGTTTCTCAACATTCTTACACAAAATTTTTAAGATCTTAGTGTGTTTACATTGCTGTAATAGTGAGTTTGTGGAGATCAAATATCTGCCATGGTTTCATCTGACACATGCAGCTGTAGTTTCTGATACTTAGTGGCTGTTGCATATTACAGTATTTGATTGTAGAATCTGTTCGATATCCCACTGAGGTTTGTTGTGGTTGTTTTTGAAATGAAAGAAGATGAATTATTTATATATTTATTATGGTTTAAATGTAACATGGTTTCAAGTGGCTAACATGCTTTGCTCAAAAGATCTTAATGAAGAATCATCTTTGCAAATATTTGCTTGTTTCTTTTCCAAATTCATCATTCTTGAAAAAAATGATTATATATTTAATTGATAGATTTGGTCAGTAGATATCTACTAGCCCAGATCCTCATGTTTAAATTTGTGCATATGGTAACATCCATGAGATTATCTCTGCAGTATTTATCTGTTTTTCAAAGATTTTGATATTCTGGTATTTGTGGATGTAGGTGAATGGGAAATGACATGAGTGTTGGTGTATGTTGGGTGGAGCTGAAGGAGTGCTGGGGAGTGCTTCCCTGTTTGTTGTAAAATGCTATACATCCTGAACGGTCTGGTACTTATACTGCTGTCAGATGGAGCTGCACTCATCCGCTGAAATCCCTGAAAATGACAAACTCCCACTTAATGTGTGGTACTGTGCAACATCGACAAATCACAACTGCACTATGGAGTGAATTGGTGACCAGTTTGGTAGGAATTTAAGAGATGGTGAAGGATTTGTTTTTCTCTTTTACCCTTTGCATTCTGTCCATGTTATCTTTTGGGCTACACCTGTACTGAATCTGCTTCTGTATTATATAAATCAGACAGTTTGGAGTTGCTTAAGTCATGCTCCTCCATGTTTTAGTAATGTTTAAGCAAGAGGAGAATTATAATTGTTTTTTTTCTTCCAGTTTGACTCTGGAGCTTTGATTTTCCTGTTTTGTCCAACTTGACCAGGGTTTAACATCTAAAACATACTTACACATGTTAATTTCATCACTCTCTCTTCTCAACACTGTGATTTCAAAACGACTGTGGAATCAGAGGGAGCTTCAATCCCTAGATCAACAACGCTACAAGCAACCAATAGAGCTCAGGTCAAAGGTCAGAGCTGCAACACTGAGACAATAGATGGAGCAAATATTCCCCTGAACCAGAGAGGAGCAGAGAAAGGAGCAGCAGGCAGGGGGAAGAAAGACATGAGAGAGAGAGAAAGAGAGAGAGAGAGAGAAAGAGAGAGAGAGAAAGAGAGAGAGAGAGAGAGAGAAAGAGAGAGAGAGAGAGCTGAAAAACAGGATTTTTTTTGTTATTCCTTTGCTGTTACACTACATGTATGTTCTGTATGCTTGTGACAATGAAAATATTACTTATATATGCTGTGAATGCCCATCACAGCCTTCCCTTTGCTCTTTTAGGTGTGGTCCTGCTAAGAACTGAAACTATTAAATTATTAATTTATAGATCTATTGATGGATTAGAAAAGCAGCAATTAATTGTTTATGTCATTTTTAAAGGAAAAATTGCAAAGCATTCTCAAGCTTCACCTTTTTCATCTTAAGATTTCCCCCTCTTTGAACTATAATAGTAAAATAATTAACTAAAAATCTATATATGCATATATATATATGTATAAATATATTTCAGTTTTGGTTGAATTGAACAAATCATTTCAAATTGTCACATTGAACTTTCTGGAACTATGTCATGCATTTTTATTTCTGTAAGCATTTTGTAAGCATTTTATTTACAAATGTTTAATCAATCATCAAATAGCACAAACTTCACAAGGGTGGGAAGCTGTAGAAATATGCTCCTCCTTTTAAAAATTAGACTACAAAATTTACAAATATCCAGAGACAGCAGTATAAGAAACTGCAGTAATGCAGGCACAAATTCACAAAATCAGGCATTTAATTCTTAGCACCTTATATAATAAATAATATTTCATTTTGAAAATATTATTATAATCCTTTGTCCATAATGTCTGAATAATTTCCCAGGTAAGTTTCCTAACATGAAGTATGCAATTTGCTACTGCTTGTAAGAAAAATAGAGACTGTGTTCAGCTGGTAAACTTTCAATTTTTAAATTTCAAACAATTGCTGGTGTGACCCAGAAATTCTGGTGGTTATGGGACATCCAACTTGAATCCATGCAGTGATTTAGGTTATTTAGCTTTCTCTGCTCATTACATCTGACCAGAAAGAGCATGGTGGTGTCTGCATTTCAGTGGAATGATGAAAAGACAAATAACAGACTTGAAACTATTTAAAATATTTAATGAAATAGGAACAACATCAGAACCTTGAGGTACTCTCAGTCCTTACTGAAGCATAAACCTGGTCATGACAAACAGCAAGGGAAAATGATCTTTAAGATGAATATGCAAGCTTAAACAACCAAGCAGCCCACCCACTGTCCAACATATTGTCTAACAATAAAAATAATAAATTATTGAAAGGGAAACTAAATTTGAGAAATCAGTTTTGCATTAGAGCTTAAGATTTGAAGAGTAAAGTGGTGACGTGCCTCAGAGTTCAATATCAAACAGTTGATGGTAAGGACGTGTTCAAATAAGCTGTGGGTAGAGTTTAGTGGACAGCATGAGAGGGCGGGGGTCTGCTTTTGTGCTTCTGATTGATTACTGTTGTTGTCCAGTGTTTCTTTTTGTCTTTTTACTCCCGACACAAATAGAGGCATGATAAATAGTTGTTTCTTATGATGGTAAACAAAAAGCTTTTTAAAATCAGATTTTTTTCCTTGCCACATTTTAGATTAAAGTTTGTTTCTTTTGCGTGACTGTAAATACACAAGACGGCCAAATGTGTGCAGTCTAAATAATTTTGTCTGCTTCTTCTCATGGTTTGAGTTAGGGCCCTTCAGCTGGTTTCCAGAGCTCTAAATCATCTACATCTCCAGTTTTTTCAAAGATTCATAAAAGCCTGTTAATGTGCTTGTCAAAGGCTCTTTCCCCAAATGAAGAGACAATAAAAACAATAATTGCTTGGTAGGACTAAGAATATGGATGTCATCTTACTAGCTTATATTGAACACAGCAACAAAAAGCTATCACAAAAACAACAAAAAGCATGGTAATTGTTGTTAAAATCTGTCTAAAAGGTGCTATATATATTAAAAATTTTAGAACAAGAGTACATTTCCAAAGTAGAGGTTAGATTAGTTTATGTTTGTGCAGGGTTAATGTTTAGTTTAAAACCTGCTAGGGGTTTACAAAGTTCATGGCAGCATTATGAATGTTGACCTAGAGCCCTGAAACTGTTCCCATAACAGGAGTTTAAGCCAGGCTGCCAGCTAGAACTTATTAGACCTGTATATGTGCCTTTATCGTGAGTCATCAATAAACTCTGGGTCAAATCTGTGAAACAGATTTAGCCAAACCGATGTAGCTACTCTCAGACAAATTCTTTAGAGTTAAAGTGTGGATTTGTAAGGTTGGTGCTGAAATGTTACGTGTAATACCTTTATGCCAACATTTTTAATAATCATCAAAGGTAGTAGGCCTCCATGATAAGTAGTCCGGGAAACTTCTAACACTTCTTTTGGGTCAGCTTATAATGTAGATGATGGGAAAAATTAATCAGCTGTACTCAATGGTTGTTGGCAAAACAAAGCTACTCCTACGGAAAGTCTTCCCTGGAGAGTGATGGCTGTTATAATACCAGATGAATGTCAAGCTATGAATGATCAGCTATCACATGTGGGTTTAATTTTTGGGTTGTTTCTGCCTGCCAAGGACTTGCAATGACATTTTTTGAAGTTCTTTTCAAATATTCAAAGTTATTCATTCAGAAAAGAACATTTTGTCTTTTTGCAAGGCACAAATAAACAGTATCTGATATGATGACCACAGTTTTACCCATGTAGTCTAAGTATAGTGTGACCTTGGTAGAATCTACAAGGTTTACAATATACGTGTAAGAATTGATCATTTTTAAGAAAGAAAACTGGTATGCACATAACTGAAGATCATATTTAATCACAAATGTTGGAAAATCTCTCTGTCTAAATGTCTCTGGAGCTTTGCTCCTTTCTCCTCTACTTCTACCTCATTTTTAATCTTTTTCTTTCTCTTGCCATCTCTCTGCTCCCTTGGAGCTGCCTGTCTCTTTTGGGGGGAGGTATTATGTGATCGCCAGGGGAATTGAACACAGGAGCAGAGGCAGCAGCGGCCCGATGAATTATTGATGGGAATCTCGGCGTGACCCGCCTCGGTCTGCTCACTTCACTTCTTCTTCACCTCGCAGTCGGGTTAACCAGGCAAAATGGAGGGAGGGAGGGAGAGAGAGAGAGACAGAGAAAGAGAAAAAGAGAGAGAGTCCATTGTTTGTTTGGAGGTTGCAGCCTGCCTGTGACTCCATGTGAATTATGGATGAAAAGACAACGAAGCCCAAATCAGTGTAAAAATGGAAAAGGCTCATAGAAAGGGTGGAGTACAAATAGGAAAAATACATAAAAGAGAAGGAAGGAGATAAAAGGACCTTTAATCTAATAGTTTTCATGGTTAATTCAGTATAATGTAAATTTCCACAGCACTAATTTCAGCAGTAAACTAGCACAGTCATGTCATACTTACTACACTGCTTTCAGTGTCTCTATTTAACGCAAATATTGTTCTCATTAGCACATAACAGATGTTTTAGATTAAAAGCCATCCAGAGAGGGATTATGCACTTTGAACTGCTCCAAAGCTTTTCATGGCAATAAAGGAAAATGGCTTATTGATGCATATTCAATACTTTTCGGACAATTACAGAGCTCTGTAACACGTGTGACAGATAGGGCCAGTGTTTGGATACATAGACAAAACTTGACTGAAGGATCATTTGAAGCCTTAAAGCCTTTTTCTTTTCATGGTTTGTTGACAAGAAAAAATAAGGCCATCACCATCATTATCAGATGTTTCCTACGGTGCCTTTTATGTTACAGAATACAATGAGAAGGTCCACCCAGAGTCAAATTGTGCTGAAAATCTGAATGATTGAACATAAATATTTTCCATTTTATGCATCCTGCTGCAAGCGGACACAGTGCATTATTTATGAGCTGGACTCTGCTGTATGACACAGATTACCAGCAGTTACCGTCTGTGTGTGTCTCTGTGCATGTGTATGGTCTTTTTTCTGACCTTCTGCATATTCTCAGTCTGCTATTGGCCTGTTTTTTTCAGGCTGCTAACAGGAGACTTTTGATGTTTTGTGTGTTACTGTGAGACGATTTGTCAGAAACTGTAATCTCTGATTTGTTCTGATGATTGCAGTTCTGGAGACGAGAAACTGAGAAACAACACAGTCTATTTACAAGTGTCAGGGAGTTCTATCGTAGAAGTAAAAAAAAGCTGTATAAAGTCTTTGTGGGTTCAGAGGGCACTGTGTAAATTGCCTCAAGTGATGTCACTTGAGTTGGCTGGAGCTAGAGACCACAGGTTTGAAAAACAAAAAAATCTACGAGTTTGGAGTTAGAAACGTGAGTGAGTGAGCAAGAGCCTTGGAGCTACATTAATTGCAACTTGCATTATTATTATTTGTTTACGCGTGCAATCAGAATGTGATTAGATTTCCAGGCCACATCTTATAGATCATGGCAGCTAGTGTGAGTATTATTTGTATAGCTTGATGACTATCAACACAACATTAAAAGGAAAGCTAGCTCTGCCTCTTCGTGCCATCTCAAACTGCCCATCAAAAACATAGCGGGCAGATTTGACAAGACAAGCAGAGCAAGCAGTGTGAAGCTTCTCTTCTGGCTCTGATTAATGTCTTTACAGTGTAAGTAACATTAACTTATTTAGCCAGGCCAATGAAAGGAGCTTATAAAACCCTCTCCAAAGCTTATTCAGAAGTTTTTGTTTTCCACCTATCTATAGGGGTTGCCTATCTTGGTGAAGCTGTGTGGGGACTTTGGAATTGCCCTTTTTTCTAGTTGTAAATTGGACTGAAATGGAACTGTTATGGGATTTTGGGAAAAACGGGACGGACACTTCACCTAGTGGATTGAATTCTACATTTCAACACTACCTTGTCTTTAAAACAGTCAAAGAATTAAGACAAGTATGTCTTGTGATTTTTTCTTGCCCTTTGGTGTGAATTTTCAAGACTGTAGATCTAGACAGTGTATGCAGATACAGTTTGTAGGTAAATACCAGGATCAGACTAAGGTTACAAGGTTTTGACATGACCTTTTCAACGTATCCCATCTTTTTGCTTTTATATCATTCATGCAAGGGCTTGGACTACATAATATTCATTCAGCAAAACACCAAGCTCCTTATCAAATCTGTAAACTCTAAACATAAGCCTTGAGCATTCAGCTTCTCTACAACCTTCACTGTAGCTCCCAATAAGAAAATCAGAGGAATAGCGTAGTGATTTTTTGTTAAGACTGTCCACACCAATTATGGTGCCCTGGCGGTGTTGGAGCGGTAGAAGTGTTACTGGGGCCAACTGAGTGGTTGGGGTTCAGAGGAGAAAATGGTCCTGTCGCAGCTTTATTACGGTGGTCAAATCAAACGTGACACCAGGACTCTGAGCTCATCGAGGCAGAGCGCTCTGAGAATTCACACCACACAATCAGTCAGAGCTGCACAATACTGCACACACACACACCATTGTATAGGTAAGAAGCAGCAGGGAGGACAACGCAGCTCTAAGTACTGAATTAGTTTTTGTACATAATTCACCATATCTGTTTTAGGGCAGTGCATTCATGGTAATTTTCACCACAGTTGCGTTATTTAAAACTTGTCTTGTCCTCAAAATAAAGACTAGGTTTTCCATCAGCCCTTATGAAGATTGAATTAGGTATTGCTTAGCCAGTAAAACTAGTCCCAACATATGTTTTACTTAAATGTGTTTGAATAACATTTCTATAAGTTAAGGAAATTTTTATTCTTTTACAAAGAATCAGTTGGCTTTTAATGGGCGACTCCACTGATTTTACACATCAATTTTAGGTTAAGAGCTTATTTATTATTACTTACTGGGATTGTGGACTTTGAAATACATGAGTGTTGCATTATGGTAAATGTAAGATGCAGTTTTTCAAGTTTGACCCATAATATGCTAAGAGTGAGGATATGTCAGCCCTTGTTGCTTTGCAATGTGACTCTATCTGCCACAGAGGGAAGATATATTATCATCAGTCTTTCGCTGCATCTAATGTCCTGCTACTGGTTTGATGACGTCTTTGGGTGATGGAAAAGTAACCCTTTTTCATATCTGGAACCAAGTTTTCTAGCTTCTAATTTGTGTGTCAGAAGCTTATACATTCATATCACACATGAAACAGCATTTCACATGTGGTTTTCTGAAATTTCACCTGCAGTAAGGTTTGTGAGAAGCAGTGTTTTTTTTAGGACACATTTCCATTTTGATGCAAATCAACGCTAAAATATTACTTGTGAAATGTTCAGTGATCCACTATGTGCTGTCTCAGGTCTGATCAGTGGTGGAGAATCGTGCCATTTGCTCTCGCTGCAGCGAGAACAGAAAAGGAAAAAAGTCTGGATTTGAGGTCTTGTTTTTATGTTGTGCTGGGTTTAGAAGGGCCGTATAGCGCAGAGGCTGATCATTTGTAAACAATATGTCTTAAACATCAGACAGGATTGATTCATTGATGTTTATATTAGGCACACAGAGCACCTTTAAATAGACTGAGCCGATTGAACGCCACTCCACAATCCTATTAATTATACTCTGTCGCTGTTGGTTTGTTTCCTCAGCTTTTTATATCTTCTTCTTCTCTTTCTCTTGCTTTTCCATCTCTGGTCTGTCGTTGTCCCTCCCTCACTCAAGTTCATTAGTATTGGTGTCACAGCACTGCTGAAATAACTCTGTCCGGAGGCATAATGAACGACGACAGGTGGGACAGACCTGTCAGACAGCAGGCAGGGTTTATGATGAAAGACAGGTAGTAGTAAAACAAACAAAAAACAAAAAAAGAAATAGGTTTGGTTTGACCTTGTGTTGGAGCAAAATCCTGTAGTCACATGACAGACAACAAATAAGAAAATAAGTATGATTATTATAACATATAGTTGCTATAGTTATTATGATTACTATTAATACTGATATAGAAAATCAATATGTCTAATGATTGAAATGGCTTTATAGAGCTGTAATCTATAAGATGTAGTCAACTATAGATGGAATATAGATTTAAATAATTGTATCCTGTGAAAAAATAAATACATAAACAAATACTTTAAACTCTTAAAAGTCCCCCCCCATTATTTTTAATTCTGCTTTGTTTGTGACCTATTAACAATAACAATAACTATTGTTATTCTGCAGAACTGTCTAATATCAATTACCTTTCAAACATTATTTTATAATTTGCATCCAATATTAAACAAGAGTTGCTGTTGTTGTTGTTATTTTTATTAATATTATGATCCATTAAGACATAGCTTGTTTCTTTCTCTTTCTCTCTGTTCTATAATGTCAGTGCTCTCTCCATCCAACTCTGTTCAGCCCCCCTCCCCTCCCCCAGCTTTTCCAGGAACTGGTCTGGATCAGGTTCCTGCAGATCAATGGAGATCTGGGTCCGCACCGTTTACGTTATCGTTGCCAGTATTAATGCTCTTTTAATCTGCTCAGGATTACAGCCATCGATCCACATCATCCATCCTCACGCACCGCCGAGCCCAAAACTGCTGCTTCACACACACAAACACACACATGCACACACACGCACACACACACCGATTCAGACAGGGAAAAACCAAAATAACAGAAAACAACTTGAGGAGAGACAGGAGCAGGAAGGACAACAAACAGAATGTGTGTCAACTTCCTTGTTTGTGTTTACTCACAGTATCTGACCATCAGAGTATTGATCGGTTATAGATACACATCAGCACATTTACATACACAGAACTGTCAGCTGAGGCAGCCAATAGACAGCTCACAGAGTAGATAAAAATAGGAAAATTCAAAAGCTCTTGGGTATGTTATTTGTGAAAAGTTATAATAATACTACCAATACCATCACTAATACCACTACTCATAATAATAAAAATAATATTGATAATAACAATAAAAATAATAGTAATAACAATAATAATATGCTTGCAAATAAGTAAGAATTGAAAGAATTTGTCATACTTGTAGTTGATATTAGACAGTTCTGCAGGAAAGACTATAAAGCAATTAAAAACACAAACATTAACTGCAATTGTTGAGACACTTTTGAGTTCTCATGGCCACCATCAGCTTATTGGGACATGAGAGGACACAAGACACATTGTTGACCTATTAACTGTTTGCGTCCGCTTCTTTGCATGTTGTGTTAGGCTATTTGTTTTTTTTTTTCTTCTTAAGTTGATATCTTTATCTCACCTAAAACACTTTGGGCCCTATCGTACACCCGGCGCAAACGCGGTGCGCCAGTGGCGCGTTTGTCTTTGCTATCGTACACCCGGCGC